>OX595844.1:15971247-16366247 GCA_951392215.1 Epirrita christyi
GCGTTATGTTACGTTTGGTCATAGCGAATAAGGGGGCTGCAGTTAAAAACCATACATCATCCTCCGTACTCGCCAGACCTATAGCCCCAACCGATTTTCATTTTTCTAAGGAAAAACATTTTGTCCTCAGGAAGCGTTACATAATGCTTTCATAGCCTTCTATCTTGAGGGGTCTTCCCTCGAGATGGCATAAATGTATAGATAATGAGCGTAAATACTTCGATTATATTATAATACATTATTTTTTCATTCCAAGCAACACATTATTCTGATTCTAATAAAAAAATATTCTACAACCATTTATGAGTGGGAGAATACAGGAATAGGTTCCTGTTATGATGATTTATTTTGTTCTCCGTGACACTGGTTTTTCTGGGTTAAAACCCAGTGGCCAGTGGCTCTGGACGAGCTTCCAGCATAAATGCTGGAAGCTCGTCCAGAGGACTAAATCATTGTTAATTATTATGTACTAACCTAGTTTTTAGGTTGCATTTTACTAACAAATAGGACTCAGTCGTTTGAATAAATAAATAGGTATTATTATTATTATTATAATTGTTAAAAATGATTATTATTTCTTGCTTCAGACCGATGCAGCTGAATGGCGGAAAGTGTTTTATATCTCTTCTGCGATATTCATCGCTGGTAATCTGTTTTTCTTGATCTTTGGAACGAGCGAGCGGCAAAAATGGAATAATCCTGGAAAAGAGAACGAAAATGGTAAGAAAACTCGAAAAATAACTACCTCGATCTTATTTAACACAACATAACCACGTATCTTATGTTTCTTGTAATAAATATAATATGTTTTAAAAAAGAATCTGCATCAAATTAAATCTAAAATCAATAAGAAAGTTGCAGAAACATAATAATATAAAACCTTACTTTGGAGATTATACAAGATTCCATTGAAATGAAATGAAATTTATTGTAGAAACTGTTTACAATATATAAGATCTTAAAAGCTAGATGGAAACATCAGTTTATCCATTAATTATGGACGTACAATATTTAACTTATATAATTAGGTAATTTATTGATTGTAGAATTCTTTAATGTCATAAAAACATTTTTCTATGAGCCACCTACGGAGTTTTGTCTTAAAAATACTAGTAGGCAGTCCTTTTATGTCTCTAGGAATGTTGTTATAACAATATGTTCAATTATGAAATGCATTGTTTTGTTGTTTCAGATACAGCGTCAGAAAATAAACTTGAGAAAGCTGTATGAACTCAATGTTGAATGTCACCAGGTGACCCCCGGGGACCTGTCATGTTCAGCCTTTGCTATTCATCCAATCATAACATGCCCAAATATTACAATTCATAGCAATCACTTATTAAGATCTCTGTGGCACGGCGGGCGAGTAGCCGGCTAAGATGCGAGAGGTTGCGGGTTCGATTCCTGCTGCGGGACAAAAATTTGCATGATTTGCAAATATTTGTTTCGGGTCTAATATTTGCACACAATTGACACGGACGTCTGGGTAGTGTAGTATGGATTTTTGCATGGCGACTCCAATTAGCGCCTCTAGCGTACACTCTGTGAACCTCATTTTTCATACAAAAATCAGTGTTACACTAATACACTATACGTCCATGTCAATTACTTGTCAAAACATAGAATCAGCTCTCTGGGTGTTGTGGTACTATGGTACTCGTAGTGCCTGATACCCACGACACATGGAAACCTGGTGTGGGATAAGGACTATATGTAGCTACGTGACAGTTGGGTGTTATGTTATATTATAAATATCTTTATTGTTATTATTGTACATATAGGTTATGTGTTTATGTTAGTTATTTTTATGCAAATTAATTTAATTATAAGCTATCTTTTGTATTAAATTAAAAGCACGCCAACCATGTTTTCATCCTTTTGGATGACTGGCAAAAAATGCTTCATAGCAATAAGTCCTCCCATAGGACAAGTTTTTTTAGTTGTACCTATACCTAATAAAGAATTAAATAAAAAAAAAATCTTGGTTTTTCTATGGATTTCTTCATTCTGGATTCTGTCACGTAGTAAATCCCCTAGCGTAGCGCTCTCCATAGGCCGCTGTGCGACTTTAAGCGTGCTGTATCGTGTACGGCCTAGAAAAGACCCCTCCCTCTCCTATAGATGTCTTAATAGCCGATTAAGGGATTACACCAAGAGATGGGCAGCAGCATCCACCTGAGTACTAAACATGAATACTGCGATCACCAATCCACCTGCCCAGAATTAGTACCAGAATAATAGCCCAATTAGAAACTAACTTCGTTCGCGTGCAAAAAGGCTCTTACGCCCTTTTATTAGCTACCGGTAACTGCAACCAAAATCCATTGTGTGGAATAAAACATCCACTTCTATAGCTTATTGTGATATAATCTGGTTAAAAATCTATTTGACTGTAGACATCTCTTAAGATATTGTACGTACTTTGAGAAACTGAAATTAAATGATAAACCAGCTGTGGACAATGTTTATTCAATTACAAACTAGACTTTCTGAACTAATTTTTGCTACTGTATTCACTTGAACCTAGAGTTTCCTCATGCTAACCTAGATTTGCACATACAATTTTTTTAATGCTTTTTAATATTTTTTACGATGATTGGTTAGGTAAGGATCGGTACTTCGGTAGTCACTGAGAGCTATGTCGGTGATCTTTGTATCTACGGATTTCCTCATTTCGTATTCTATCACGTAGTGAAACTCTTTGCATAGCTCTTACCATAGCCCGCTACGCAACTTTATGCCTGTTTATACATAGCCAACATAACATAATAGTTAGCTACCACGTCTCATTGCCACTAAGTCATCCCAGTAGGCACGGCACGCATCATTTGACACACCGAATCAATTTTGATTTCACGGCTTTGTAAGATAATTGTATGCTAAGCCAGCAACCATCAATGTACTCCAAGGCTATATCACAAAGTTAAACTTAGTTTTGTGATTTTCTGCTTGTTTTCGCAACTAAATTTACTATTAATTGGTAGAGAAATGGTTGTTGCCAAATTCAAACTCTTAACGGGACAGACAAACCTTTTGTTAAACTTTTCATAAATCTATAAAGATGACGATGTATCTTTCAGAGCTCTATCCTTTAGGTGGTAATATAAATTAACTTATTACATGAGTGTAAGTGGTCAGTGATGTTAGGCAACTCAGAAATAACACCTTGTTTCTATTAATTTTTTATTTAAAAGTGTTCAATTCAAGCAATGTGTTCGGAAAAAGAAATCAATGTGAACGACTTGAAGCCCAGTAAGTACTAGCTAAGTTAGTTAGGATAGGTTAGTAGTAGAACTTCATGTGAAAGAGTTCGTCCGGGGAAGTACTACCTCCGTACCTACCTATTTCTGCCACCAAGCAGTGGTACTCGCATTGCTGTGTTTCGGTTTGAAGGGTACGGGTGCCGTTGAATTTACAGGCACATGAGACTTTTCATCTTTATGTCTCAGGGTCGGCAGCGTGTGTGTGTTGCCTCTGGTGTTGCAGGTTCCATTGGCTACGGTAACTGCTTTGTTTTCGATGCCGTTTACATAAATAACAGAATTTTGATGAATTTTGGCAAAAAAATAAAAAAAAATTATACCTATGCACATATTTGCATTTTTTTTGATGTTTTTTGTTTATTACTATCCTAATTATATTACTGCATGTGAATACAAGAAAACAATAGGCAAATTCAATAGAATTCTTGTACATTTATCAGCTTTAGTAATTTGGCCATAATTAGCTAACTAGTACTGAGTCACCTCGACCATTATTTTTTTCGCAAGTGTCGCGACTTAACAGGTTAAAACCTAGGAACAATACAAGAACACTTGGTCACATCATACATTATAGTTCGAAATTAGGTAGGTTATGAATGTAAAACCTCTCCTCAGCACTAATCTTCGACATCTGAGGGGAATCAGAACCAAGTATTATAATAGAAGCTAGTCCAGACCACTCCACAAATTCCAACGATATAGAATATGGCTGGCCAGCCCCATAAATTGGCTATAACGCTGGAGATAAGGATTTGGATGGCATTTCCGAGCTACATTAAAAAGCATTATAGTTTTAGGTACATCAAGAAGCTCTAGAACTATTCAAAGAACTCAGAACCTGCTCGATCAGTTTTCAGTTCCCGTTACCGTTCGTTGAGTGTTTCATTTCTTAGAGCGTACTTTAAGCGTACTCTTACTCGTACTCAGTGTACGAGTATCTATAGCAGCTTCAGTCCCCCGATTCCCTAACTGAAAGTCACTTGGTGACTAACGTTTGACAAGTAAAATTACCATCAATTGACAGTTATTAATGATAATTTTGAGCAATTGATGGTCATTTTACTTAAATAATTAAAATAAAAAAATAAATAAATGCTGGACATTTCACACACCATTATCTAGCCCCAAGCTAAGCAGAGCTTGCGTTTATGGGTACTAGATAACTGATATACTTAATACAATACATTACATAGATAGTTTTTTTTATTTTATGCATAGAAAATACCCAGAACACCCTAAACAAATATCTGCAGATTGTGCAAATATTTTTTCCGAGGCAGTAATCGAACCCGCAACTTCTTGCGTCGCTGGCAAACCTTCGCCCAACGCGCCACAGTCAAACTTGACAAACGTTAGTCACCGAGTGACTTTCAGTTAGGGAATGCAATCCTAAATCCTGTTTTCGAGTTAGGCCTTCGTACAATGCATAATTATAAACAGTTTTAAAAAGTGTTATAAAGTGATACGAATTATTCCTCACGATGACTAAATTCAGGCATCCGGCATTAGGTACCATAACTCGTCGATTAACGCGTAGTTACAATTTTTCAGACAATATCCAGCTGAATAAATAACTTGAGTTTGCAGTCTGTGTCTGACTTTTCAGAATCATGTCTTGGCATCAGACACCTCCAGACATTACAGTTGTTCCTTGCCATGCTGTTGGCGTACGGAATGAGGGTCAACATGAGCATGGCTATCGTCGCCATGACTGATACTGACAATGAAAACGTAAGTCACAAAATATCTCGACATAATAAAGGTATCTTCTTATAATTGTAATATTTATTTATTACATATAGAAAATAGTGATAAACCTTGGTAATAATGCGTAACACATACATTGACAAAGGCGAGCTAAATAATAATAATAATAATAAAGTTTTTTATTCAGACAACTACATAGTCCAATATTGCTAGTCAGCTTATGATTAAGGGTTAGTACTTAATAACTAATACAGATTTAGTCCTCTGGGCGAGCTTCCACACCAGAGGACATGCATAATTATTAGTATTTTCTTTCAGGATGCTGTTGTTGCTCGCGCGCACTCTGCTAAGTAGTGAGGCAGTTTTTTTCCGCCAGATGGCGTCAAAAGTGTCAGTCCGCGCATCGGCGAACATGCCTGAAGCACTACAGAACCGCGGGAGCCGCAACTGCGTCCTGAAAGCGTTATTGAATTGGACCCGCAAAGCATTGTAAGCCTTTTGAGTATGCTGAAACCACAGACTCGCGGAGTACATGGATGTACAGTACGCCTTGAAAAGGGTAATTTTAACAGCATCTGTACATCTCGCGAATCTGCGCGCCAGCATATTGGCTCTGACTGACAATGCTCTGCGTTCCCGTTACATATCAGCATCGTCTTGCAGGTTCTCGGTTACCAAATGCCCGAGGTATTTAAATTGTGAAACCCACTTAAGGGGAATACCGTATAGGTTAACAGGGGGAATATAAGTAGGACATTAGGAACCCGCCCTGAAGACCATACACTCTGACTTTCTAACATTATAAACCAGTCCATGCGAGGCCACATACGACTCGCAGACAGCAAGTAGCTTCCGGAGAGCACTGACTGAGGGAGCCAGCAGCACCATGTCATCAGCATAGCTCAGGTTGTTCATGCATACACCTCCAACATGGCAACCCACAGGCATGCTGCTTAGTCTCTCAATCAGCGCATTCACATACAGGTTGAAAATAGAGGGTGAACTTAACCCCCCCTGCCGCACCCCGCACTCCAACCTGTAAGCGTCCGACAACTCACCCGCCCACCTCACTCGATTCTCTTGATTAAGGTACCAAAACCTAAAGGTCGATATCAGCTCTAGCGGTAACCCTGCTTCTCCCAGCTTCTTAGCCATAAAATGTCATAAGAGACCAGATCGAAAGCCCTAGATAAATCTAGAAAACAGGCATAAACCGGGGTCTGTCTGTCCGTATAATACTTGACAGCATGCTTTAAGCTTAAAATGGCTGACTCAGTCGACAGCTCGGCCCGAAACCCGAACTGAGCGTCATGTATATTAATATGCCTACTCAAGCAGGAGTTAAGCACACTGTCAAGTACCTTCGCAACTATAGTAGCTAAAGAAATGGGTCTGTAGTTGTTCTTATCAGACACGTCCCCAGTCTTGCTCTTGACAATAGGTACTACCAGAGTCCGCATCAAGTCTGTAGGGAGGTAAGAATGGCTCAGACAGAAGTTATACAACATAGCCAGTAACCGAGGCAGGTGGAGGTGGAGGGCATGCTTCAAGTGTTCAATACTGAGCCCATCATGACCCGGCGATTTCCCTCATGTCATTTTAATAATCACGGCTCGTATGTCTTTTGCGAAAATCATTGTGGAAATCTCGGGGATCCGGGTCTCAGCATTAAAACTCTGACATGGTGATCCCAAAGGCGACTGTACTGCAAAATGGTTTTTAAAAACATTGGCAATGTCCCTCGGGTCTGATGTACCGTCAACACTTACTGGGATGCCTGGCCGAACATTAAGTTTATTTGTGCATTTCCAAAAATTCTTGAAATCTGAATTAAAATGGTGTCTTGCCATCAGGTCCATTTTTATCTTTTCTTGATGGTTTTGACACCACTTTAATCTTCCTTTAAATATTTTTCGTGCCTGAGCCATGGAATCAAAAATGGGACCACCCGTGGGGTAAAACCTTAAAAGAGTTTCTTGCAGCCAACCCTTCAGGCTAGAGAGAAAGTGATAAAGTCGGTAGTAATGTGTTCAAAAACAGGAAACGAAATACGACGATACGATCTCAAAATATGAATAAAGTTATCTTACTAAGCAAAAAAAAATATCCACTACTTACATATTATTATTATACAAAAAACCTGTTAACATACACACTAATAATATTACTATGTTCCCTTACATGATATTTGCATTTTTTATACATATAGATTTTCGCAAGAAGGGATGGCAGACTCGCATACCTACTTTTTTTTTTAAAAATTACTAACGATCACAGTTATGGTTTTTTCGAGCCGAATACTTCAAAGAGGCCAAGAAGGAGCGAAAAAAATAAGCTGCAATTCGACTTAGTCGTAGAGATCACTAACATATTTGACATCAGTTATGTTAAAGAAGGCTGTTTCAGTATCTCCTGCATTTTTTAGGGCCACTATCAAGCAAGTTGACTAAGAAAGAGCCAATGAAGAAGACTAAGAGACTAATTGTTATTTTCAGTCATTCGACTGGAGCATGCAAACCCAGAGTGTGATCCTGTCTTCGTTCTTCTGGGGATACATCATCCTGCAGATTCCGGCGGGAGAGTTGGCTGCCAAGTTTGGAGGCTCTGTGCTAATCACCATCTCACTGGGAGTCAACTCTGTTGTGTCACTGATAATACCTCTCGCGGCGCATTATGTAAGTATTCTTCTTTCTTCTTTATCAGCCTGTTGTTCACTGCTGTACGAAGCCTCTCCCATTAAATACAATGGAGGGATTTGCACTATCACCACGCTTGGCAGGCGGATTGGTAATAGCAATATCAGTGTTAAGTACTCAGATGGACGCTGCTGCCCATCGCCCATGCCCATGATGTTCAATTCCCACTGCGTGGCAAATGATTTGTATGATCTGCAAATATTTGTTCCGGGTCTGGGTGTTATATTATCATGGTACTCGTAGTTCCTGATACTCACGACACAAAGAATCCTAGTGTGGGATCACGACTACGTTTGTGATTGTTGGGTATTATGATAATGTTATGTTATGTTATGTTATATCCAACCCATAAAGTGTTATTTCAAAGCGCGGTGCCAAAAGCTTACGTGGAGGTCCTACAGCAGAAAGAGCTCATTGAGGCCGTGGCACGAGCCTAAGTGGAACGACGGAGTGACGAATGGGTCTTCAGGCAGAACCCACTTTCAAAGTTCATAAAATCAAATTTGTAGTTACTACTAATACTACGTTTAGTAGAATTTTTATTGTTAGCTTTAACTTTGTTACTTAGTAAAACTTCTTGTGAAAGAGTCCGTCTGGGGAAGTACTACTACTGTACCTATTTCTGACACCAATCAGTAGTGCTCGCATTGCTGTGTTTCGGTTTGAAGGGTACGATGGTGAAATTACAGGCACATGAGAGTTTTCATCTTTATGTCTCAGGGTAGGCAGCGCGCGTGTGATGCCTCTGGTGTTGCAGGCGTCCATAAGCTACGGTAACCACTTTCCATCAGGTGGGCCGTATGCTTGTTTGCTTGCCAAGTAGTATAAAAAAAATCTATGACAAGATTGTTGTTTTTTCTAGGGTGGCTGGCAAGCGGTCTGTGCTTGTCGAGTTCTGCAAGGTCTAACGCAAGGGTTTACGTTCCCTTCCACCAACAATCTGATTGGAAAGTGGGTTCCACTCGAAGAGAAGAGTAGGCTTGGAACTATTATTTATTCCGGTGAGTATTTCATGCATTCATCTGTTGAAACCACAAAAAAAACCATAAGGCCATATGCGAGGCATACGACTACCACAACGCTTAAATTGGAAAAGCTGATGTGGTCCTGCTAGGAAGTATCACACCTTGTGTCGTGTCGTGATTGATGATGACTTCTAAATAGCGTTGTTAATTACTTACTTGCAATGAAAATAATGTGGTGGTTCCATTTTCGTTGTGAATTTTGTGAGCAAGAGTTTCATATAAATACCTACTGTCCGACTAAATACTTGCACAAAGCCTGAAAATAAAATCAAATAAATTATGTTATGCGCATTCTGATTTGCTATTCACATTTTGTTGATTTTTTGTCTCCTCCGTTTTCTTTCTCTTCATATTTACTTGTCTCAGTTAATATACATTATTTCCGCTTTTTTAAATAACATAACATAAACCCAACAGTTACATACTTAGTTCTGATCCCACTAGGATTCCCTGTGTCGAGAGTATTAGAAACTACGAGTACCATGGTACTAATATTTGCAGATCATGTAAACATTTGTCCCGCATCGTAAATCGAACCCGCACCTCTTGCGTCTCAGCCGGCAACTCGCCAAATAAAATCACTATTTGTTTTTTCTGACAGTTATATCCTACTTTACTATTAATTATTTCTATAGGTGGACAACTAGGCACAGCATTGCAGCTCATGGCTTCTGGCTTTATAGCCCAGTACTGGGGCTGGCCAGCGATATTCTATGTGAACGGCTGCCTGGGAGCAATCTGGACTGTTCTTTACTTGTTCCTGGGTTCTAATTCCCCTCAAAGTTCAAGGATGATCAGTGAAGAGGAGAGACTTTATATTTAGACTTCACTGGGACATATTGGAGAACAGAAGGTAAAACTTGAAAAAATCACATAGCAGATTGGTGTATCAGAAAGGTATAAAAATCTCAGGGGCACAGTACAGTACATGATACATGACTTCATGCAGGCACTAGCCATAGTCACAAGTCAGGTACCAACGGAACGATTATAGGATCACTGTCGTGTCTGTCACAGCCTACGAATTTAAATGACAAAAAAGTTAAATTTGGTGTTTATACAATTATGTGACCCAATTACGGACGTAAAGCGTTAATAAACGGACTCTGATTTTAAAGGTTTTTTTTTGGAAAAATCATAAATTACAGGCACATGAGACTTTCACCTTTATGTCTCAGGGTCATAGGCTACGGCAACTACTTTCCAAGTTTGCTTGCCAAGTAGTATAACAAAAAAAAAGTTCGATGTATATTTTTGGTATTCATAAGTCTTTAGTCATAATTGAATTAAGAATATTATTGAAAATTGCAGAAGCTAAAAACGCCCTGGAAGATAATCTTCACCTCGCTACCGTTCCTGTCGTTGATACTGGTGCACTCCTGCCAGGCGTGGGGCTTCTGGACCCTCATGACGTTGATGCCTTCCTACTTAAAGCAGGTGCTCGGAGTGGATATCAAGTCGGTATGTGCCTCAATCAAGTCACAGAGAACTGTTTACTGTTGCTTAAAATTTTAACAGGACATTCAAGAACACCTTATATTTTTATTAATTATTAAAGGAAGGTCTGCTCTTCCCACTACCTGTCTATTTTGTAGACAAGCAACGAAAATAATACATAATACAATTGTATATTTTGAATAAGTATTTAGCGTTTTATTTTTGATTTTAGGCATGATGGCAAGATAACAAAGACATTAATAAAAATTATTTTTATTTTTATTATAATTTTTATAATAATAAAAATATATAGATTGTATTATGTATATCAGTTATCTAGTACCCATAACACAAGCTCTGCTTAGCTTGGGGCTAGATAATGTTGTGTGAAATGTCCAGCATTTGTTTATTATTTATTTTATTTATTTATATTTGGAACTTTGTTCAAAATACTTTAATTTGCAGAATGGTATGATGTCTGCACTTCCCTACGTAGCGATGTTCTTGCTGAGTTTCCCTTTCGGTTTCGTCTCAGATTGGCTGCTGGCGAAGGAATACCTTTCCACCACAACCGCGAGAAAACTTTCTAATTCCATCGGTAGGTGCTCGCTTTCATGAAACTCTGACCTGTATTTTCACGACTTGGAGCTTGAGACCAAGTTTAGAAGTGTTCGTCATCAAAAATGCCATTCAAAAGTACAGTGCGTTTGCAGAAGAAATGTTGATAAATACTGAGTTTAGGTGGACAAATCAGCGTTTATTTGTATGTATGTTTGAGGATAACTTTCGAACCGTTGACCCCATCTTTATGAAGTCTAGTAAATACAATTTGCAAGGTAAATTTTAAAATTTTGTTTGTTGAAATATTGGGGTCCAAGTGGTACAAGGAAATAAAAATTAGACAATCACTTTAAGTGAGGTTTCATATGATAAGGTTATATTTGGACATTTTAAAACTATTTTTAATATTGTTTTGGACTTTGTAGTTTTAGAGATAAATAACAAAATAGCAATAAAATAAACATAAGATACTTGCGGACCTTTACGCTATTGGTTAGTCCGATTCAAATGGTTATTTCGTCACAGTGTAGAGAATGATCTCTAGGTGATAACCTGAAAGTTTAATCTGAATGTTTTTGAAGTCGGTTAGAAAGGTAAAGCAAATATACCAGTAAAATAGTATGTTAAGTAGGTAATCTAAATCGCGTGTACTCACGAGGTCTTTGTTTGGGGAATCTTTATTTTCAGGTATGTTCGGTCCAGCTGTAGCCCTCATCGGCCTGACCTACTCTCCAGCTGGTAACGTGACGATAGCTGTAGCACTACTCACAATCGTCGTTGGACTTAATGCTGGCCATCTCACAGGCTTAATGGTAAGCTTTAAACCTTATACATCTTCAGACATCCACTGTTGGACGAAGCCTCCCCCATAGAATGCAATGGGGGATATGTCAGAATCACCACGCTTGGCAGGCGGATCGGTGATCGCAGTTTGGTGTTAAGTACTCAAGTGGATGCTGCTGCCCATCCCCTGGTGTGATTCCTTAGTAAGGCTTTTACTACATCCTTTGGAGAAAGAGAGGTCTATTCTTAGACCACACACACCTAATACAAATACACATGTACTGTGTCACTATGTACTGTTAATTATGCGTTAAATATAAAAATAATAATGTGTATCACTGGTAATTTTATTGACCTTTCGTGGCTGACTACATAGATTACAAAGTATTTAAAAAAAACATGTAAGCTAAGGCCCAAACTTACCGAGCACAGGTACCTTTCTTCTTACATCTGTCTTCTTCCACTCCATAACGCTCTCAAATCTCTGGTTCCTCACTCTGTTTTTGAAAATCACACAACATTTCTCAAATCTACTCTGTCCGTTACGTTAACATTGTTAACGTTAATGCTGACGTTAACACTTAACATGTTAGTAACTATATTTTTTACAGCTGGTGCACATCGACATGGCTCCGAACTTCGCTGGGACTCTGATGGGTATCACCAACTGCATCGCCAACATGGTTTCTATCAACGCTCCTCTGGTAGCTGGAGCCATTCTCAAGGATGACGTAATATTCTTCATTTATTTTTGAATTAGCTTCCCTTGTATAGTTAATATTCTTATTTTTTCTTCTAACAAGCTTTCATTTAGCTTCCCTTGTCTAGTTAAATAATAATATTCTTAATTTATCTTCTAACAAGCTTTTATTTAGCTTCCTTTTCTTAGTTTGTCTCATCTCACGAATTTACGATTTTAATTGCTATACATTATATCACCATCGTCATCAGTAGAAAGTTTATTGAATGCATGCAATTCAAATGATTCTAGGTAATTAGAACGACCTGATTTCTGAGATAGTTTTTGACTATAATAATATGTTTTTTTCTTTTTCGTATCACTGGTTTTGTCTTGGTCCCAACTTGAAGTATATTAGAATATTTTATGTTCCTTGGCTTTTAACTTTTCTGTTTTTAGACTGATGCAGAGCAATGGCGAAACGTGTTTTATATCTCCTCAGTGATATTTATCGCTGGTAACCTGATTTTTTTAATCTTTGGAACGAGTGGACGGCAAAAATGGAATGATCATGAAACAGACATTGTTAAGAATGGTAAGAAACCCCGATGAAAGATGTTTGGAACTTGCGTTTAAAGACACTAAATTAAAATACAAGCATAAATAACTTAAAAATCTAACTTTGGGGACTAATAAACCCCATCCATTTTGAACAATGCGTTGAGACACGAGTAAATTTAGTTTAGAAGAAAATTCAAAATGATCCTTGTAATTTAAATTTGGAATGCCCGATTAAACTTGAATGATTACTTATTATGATGATTGATTATGATGACTTGAGGTAATGGGATGTGTTGTTTCAGATACAGCGTCAGAAATATAACTTGAGAAAGCTGTGTAAGCTCTATGCGAGCTTCTCCGTAGTTATTAAGGAGTCACATACTAATAAATTTTATTGATTTATAAATAAGCCGATTAAAAGTAACCTTGTTTTATTGTGAACTAGCCGAATACCCGTGCTTTACGTTTTCACTACGGTGAAGCCCATATCTTTGTTGTCCGTCTGTCTGTCTATCTGTAGGCCAGTCAAATTTTGCAAAAAAAGGCTTAAAAACTCAAAACATGGAGTAAACCTGAATTTTTGGTATGTTAATTGGCTGAAAACAAAAGGGAAACTTAAAATTTCAATATTTTTGGCAAAAATTTAAATTTTCAAAGTGTCATATCTCAGAAAAGATTAAACATACGGAGCTATGAGAGGGCTTAATTTTTTTAATTTTTATGTACTTTCAAAAGGGTCATTAATTAACGTTAAAAAAACATAGTTTTTGAATTGAACTGTAAAAACGGAAAAAAGTTCGAAAATTTTGCAGATTTCACTTATTACGCAGGTAGCACAACTTTTTTTGCTTGCAAAAGGTAGTTTCAGTGTCCCCTAAGGGGTCCAAATAACATACCAAAAATTCAGCCTTACTCTACTATTTGTATTTTATTGTAAGATTTGACTGGCCTATGTTGTGGGCAATGTTTTTTCAGAAGATATCTACGTCACTGAGTGATTTAAATCTCTTGATATTGCTAAAGCAATTTCAACTCTTTGAATGTATGTATGAACATTGGATACTTATTATCTTGTTTAAATATTTATCTTATACCATTTGGACTTTTGACACTATCAGGAAATATGGATTATTTATGTCAAAGTGTGACATAATTTATCGATAGGTAAAGTGGATTCTGTGCGTAACTAATACGCTTTACCAAATAGTATTTGTTGTTTTATTATTGTTTGCTTTCAAAATGAACAGAATATTTAACAAGTGAAAAAATTGTGTGTTTAAATAAATAATATAAGATTAATAATTTATATCACATACTTATTGCGACAGAAAAAGTGTATGATGAGTTTTGAAGAGGTAAATAAAAAGGATATCAACCAATCAAGTAAGTAAGAAATTCCATCTAAGTATTCTTTAAATAGATTACTGATTAAAGGGTAACTAATCTTAAAAAGCCATGGGTGACTGCGAAAATTTAAGTTTTAATGGAGCTCTTTCAGAACAGCTCCAAGGGATCGACTTGTAACATGTAGAAATGAAAGCGTAGCTACTTGTTGGATTGGTGCACTAGAATGATTTACTTCTAAATTTTAAGGGTAATTAACCCCAAAATCAAAATTGGATTTCTCAATTTTAATCTGAACATGATTTTCCAATTTTAGTTTGAACACACAATGTAGGGATTTTCTTTTCGTAACCACACTTGACGTCCTGGTTATCGTCGTTATGGTTCATTGTTCAATTCAATTCATTGTCTATAGCTGTAATTAGGTTAAATTTAGAATAATGTATTCTTATTGTTTCACCGGAAATTGGCGCGTTCGTTCTTTGTTCAAGAAAAAAGCCGTACTAAATTGCCATTTAATATTTTTTGTTATTTTCCGTAAAAATACGCACAAATTTTAACTGTGCATATGACTGGGCACATAATTAATTCAGTAACTATTCAGATTATTTTAATACAGGATTTTGAAAGGTACAAGAAATAAAGCTTCCTATACCTAACCTTAACTACTCTTTGAAGGTTGTCAAAACTTTTATGGGTCATGTCATGATACCTCAAACTGGTCTCTGACCTAATGCAGGGTGACCAAGAAAGAACTGGTGGCATCACATAACATGACACCCAACAGTCACATATACGTAGTCTTGATCCCACACTAAGATCACCATCTCCAATCGTAGTTCCTGATACCCACGACATACAGTAACTACGATTCCCATAATACCCAGACCCGGAAGAAATATTTGCAGATTCGTTCCACAGCGGGAATCGAACCCGCACGCAACCTCTCACATCTCTGCCAGACATGAAGTAGAGAAGTAATCAAAACTTTCATGAAACTCATGAATATTTCAGAAGCATGTTTGGGCGTCCGTCACATTCAGGCTGTTATGCTGTTCTTCGCACTGGTGCTCGCGTACGGAATGAGAGTCAACATGAGCATGGCCATAGTCGCCATGACAGACAGCAACAATGAGGATGTGAGATTTAGTAGGACTATATATAACATACTTTATTATTATTAGATTACCTATATAATTAGAATTAGACAAAGATGGCAAAAATCAATAGACCGTCCGAAAAATCGAATGGACTGGTTTTATTTTGAATACTTACCTAAGTATCTGAACTGGCCCTATCTGAGCCTATTAGTTTCAATTAAAAAACTACGCACGGTACGTCTACCTAGTATGACGTACCTTACGTGGCACTGCGTTTATCACCCTGTGAGAAAAAAACCCATACCTACCATACCATTCACCATCAGCCTAACATACCTACTGTTCAAACTGGAACAAAGCAACGCTGCTTAGCGGTAGAAATAGGTAAAAGTAACTACTTTACCGGACGAGTAAAAGTTGCTTGTCTGTAAAACCTGCAGTATTTGAATAAGCACAGGTCTTGTTGGCCTAAGAATCTCCAGGAGGGGGCAGCCACGTGGATTTAATATCACTAGATAGTTTAGACAAGAACCTCGTTTCTCTTTCAGCATTTTGATTGGAGTATGAAGGTCCAGAGCGTCATACTCTCTTCATTCTTCTGGGGGTACATCGTGCTTCAGATCCCTGGTGGAGAACTAGCAGCTAGATTTGGAGGATCCATCCTTATCACAATCTGTATCGCTATCAACGCTGCTGTGTCAGTTCTGATACCTCATGCTGCTTTTTACGTATGTTTTGTTTGTTATTTAATGACATTGAATGAAATCAACATTTATTGAATTCTAAAGTTCGTAGATTATTGTTGATGATTGTTATGTTAGAAATAACATAACATCCAACAGTCACATACGTAGTTCTAATCCCACACTAGGATTCCCTGTGTCGTGGGTATCAGTAACTACGAGTACCATGGTACCATAACACCCAGACCCAAATATTTGCAAATCATAGAAACATTTGCCCGCAGCGGGAATCGAACCCGCAACCTCTCGCATCTCAGCCGGCGGCAACCTGCTGCGTCACAGAGATTGTCAATAAGTGAATAGTGACTATTAATAATTATCTCTAGTAAAACAGTTTTGAAGTTTTTAGAAATAGACAATACATATATCCTTTGATTACGCAAAATTGATCACGTCCCATCCGATCACGTGAACTATTTATAGAAGTAAATAAATCGCTATTAGTTTTGAAGCTGTTTTGAGACCAACTATCTGAAAGGCCATGGCTATAGTTTTCAGGTAGGTACTACATTGTATCAAAATGTTTTTTCGTAATATTGAGTGCTTATTGTACCTTATCTTCGTTCAACCAGCCTTTGAGACATTCTAATGTTTTAACTATTTCTTGAATATTGCTGGCATTTTGAAAATTATGGCCTCTTTAACCAATCGTAGAGTTGAGTTACCAGTATAAGTATCGTGGAACTGAATCATGAAAATGACCTACATCAAATTTTATGCGATGCAAACAATAATAATTCTGTTTCATGTTTTAGGGAGGATGGAAACTGGTTTGCGCGTGCAGGGTGTTCCAAGGTCTATCGCAAGGTTTTATCGTACCCTCAGTGCATAGTCTCATCGGAAAATGGGCTCCAGTCGAAGAGAAGAGCCGACTGGGAGCATTGGTTCACGCTGGTAGAACATTGTTCCTATAATTTTATTTCAGATATTCTTTTTACAGTCTACCCAAGAATCAATGTCTTCACAAATTATTTGTAAATTGACAAACAGCTGGTAGTATAAGAATTTCGTAAGATTGTGACCCACTGAGGCTACTTTCATGAAATTTTTGTTTTTGTAATTTTTACCTATGGTGGTTAATCTACTGATGATCACACACACCCGTTCACTCACACCAGTTGAGAGTAGAATGGTTTTGGTGAAAGTTCTGCTTTTATTTCAGGATCACAGCTCGGAAATGCCATCCAGTTCCTAATTTCCGGCTTTATAGCCGACTTCTGGGGCTGGCCAGCCATATTCTACGTCAATGGAATTTGTGGAGCGGTCTGGACCATCTTCTATATAATACTTGGTTCTGATTCCCCTCAGATGTCGAAGATGATTAGTGCTGAGGAGAGACTTTACATCCAGACTTCACTTGGACAAATTGGAGAGCACAAGGTAGAATCAATACAGTCTTCTTAAAAATATTAGCAAGTGGGCTAATGATGCTGATTTCATTTTAACAGAAACTAAAAACTCCTTGGAAATCAATATGGACGTCTCTTCCATTTATATCATTGATCGTAGTCCACTGCGGTCAGAATTGGGGCTTCTGGACCCTTATGACGGAGATGCCTTCCTACATGAAGCAAGTGCTTGGAGTCGATATCAAAGCGGTGAGTTTGAGCTTTAAAACTAGTTTATCTAATGAAAATTAATGAAAAGTGGAACATGGAAAATCGTAATATGTATGCCTATTTCCTAAATATAGTGAATTTCCAATCACAGGTTCCCGATTCCCGAAAGTGAATAGAACTTTTTAAATGTATATTGTTATAGTTGGCTACGGAAACCTAACAATAGCGGTAGCGGAAGGCCCTCCACTTATAGTACTTGCACTTGCAGCTTATAGAACATACCTACCTACCTTATCTTTCATCTATGTAGTGCCAATAGTCTCCAAGTAAAACAGCTGTGACGGGCAGACGGGTGGACAGGATGTAATTGTTAAAGTGTTTCGTTTTTGCCTTTTGGCTACGGAGCCCTAAACATGCGACTAGATTTAATAGCCAGTGGTATAAAACGTCTACGTAGCTCGTTTTTGTAATTTAACATTGGAATCAAATTTCTGGTTCGTAAAAGTGAGAAGGCAAAAGCTTCAAGAGTCCCACTTGAAAATATTTTCCTGTATTTATTGGCATGCTTAGGAGTGATTTCACCAACAAATAAACAGGCGGTTAAACGACTGTTTAGCCTAACCAATGCTTTTTGACATGTGTTTTCAAAGGTTATTTGTCACCTTGACCAATGGTTACGGTAAACGCTTGTTTATTTGTTCGTGAACTTGGGCCTTAGGCTCTCTCATTGTTTGTTGTGATTAACTCTGCAGAACGGTGTCATGACAGCACTGCCGTACTTGGCCATGTACTTGCTAAGTTTCCCATTCGGGTACATGACGGACTTCTTACCAAATAACGGTTGGCTCAGTATCACGGCCACTAGGAAACTGTCAAATTCAATTGGTATGTTCCATAATTTTTATACTATTATCATCAATTTGTAAGCATTATTGATATGAAAAGAAATAAAGCAAGACATACATAGCATTTCCCATGGAACGCCAGAATAAACGGATTTCATGAGCCGTCTACATCCTCCGTCCAGTCGTGACCGTTGGTGGACTATCCTACACTGTCTTCCGGTTCATGCTTTGCATGATGACCTCTGTGGCGCGGGCGGGGGAGTTGCTGGCTGAGATGCAAGAGGTTGCGAGATTGATTCCGGCAGCGGTACAAATGTTTGTATGTTGCAAATAATTTGGTCTATGTATTATGGTACCATGGTAGGTACTCGTAGTTCCTGATACCCACGACACAGGGAATCCTAGTGTGAAACTTTCCTAACTATCAGTGATTTATATTTGTAATGGAATTTCCAGGTCACTTCGGACCAGCAATAGCGCTGATTGGCTTGTCGTATGCGCCGGCGGGTGATGTAACTGTCGCTGTTGCCCTTCTCACAGTGGTTGTGGGTCTCAATGTTGGCCACATCACTGGCTTAATGGTATTATTTACATTTTATTATTAAGATGACTACCAACATCAGCCCAGCTGACAGTTCTAACTTCCTTGTATGGGACTCAGGTCTATGCTCAAATAGCATGAGAGAGATGTAAGCAACACGTGAGGCTTTAGTGGTGATTTTATACGTAATAATATATAAGTAATAATATTATAAGTACGTCGTACTTTTGAGACAGCTACATTTTTAACTGACTACAAAAAAGAGGTTGTCAAACCGTCAGCTACCGTCAGATACCTATGTATTATTTTTGTGTATTAGGTATGTAAACCGATTACATAATGATGGCTTGATTGGGTCTTATTGTAATGATTTTTGAATAAATGAAGAAAAACATAGATTTAAGGTTAAATTATGGTACGTTAGGTATGTTTATTTAGTTTTTTCTATGTTGGATCTCTGCATAGACCCGCGGAAGTCCCATCATTATTTTATAGAAATCAGATAGAAATATTGTTTTCCAAAAAATACGAACAAGTGCTTGTAAGACCGGATGCTTCCTCGCTGTTATTTTAGCTAGAGTCATCTAGTTCTCATTTTAGTATTAAAGTGAATGCTGCCTAATCTGTAAAAATAATTTATAATATCTTGTGTAGTTGGTGCATCTGGATATGTCTCCAAACTTCGCGGGCACTTTGCTGGGCATTACCAACTGCAGCGCCAACATCATCTCCATCATCGCTCCCTTGGTTGCCGGGGCTGTACTGAAGGACGAGGTAGGTCTTCTTGAAAATGTGAAAAATTCATTGAAAAATAATATGTATTACAACAAAATAAAGTATCCAAACAAGGTTTACAATTAAACACAGTTTAAGTTCTAGGTGCTAACTATATCGAGGAAACCTGAACACGAGGAAATCATCTTAATTTATTACAAGTTGTTCAGTTGATAGAATCCGATTTACTTATGAGTATAATATAATTTTGATAATTATGATGATTAATAATTATATCTATAAAGTGTGTATTCCTATAAACAAAATAAAACAATATTAAATACAAGTAATTCATAAAAAAAAGTTTAGAAGATAAATTATTGTCTATATAACCTACAAATAAAAATACATTTATTTATTTGTTCATAATCAGATGCTCTCAAAAAATACAGCCTAAGTCAAAATGTTCTACAAGCTAAATTAGTTGGCTAAAAAACAAATACACATATTGGATTTTAGGTAGTTCTGTGTGAAAAATAACTACCTTTTGTACTTGGGTAGTCATTGAGTTGTGAGTAATGTGAGTGCGTCGGGGAATACCATCACATACCGTGCAGTGTCGGTGTTGGCCGCAGGTAACGCAGCGTCGCGTTGTGATCACGCGCAATACCTTTACTTGTCAGCACGTATAGCGCTCTCAGACAAAGCAGTAGGATTGATGATAGATTTTTTAAATTAGAAAATTTGTACTAAAAGCTCTTGGGCTGAAAACTTTTTTGATAGCATGCCATTGTGAACGCGAAAAAACGCCTTTATAATATCAAAATATTTTACATCTTTTTGCCCACAGTAGTCAATCTCGATAGTAGCATACATTTAAACTTATTAAATAAATAAATGCTGGACATTTCACACAACACTATCTAGCCCCAAGCTAAGCAGAGCTTATGTTATGGGTACTACATAACTGATATAATACATTACATAGATAGATATTTTTTATTATACATAGAAAAATACCCAAAACACCCTGCACAAATATCTGCAGATTTTACAAGTATTGGTTCCGAGGCGGGAATCGAACCCGCAACCTCCTGCGTCGCAGGTGAACTTTCGCCCGCCGCGCCACAGAGGTCGTCACTACTCGGTCGGACTTATTCGGAAGGTTAATGAAGCAAGCCATATTATGTGATGGAACTTTAGTTGATCTTGAATCTTGACCAACAAGTGTGAATAGGCTGTGAGCCTAACGCAAGGCCGACGAGGATTTGCAAATGTTTGTTCTCCAAATTCTTCGAGCAAAGTCATTAACTTACTTCCTTTTGAGTGGTATTCGATACCCAATTTAAAAGTTTATCTGCCTATTAATATTTTCATAGGTCACAATAGTAATTATCAATTATAAATATAGTCATTAGAGCTCGCAGAACTATCTACTTCTGGGAAATTAAGTTTCTGGAGTTGTGACCACAAACAACTGAGTTACCATGAGCTCTTATAGCTATTCAGATCAAAAGCTATTCGATACAAAATATCAGTTCCTTGATGTCCGCTATGATATTTAAAGGCACAGTCGCCTATAACTTGTAACTTGGGAATGTCAACGTCGACCAGATATTTTGTACTGAATATTTTTTGAATTGAATGGCTATAAGAGCTCGTGGTAACCCCCATGGAAGAAGCAGTGCAGGACGGTCAACTCTTGATGGATCGATGATATTTTGACGGTGGGTTTAGGAAGGCGACTGCAGGTTGATTGTCGTGGTATTATTATAGGGAGGCCTACGCCCAACAGCAAACTCCTTTCTTTTGATAATGATGAATGGTTTATGTTATTTCCAGACAGACTCAAACGAATGGCGTAAAGTATTCTACATAGCGTCGGTGGTGTACATTGCTGGGAATTTGTTCTACGTCATCTTCGGCACCAGTGAGAAACAGAAATGGAATGATCCTGAACCTGATATCGAAGATTCGAAGCATTCAAGAGAGTAAACACTTCGCAAAAATATGTTTATCTTGTCAACTTTATGTTTGTACGGTAAAGAATCTAATAGAAGACTAGTGTGTGGGAGATTTCCCATTATAAATGTATAAATCATCCACATAATTGGTATCGCATAAGTCGTTAAACATAGTGCAAGTGCTACATTTTGTGTGTGAAACCTTTTAAAAGGCATACGAAAGTTTGATATTTTGCGTAATATTGTGTCGATATTATACTCTAAAGTTGTCGTTCCCCCCAAATATATTTTGAAGTGTTTCAAATTGATTTAAAGTCTGGTTTTATACTTAAGTTCATTATACAACCGTTTGTGAAATTTACTCTGGACTTCATTTTTATGTAAAGATTGAATGTATTATTCCCATACTTAGGTACCTATACTAAACCTTGGTTGTCATGTTAATAGAATGTTTGGCATTATGATAATATCGTCGAGTGGGTTCCAATTCTACGATTTAAAATTGAATGTAACCAGGAACTTTATAGTTCGATTCGTGATTATGTTAATAAGTTAGTTAAAATCTATTGAAACATGTCTTGCTATAAATATTATAGCAAGACTTATAGCAAGACATGTTTCAATACATTTTGCCATAAAATTTTTCGGAGCCACTCACAGAAAACACAAGCGATTAACATTAGATTTAGAATATTTTGCCGTGTTGTGTCCGGCTTAAGAATAGACCATTCCTACTCCTCCGGTGGATGAAGTAAGGTTAGACTTATATCCTCATTGTATTTGAATACAATGAGGATATTTGCCATAATCACCACGCTTGGCAGGTGAAGCCTTGAAGCATTGATGCTTCAAGGCTTCATCCAGCAGTGAACCTAAACAGCTGCTGATGATGAAAATCATTTTTTAATGGACGTCGTTCGACCACTTCCTTCGTCCTTTTTAGTTCAGCCGCAGTAGTCTCAGGCTAAGAATAGGACTCTTCCAACTCCTCCTATGGATGTCGTAAAAGACGATTATGAGATTACGCCAGGGGGTGGGTAGCAGCATTCATCTGAGTAATTAGAACCAAACTGCGATCAACAATCCGCCTGCCATGCGTGGTGATTAAAGCAAATCCCCCCATTGCACGCTATGCATGCTATGGGGGAGGTATCTATCATCCACCAGTGGATATCCTACCGGCTGATAAAGAAGAAGAATCTTTTTCATCTGTATTTTTTATATGATTTTCTATCTACGTCATTTTGTTTTTAGTTTCTGCTAAAGCATGTAAGCATATCAAATTCACTATCAGAAATTTTAAACAGCTTATTTAAATCACGTGCGTTTACCGCAGTTAAATGTGTGTGTGGTACTACAATTATAATCTTGAGATATAAACTATATTTATATATTATAAATTTGTGTGCTCCCGTGTGTGACGGTCTCAAGCCGGACATTCCAGAACATGTTACAGACGTATAAGCTCATATATAAGTAGGTTAGTAAGTTAATGTGGCCCAGCTATCACCACATCATGATCATCATCAGTATCAGCCTATAGAAATCCACTGCTGGACATAGGCCTCCCTTTAGAATGCCGACGAGGAACGGTCTTGAGCCGCCTCCATCTACCGACTTCCTGCGACGTTTATAATGTCTTTAGTCCATCGAGTGGAGAGCGTTCCTCTACCGCGTCGTCCGGTTTACGGTCGCCGCTCGCAAAACTTTATTCACCAGCGGTTATTAGTTCTTCGAGCTATATGACCTGCTCATTGCCACTTCAACTTGTTAATTCTGAGAGCTATGTCGGTGACCTCGGTTCTTCTACAGATTTCCTCATTTCGGATTCCTCCTCTCTCTACCACATACCACATAAATAATCCTCACTTTACATAAAAATATATAAATTGATTTGACCTTGCCAGCACTTTGAGATACTGACCTCCACCACAATTTTTGCAAAATTTTATAATAATAAAAATTTTGTTAATAGGTAGTCTGCTAACTCAACTTTTTATGGCCTTCGTTATTTTGTTCATTATAACATAACATAACACCCAACAGTCACATACATAGTTGATCCCATACTTGGAATCCCTGCGTCGTAGGTATCAGTAACTACGAGTACTTACTATGGTACCATAACACCCAGACCCGTA
This sequence comes from Epirrita christyi, assembly GCA_951392215.1. Lineage (NCBI taxonomy): Eukaryota > Metazoa > Arthropoda > Insecta > Lepidoptera > Geometridae > Epirrita > Epirrita christyi. Next base: position 15,994,911 of record OX595844.1, read on the forward strand.
ACAAAATTTTCAGATCATGCTAAAATTTGTACCGCTGCGGGTATCGAACCCGCAGCTCTTGCGTATCAGCCAGCTACTCGCCTACCGCGTCGCGGAGGTCGTCATATAATATTCGAGTATCTAATACGGTGAAACGGAATCTAGAAAGTTTTTTTTTATCTAGAGCCATAGTTTTGTAGGATTTTGAATGAACGGTCTGTATTTTACGTGTTGATTAAAATAGTTTTGATTGTGATCGCAAAATAATTTTAGCCATCATACATTTTGCATCGCAAAACTGAGCAAACCTGCTCAGCTGCTGTTTGCTTATTTTTCTTAAGCCTACTTTAAACCTTTCTTAACTGGTTAATCAGGTATACATATAACCTGGAATGAAGAAATTCACAGTCTACGTTTTTGAAGCTTGAATATGGCAAATACGGAAACCTAATTATTTCGTCTTGTTCGTCTGTCTATCCGTGTATTTTTTGTCTGTAAGTGCGTGTGCTTTTTGACACTTTGGTCCACATTGGTCCTACAATTTTTTTCCAATATTTTTGTCTTCATATTACCCCTCGTGTCTGTATAACAAAATTATTTAATAGTATTTACAAATTATACACATAACCCAAAATCAGAAAAAACAAAAAAAAAAGTTAATTAAAAAATATTGTCATCATGTTGGTCATGTTGACCAACTTGCGGTTACTGTTTACTGTTTCATCATTATCATCTTCATCCGAAAGACTTATCTATTATTAACTTATATCAATAAATTTTTAGTCCGTATTAATTAGGTAGGTACAGACCTACTACTATACCTACCTAATTAATACCTAATAACCTACCGTCTACGCGTGGACAAAACACAAAAGGGTCAGCTAGGTACCTATAGGTTTTTTGTGACTATTTTTCTTTGACTTTGAAATTCAAATTCATCATGCGTCAGTGAACATCCATCAATCCACACTGGGCCGAAGTGGGGAGTGAAACTTACGTTGACATTTCTTTGTTCCTTGCTATTGTTGTCATTTTACCTATTTACCATATTATTATGTACCACCATATTTGTACCTATGTACACATAATGGTATGTCCATTTACCCAGCTGTGTGTACGTCGCTTCATGCTAAACTTAATAATTAGACTAATATATAATTGGAATACTCAATGACACCATAAAGACAGAACAAATTTTGATGAAATTTAGTACACATAAACGATCTGGATGATCTAGATTGAAGCAAAACTATACAACTTTTGATCCCGGATAACACGAGTGAAGGAGTAGTGGACACTACTTATATAAAAGATTAAAATAGATGCTTTGTAACAAAAACGTCTTGTAAACCCATTTACGGTCATCAACGTCTTTGTTCACCAAATATTAATCAAAACCTAAATGACGTAGAACTTAACAGCATCAAGTACTTAATAATAAGTAAAATTACATTTGCATTTTGCCTGATTTTTTCACGTTATTGTTAAAATTTTAAGTCCCAGTACTGAGAGCATAATATTATTATACCTGTATTTAGTTAAATTATTTGAGAAAAATTAAATAAGTTATGACTAATCACAATTTAAGGTCCAAGATATTAACATAATAACATTATTATGTATTTAGCTTTAGTCAGAACATTTTTGTCAAGAAGTAAATTTATAAAATTGATATTTGCAATAATTTAGCTTACGGCCGACTTGGTATGGAGTGGTCACGGTCGCTTATAGACACCGACAACAACGAGGGCATTCTCAATGGTGAAATATTCATAATTTTTCTTGAAGCGGCCTATGTTGTTACCTCAGTTTCCAACAGGAAAACCTCTAATGGTAACTCACCCCTAAAGAACATTTAGTTTGGCTGTCAGTGCGTGCACTAAGACGTGTTTGCTAATATATTATTATAACTCATACACAACTCAAAATCGAGCAGCGGACGACGTGAGCTGTGCTCGGAGTTTCACTACGTGATATCATCCGGAATGAGGAGATGCGTAGAAGAACTATACGGTAACCGCCTGCTAAAACTCATGGAGATAGCGTAGCTTGTTTTGGACAAAGTTAAAAAGTAGTATTATTATTATTCTAGTCTATCCTCAGTAGGTGCCTACTTTAAGCTTGTTTGTTTTTATATATATTTTATTATTTTATCATGTGCAAATAGTATCACTTTGGGTCTTCTGTTAAGGTGTTATAATTGCTTCTTAATAAAAAAAACTAAAGTAACTATACAGGGCGTCCCACGGCTATGCCACATGGAGGGAAAGTACCTTGAATATTGTAGATAGAACATTTTACTGAAAGAAGACATTATTTGAATTTAAAAAACAATTTAAACTGCATTCATAGATATTTAAATAATTACATGGTTGAACTGGGAATCGAACCCGTTACAGGAGAAAAATAATCACCTGTAGCTTTATCATACCGATCGAAAGGCTTCATCATATGGATTATTTTTTGCTTCTACAGGCGGCTGATGATGATGACGATGGGATATTTTTTAAAAAGTTCCTACAAACTATTCAGGTACTAAAATATATAGGGTGGTTTATAGTGGAAATGGTGGGAGAATCTCTGTTTTTTATACTTCATTCGAAGAAATACTCTGGACAGTTGGCCCATGTCATCTGTATTATAAATTGCACGAACAACCCTCATCTGCAACGCACCTAAGCGGAACGCAGTATCACTGGCATCGTATAATATTAAGTCGTAGCTATGACCACAGTGGACTGTAAACATCAGATCACTTAAACCTTCAAGACCTTGTGAGAGATAATATTTTGTTTTTCGAACGGAGTCCCAAGTGACTTGAAGCTGTTCAAAATAGTTTTACTGCAGTTTTTCCGCTGGATGCACACGATAGTTACATCGACAAAATTATTTAACTTAAATTAAACAAGTTAATCAGCACATACTTACTTGTTGTGTTCGAAATAATAACAAAAGAAGTGCTCATGTTTTTAACTATCGTTTAATAGCTGTGACTTTGAATCGAACAATACCTATTACAATACGTTCATTGCCAGCGAGCGGAGAAAAAACTGTCGATAGCTCGCAGATGACAGCTGAGAAAAAGGCGCGAACGGACGTCCGTGAATAAAATATTAAAAAATAAATTACTTAAATAAATAAAAATTATCAAAAATATTATAAAAATCTGTGCTAGTGAAGTAGTGTCATTTGGAGTGTTTTAAGTGAAAACAAACATTGTGAAAATGGATACGAAAGACGAAGTTGTTGCAGAAGTCAAAAAACCAAGTAAGTAACCAAAACTTTTCTCTGAAATCGGCAGGTTCTTTTAATGAATTATATTATTAATTTCACTACGTGTACTATAAACCTTCACACACCTGTACAAATCTTGTGCATCACTTTGTATGCTTTACTTAGTGCGGCCGTAGTTTTATTCGCTTATTTTGCACTCAACGTATTTCATATCATTATCTACAGAACAAAATGTATACTTAGGATTGAGGTATATTTTTCTTAGGCTATATGTTGAGTGCCAGTTTGCCAGTGACTCAATTTTGTTTATGTTATTACTTAGAAAGCTATGGGAGGATAAGGAAAGGCTAAGAAATAACTAAAAGGTTAAAAATGCTCTGCGCAAATTTTCCTGCCCACTGTTCCCTTTGCAGCAGGTAGGTACTCAAGCCTACTCTCGACATGCGAGATTGAACGGACCGTGGGTTTACAAATACTTGTCTTGGTACGATGTATGTATATGACCCACGTCTGTGGGTCATATACATGACCCACATCATGTCTATGAGTGTTTTCCCTGAAGGGGTTAGGTAGAGCCTCAATGAGCCGTTCTTTATTTAAAATTATACGGTTTATCTAAAATCATTAGTCAATCACATTGTGTAACTTGTTTCTGTTTGGATATGATGAATTGAATGTATAATAACTGTATATCTTTAATTACTATGTTTATATTTGGATCGTGACTATGTAATATAATGTACTAAATAGCAGGTCATAAAATCATTTAAAATCAAAATTGATAAAAGTTTTTATTATTAGGGAACATTCGAAAATTACTCAAAGACGACGTCGCGATTGACGTCGTCTTTGAGTAATTTTCGAATGTTCCCTAATAATAAAAACTTTTATCAATTTTGATTTTAAATGTATTCCTTAACCAAACATCCTGGTACTTATGCAGTCTCAAAAAACTATATTACGTTAGGCAGACACCCGTCTTTTAAAACTTGCTTCGGCTTTGAAATCGAATTTTAATGTTAAATTGTAGTAAGATTAATATAACTTTTTTTATGCAAACATTAAACAACCGCTTTTATCCCCTTAAGGATTGAATTTCGTTAAATCCTTTCTTACCTTTGTTAGCCGAACAGAAACATTCATGCCAAATTTCAAGTTCGGCGTTATAGTTTTGGAGATTGGACATTTGAGATCTGGGGATGATCCCATTTTGTGGTTTCACTTATATGAATATACCGGATAAATAAAACTTGTGTTTACTTTGTAGAGCGTAACACAAACTTATACCAGGCTTTTGTTTGACATAATTATATCGGAGCTAATTAGTTAGCAGTTATTTAGTAATGCGAGGTCGTTGTTAGATACCTAGGATCTCATAACGAAAGATAGTTTAAACCTGTGCTTAGACAAGGCCAGGTTTAAATATTAACATTTAGAATAAACTACTTTAATACGAAAGCAGATGGTTTGTTTTCCGAAATCAATGTTTGCGCTACTACACTTCCCAAAGTGTCAAACTAACGGATCCTGTATGAAAGTGTCACATCATAATTTGAGATGTCGAAATTCTAACCTCCAACAAGCAATCAGCTGTTAATTTGTAGACCATTGCTAAACCAGGGGGCTGCTTGGTTTTAGAAAAACCAAAGATAGTCTGAGATTATGTAATTTTTTTTTACCATAACCTCGGACTATCTAGCTCGAGAGTTATAGGTCTGAGGCCCAATTCTTTAACTAAAAAATAGTTAAAATAGAGTTCGGATCATGTTTCGATCTTGTGTCGATGTCATAAATGTCAGAAATAGTATTCTCTTAGCATAAAATACAACACAGTAATGTGATTTATTGAAATGTGACTGAAACTTGAACGATTCAAAGTTATTTCGATAATTTTAGCTTGTGTAGATTGAGTCTCTCTTCACTCTTTCCAATTATATATAAAACTATCCTACTCTAATGGTAGTCACCGTGAATTGAAAGTAGACTAAATTGTTATTTATGAGGGAGCAGAACACCAACTTTCTGGCAATTCATAATTTAGTCTCGATATGGTTAACTTTCAGTGTAGTTTTAAAACAATTTAAAGAATTGGGCCTCTGGTCTAAAACCAGGTTTAAACTATCTTTCGTAATGAAACAGCTAGGATTTATATTACTAAAAATGCTAACCCTGGTTTGGTGTAATTGGGCCGTATATATGTCAATTTTATTTTTTTGATTGTCTATCAGTGATTGTACTTCTCGTACTTCTTACGTAACCATAATTCAGTTGTAGGTTTTATCTGTGGTTTTACCGAGCATGTTGTATCGATTTTGTTATCTTGACAAGTGAAGACAATCCTATCGTATCAATGGTTTACCTACCCGTGCATGTAAATAAATAGGTAGGTAACAAACATTGATAATAAACCTATAACGCATAGTTAGGTTCACCGAACATTACATAGGTAATTAACGATATAAAGAAGCAATCAACAAAATAGTAATTGAAAGCAAATGGTGCGTTGCAATTAATTTTTCATTGCCAGTTAAGATATTTGAGGTTTATTTGAGATATTGTTTAGAAACGAAAATTTGTTGCGTTATTAATTTCACTAATGGAAATTGCAACTATATGCTTTGTGACATTAAGTACCTAAGTATTTTATTAAATGTTTAACTTGTAATTGCATGTTGGCGTATCGATTAAATAACCAATCAATCAAAGATTAGTTTACAAGATTGTTTAATTATTTAAATCAACTTCGCTTTTTTGATCAGATACTTGGGATTTGTTTAGATCGCATGGCGTTTTCAATATTTTACAATATATTATAAATAAAATAAAAATGCTGGACATTTAAATTAGTAGTTTTCTATTAGTAATTCGAAAACTGCCTAAAAATTTAAAAGATCTATTAGTAACTCCAAAGTCCACAGGATCCTAACCAAGAAATCTATCAGTTACTACTCAAAAATTTACTAAAGTTGAAAACTAAAACCCAACACGCAAAAGCTAACTAGTATTTCACAACCTCTGTGGTGCGGGCGGCAGAGTAGCTGGCAAGAGGTTTTGGGTTTGATTCCCACTGCGGGACAAATGTTTGTATGATCTGCAAAACATTGTTCCAGGACCGGATGTTATGGTACTATGGTACTCGTAGTTCCTGATACCCACGACACAGGGTATCCTAGTGAGGTATAAGGATTATGTACTTGTTGGATGTTATGTTATATTATATTATTATTGTATAGTATCCGGTTATGTGTTTAAATTCTTATTCAAATGAATTAAATTACTTATAAGCTATCTTTTGTGTTAAATTTAGAGCATGCCAACCACTGTTTTCATCCTTTTGGATGACTGGCAGAAAATTCTTCATAGCAATAAGTCTTCCATTTGTACAATTTTTGAGATTTACTGTTGGATGTTGTTATGTTAGTAAAAAAAAGTTGTACAGGAAGGCCAAATCCACGATTTTTTTAGAAAAGCCTCCTACGATGTTGTCTTAGTAATGTTTAATTGTAATTTTGCTCACAGGCTCTACGCTAGGTATCCGACATGTGCAGGTGCTGATGCTGTTTCTGGCCATGACCCTGTCCTTCGCCATGAGGGTCAACATGAGCATGGCAATCGTCGCCATGACGGACAGAAATGATGAGAACGTTGGTATTTCACTAGTTTTTTTTATTCCATAGCTTTCTTCAGTCAAATAGTTGTAAGAGTTAATAAATAATAAGAGTATAGGAATAAGAATAAGAATAATAAGCATTTCTTGTTAAACTGTGTAAAAAGATCGTACAGGTAATGTGGTATCAACACAGTCTGCCCATTTCGGACGTACAATAGTAGGTATGTTTAGTAATACTACTATGGCAATAATATAGGTACTAATTGTTTAGTATTATTGCTAAAACATGTTAAGATCATATTTAGAGAAAACATAGTCAATAATTATGTACTAGGTACCTATTTATATGATATAAATAATAACTTTTCAGTTAAAAAACCAACTTCCGCCATAGTATTCGACTAAATATATGGATGAAAAAAAATTATGAATAACCCATAGTGGTGAAAAGGTTATGATGCTTTCTGAATGCAAATGCTTGATTTGTTGCTGAAAATATCAAAATAGCTATTATGTATGCCTACAATATTTGAGGGATTCTATCATCAAACTGGATTTTGAATCTGGAAGTATAACTATTCAAATAAAAAAAGAATTTTCCAAATCGGTTTATAAGCGACGGAGATATGAGGCAACAAACATTTTAAAAAAATACATCCGAATTGAGAACCTCCTCCTTTTTTTGAAGTCGGTTAATTAAGTTATAGTAGGGCCGACGACGTTTTAAAGGTCACGGGAAGGCAGTGAATGGAGGTGGCTCATGATTCAATGGCATTCTATGGAGGAGAATTAAGTTCAGCTGGACGTTTGTCGGCTGATGATGATATTGTTAAGTTCGTTGAGTAAAGTGCTGTTGTTAATGGTAAATCTTCCACGACAATCGACGACCTGTTGATAAGCCTGCCATAAAGAATGCTATGACCAATTGCCATGATGAATGCTTAGTCTATTATGTACTCGTAGTTTGAATAATTTTCCAATAGGAACTTTTACGAACACCAAAAAGATTTTCTAGGTCATTAAATTTTTTTGGCATAAATAATAACATAACAAATTGATTCCAGCGTGACTGCGGAAATCCATTCTACAACATTAAATAGACGAACAACAATAGTAAAAATTCCGCTCTTCTCCAACGAAAACTCTGAAAGAATTCGACACGTGTTTCGCCTCTCAATGGAGCATCAATCATGCATGCAATCTCAGGACTACAAAAAAATATCTATCTATGTAATGGTATTAAGTATATCAGTTATCTAGTACCCATAACACAAGCTCTGCTTAGCTTGGGGTTAGATAATGTTGTGTGAAATGTCCAGCATTTATTTATTTAAACTAGATAAATTTTAAGTCAATTTTTTCATCTGATCTACTAGAACATGTTATTGTTGTAATAATAGTTTATTGTTTGGCGGAAGAATTAGGTTCGCCATTTCACAGGTCTTCATAGTTTGGGTACCTAGTTACCAGTATTGTAATTTCTAGCCCAATCTTATGTACATAAAAGTGTTATTGTTTCTGGGAAGTTTATAATTGAAAACAAATTAATATTATTATTAATTGGTCCAATACTAATTTCGTCAAAAACGTAAATAGTCCTAGCGAGATAATAAACATCTTTTTAAAAAGAATGACATTTATTAGTTATCTAGTTATTGATTTACGTAATAAAATTGTTATGCAACATTTATCTCAAGTTAAGAATTGCGATATCCATCTTTACTTGTATTCTTTTATCAGTAGATACATTTCTAACATTGACATCTCTGTGATAAATATTGATTTTATACAATCTTTGTTTGAATATCGATGACTTCTTCACATTATCAAAATACTTCAATCAATTGAGTTAAACGATATTGCAAGATGTTTTGTCGTATTAAGATAATAAGGTTATTATTGTTGATTTGAGAGAAGAAGGGTTGAGAGCGTCATGAAATTTGTATTTGATGCTAAATTGGACTTAATGGACACATTAAAAATTCCATCAAAATCAACTCATTAGTCTCAGCGCATTTAATAAAATACTGAAAAATAGACAGAGTAAGAAATAAAGAGAAAACAGAAAAAGATGCATAAATCAATAATTACAATAAAAAATGTAGCTGCAGAAATCTCCCCGTTCATAGTTTTAGGAAATACAAAACGAGGAGACATAAAAGAACCAAGGTCACCGACATAACTCTCGGATTAAGCAAGTTGACGTGACAATGGCTCATAAAATCCTCTGGGGATTAAGTAAAAGTTTTAAAGTCACGACCACGAATGGAACGACGCAGAGAGATAACAAACAGGAATTAACAATTTTAAGTTAGGTTTCAGAATTAGCAAATAAGTGGCAACGGGCGGGTCATATTAGCTCGCAGAACTGACAACTAATGTAAAGTAAAACTCTTTCTTTTTAAGTAGAGTATGTTAGAGAAAGTTAACTGAAGTACATAATTAAGAAAGGTTAAACCGTGAACTCTCATGCGTTCACCGGACTATCCTTCCGGGAAACATGCTTATGTTATCGCCTATATGTATGAATTCAACCATCTCATTTTAATTTCAGTCTTTCGACTGGAGCATTCAGAAGCAAAGTGTTATTCTCTCATCGTTCTTCTGGGGCTACATCGTGCTGCAGATCCCTGGGGGAGAACTGGCTGCGAGATTCGGAGGCATGATCCTGATAACGTTATGCGTTGGCATCAACGCTGTTGTATCGCTGCTGATTCCTATTGGAGGATACTACGTAAGTATCAAAAATTTCATCTCACTAATCACATCTCATTGATATTATGAATGCGAAAGTTTGTGAGTATGTTTGTTACTTCTTTACACTCAAACAGCTTAACCAATTTGAGTGAAATTTGGAAAGAGATATCTTATTCATTTATTTATAACCTATGGTACTCAAAACAGAACACAACCGAAAAAAAAACATTTAAAAAGAACATAATTTTTTTTAACTAGGTGGTATTCCAAAGCAAAGTAGCTTATGCTACTTTTCATCATAATTATCATCAATTTTCATCATTGTTCGCGCTGGTAAAACCGCGGGGCGCAGCTAGTGAGTCATCTTTCTGAAATACAGGCATTATACATTCCTAAGGTATGTATTCCTTACAAAAACAAGATAGAGCACAAACATATGATTACTTATAACAATACAACGAGGTTGTTGTTATTCATAACCCAAAATCTTTTTATAACTGGATATTTTTTTATTTTTAGGGTTCCTTACTTTAAAAGATTCCAACGGAACGATTATAGGATCACTTAGGTCTGTCAATCAGTCTCATTTTTTCTACTTTACCAAACATATTGAAATTTGATACTTATTTAGAATTAGGTGACCCAATCACGGACGTATAGCGTTAATAAACGAATTCTGATTTCGTGGGTTAATTTTGGGGGGCAAAAAAGAAAATTAAAAAAACTTGTATCAAATATGTCTCATATGACATATCCAATTAAAAAACTTAAATGCAAAAGTATATTTTTATAATTTTAAAATGCTTAGTTCAAAAGATATTAAAGAAAATATGCGGAAATTGACCAATCCCCCCCCCCCCCCCCCCTTATTTACGAAACCTTAGCCAATTTTTTTTTAAGATATGGGATATTAAGCCTTACTCATACTTTACAGGAAAACCTAAATGAAAATCCTAAATTTTCAAATTCCTCCGAGAAAATGCGTAAAAATTGTCTAGTGGTAACTATGCAAGCCTACTTGTACGGAACCCTCTCCACGCTAGTCCGTCTCGCACTTGACTGGGTTTTTAATTGCTTTAGTACAAAACACAGACTCAATTTTATAGCTTGTGTGCTCACTCGCGCGAATCCACAAGAGCGTGGCACTGACGACGCAACGAAGCGTATAGTGTTTTGACTGATGTATGGAAGGTTTCTATGTATTAACGTGACGACACGGACGCGACATTTTAAATAACTCTCCTGTTAGCTTCATTGTTAGCTAAATTGAAAACGATTTGTTTGAACCAAACTAATAGTAGTCATCCCCCATTTATAATTTTTTAGACTGATCATTAGAACATTACGTTTATGGCTATTCCAATCACCAGACGATGTAAGACTTTTAAGGTCTGCTATCACTACTTTGTTAGGCGAACTAGGTACTTTCTGATATTCTTTAGACTAAAATAACTCGTGAATTGTATAACTTATAATACCGCGCAAGGCGCCCGTGTACAAATTTTTATAAAATTGTACTCACGTGACTCATGCCTGCCACACGGGCGGCACTTATCTAGACCAGTAAACGTAAACAGATGTTATCATCCAAACATGCGAACTGCAGTCACAAGCCGTTTTTAATCGTTGAATTTTAAATTATGTCTATGTAAGTATTAAGTAGATATTTTTAGGGTTCCGTACATCCGATGAAAAAGGGAACCCTTATAGATTACTTTCTGTTTGTCTGTAGGTAGGTACGTTTGTGTGTCTGTCATCCTTTTTTATCCGAATCAAATCCATGAAAAATGTTTGCAATTTGGTACATTGTATACATACAGAGTTAGGTGATCCAATCACAGACGTTTGTAAACAAACAAATTCTGATTTTGGGGGATTATTTATTACAAACAAGAATTATTTTATTGATATTATAATATAGTAGTAGTTATTTTGTAGTAGTAGCATAGTTTAGTAGATATTACAGTTTTTTTTACTAATTTTGAATAAAGAGCCTGAATATTTTCTAACAATAGGAACCTACGGAATATAGGAATATAGTGCCGCAATCATAGTTTATAGGAAAACCACGGTAAACGAAAAATATTCATGAAGAGAAAATGTGTGTAAAATGTGTTACTTAAGAGGAGGTTACCGGTAGGGCGCTTGCGCTTACCCTTTGTGTACACGAATGAAGTTTGTTTCTATTTTGGCTATTAATTTAATAATTAATTTGTTCAAACAATTTTGTACACATACACAAAAATGTAGACCCACCACCACCACTTTAAAAATTAGTTTTTATTAATTTAAGATTTGATAACCATATAACTTTATAATAAAGTAACGCACCACAAGTCTAAATATTATATTATTAGTATACTTATCATGTGTGTACAAAGTTTCATGGGGTTTGATGAAATAATAGCCAAATTAGAAGCAAACTTCGTTCGCGTACCCCTCCTCTTAATTTCACTGAGAACCAACAAGTTTAATGGTTAGTACTATGTTGTTATGAACGTAACTAAACTATTGTGTTGTTTTAATTTTCAGGGTGGTTGGCAACTGATATGTGCTTGCCGAGTAATCCAGGGTCTGTCCCAAGGGTTCCTGTTCCCTTCCATCCACAACCTTATCGGAAAATGGGTGCCGTTGGAGGAGAAGAGTCGACTGGGAACCTTGATATACGGAGGTTAGTCACAAAACAACTACGAGAGGACGCAAGAGGTGCGAGTTCGATCCCCGCTGCGAATGTTTGCATGAGCTGCAAATTTACTTCTCATCAAAAAAATCGAAACACTACCAATTTGTTCCGAGTCTGGGTGTTGTGGTACCATGGTTACCATGTAGTACCATGATGTATGATACCCACGACAAAGGGAATCCTAGTGTGGGATCAGGACTATGTATGTGACTATTGGGTGTTGTGTTATGTTAGCTGACTTGCACGTGATTAGAGTCTGTCGCAAGGACAACCAAAACCTCACCAGGAACAGGAAAAGAAAAAAACGTTTATTTACGATAGTGACAAAGGCAATAAGGTTAACCTTTCTAGGAACCTTGATATATTATGTACGGATATATTATGTCACAAAATACAAAACATTGGTTCCAGCTAGTTTTGCCACTTAACATATAATGTAAAAAAACCGGCTCAGTGCGAGTCGGACTCGCGCAAGAAGGGTTCCGTACCATTCTCTATAAAAACGGCAAAAAAATCATGTTTGTTTTATCGGAGCCCCCTTAAATATTTATTGTATTATGTTCTTTACTAGGTATGTGATGTTATAGCGGCAGCATAATATACCATCTGTGAAAATTTCAACTATCTAACTATCACGGTTCATGAGATACAGCCTGGTGACAGACGGACGGACGAACGGACAGCGGAGCCTAAGTAATAAGGTCCGTTTTACCCTTTGGTTACGGAACCCTAAAAACGTGAATTTTCTACCCGACTCGTCTCATAGATAACTAGCTATCTATCTAGTTTAAATACAAATTTTCCCGGATATTACGACTCGACAGGAAAAACTGCACTAATTTTATGCAGCGTCGCAGTCTGTCGGTAATTATATGTGCATATACCATTGCTTGTTTTGTACTTCATTGTGTGATTACAAAAAAACCCAACCAACATCGATTACCTATAGATGCATAAACAGTTGAACATGCAATAATTTTGGTGTGATCAAAGTCTGGGATCTTTAGAAAATTGGTTTGTCATAATTTAACCAATTTTCCGTGGTAAAATAAGGAATGATCTATGTCGTAATTACACTCAAAGAACTTGCACTTAGATTTCCAGGAAAATCTATGAAAACAGATAATTTTCCTGTGCAGGCAAATTCTCTATCATCTAATTATTATAGGCAGTACCGAGAGCATTGATGGTATGGTGGCGATAGAGACCCGCCTACCAATTCTGAGGTCGTGGGTTCGAAATCCGATTATACGCCAATGGAATTTTGTACTAGATAAATAATTATGTTTTGCTTATTACTAGCTGTTACACGATAAAGAAAAACCTCGCGAGCTGACCGGAATGCATGTCCTTGAACCAAAAATTTGTACACATGAGACATTTGGGTATGGATAGAGCCTCTGTGAACGCTTTAATCCTTACACTACCGATCGTAATGCCACTACTCGGGACACCTGGACACTGACAAAGCGCAAGGACCAGGAAGAAACCAGTGATATGATCCACGAACAAAGAAACGAAATGACTTTCTTGCCGTTTTATCATTGAGTGGTTAACTTTCATTACCTTTTTAACCGACTTCAAAAAACATTTTGGTCAATATTTAAACATCGAAAGAACCATTTCAATCGGACAAACCAATGAAGCATAAATGCTACATGTATACATAATAGTAAGCATTATAGCTGACGTATTCATTGATAACCACCTTTTTGAAGTCAGTTAACATGTAAAATAATCTAGCAAGTGCATCACGATGGCAGTATTCCAGATAAGACTACCTGCTTTCTTTAATAACTACCTACGTTTTCTTGTTAGATTATTGACCGAGCGAGCAAAGCGAGATAAGTCCTTGCAATAACTGGCAAAATTTGCTTTAGTCTGTCCGGATGTATGTATGTATATATGTCAGTATGTATGTATGTACTCGCGTACAGGTCGCATTTTTCAATGACTCTTGGCGAAACCTATGTATACAGGGTGTTTTTTTTAAATAGGACAGTATGGGGATATCCGAATCCATAAGAGATACGGGAAAACTGTCTTTGGAACCATTTGCTCATTTTGTATGAAAATGATTTTGGCATAGTTATTTTTTTGGTCAAGCGTGAGTTCTCCATAAAAATGAGTAGTTTTGATCAACAATTTTTTTTATGCGTATCGACTCAATTTTATGTAAGGATTGTTTCATTGTAACGGAAGAAAAAAATCTGAGCAGCAGAAGTTAGTCAAATTTTATAAAATGTTTTCTCATACAAATTGTCAATAATCTGGTACCTACGTTAATAAAACTATCGCAATAAATTTTCAAAATGGCCTCCCTCTTGCTGTTTCCAGGTACTGGTACGTTTCAGAATACCTCTTGTGGCCTTAGACAAAGATTTTCTTATTAAAGTTTGACTAAGTTCTACAGCTCTGATTTTTCTCATTTCACGAGACCATCAGAGCATTAGAACAACATTCACCACACATCTTTGTCTAATGCCACTAGAGATGTTCTGAAACGTGCCCGTACCTGGAAACAGCAAGAGGAAGGCCATTTTGAAAATTTATTGCGATAGTTTTATTAAGGTAGGTACCAGATTACTTACAATTTGTATGAGAAAACATTTTATAAAATTTGACTAACTTCTGCTGCTCAGATTTTTTTCTTCTGTTACAATGAAACAATTCTTACATGAAACTGAGACGATACGCATAAAAAAAATGTTTGATCAAAACTACTCATTTTTATGGAGAACTCACGCTTGACCAAAAAAATAACTATGCCAATATCAATTTCATACAAAATGAGCACATGATTCCAAAGACAGTTTTCCCGTATCTCTTATGGATTCGGATATCCCCATACTGTCCCATTTAAAAAAAACACCCTGTATACAGGTTCTACAAAAACATATCACTTATATTTTTTTTTTGGTCGGCGATTTTTGATTGCAGGTGTATTTCCCTCAAAACGGGTGGAAGTTGGCTGTGGCGCTATTTAACATCAAGTGGGGTATCATAATGATATCAGATGTTTATACATTCCAAAACGATTTAAATTTTTATTCTACAATATAGTTTTTAATTAAAATTAAAACCAATCTAACGTAAGCTATCATTTGTTTGACTCTATAAACGACTTTCAGTTAAGATTGGTCTCCACTGGTCTATAGTCGAGCTATGGATGCGAAAAAATTAACAAGAAAGTTTGTGATCGCGACGTCTACAGTTACTGACCTACTATTACAGTTCGCAGAACTACCTAGTAATAATATATTGTTGATATTATCATGTCCCGTGGAGTGGAGGCCCTGTGACCTGAAATTGCAGGTTTTTTAAAACCTATGTACCTACAATATGTTTAACCTATTTGATTCCATCAGGATGTCAGCTCGGCACAGCGCTTCAACTCATGGTGTCAGGCTTTATAGCCGACTACTGGGGTTGGCCTGCCATATTCTACCTGAACGGGACATTAGGAGCCCTATGGACCGTTGCCTATGTGTTTCTGGGGTCCCCTTCGCCGCAGAATTCAAAGGTGATCAGCGAAGAGGAGCGGAGATACATACAGACGTCACTGGGACAGGTCGGGGAGCAGAAGGTACTAAAGGTTGACTGAAGTATGTCACAATAATTCGACTATGCTAGTAAAATTCTGGCAATTCGATCATGCATCAGGGGTCTGTATTTCCGTGAAGTAAGTAAGTGATATTTTATTGTTTTAAGAAACTGCAAACCCCCTGGAAAGCAATCTGGACTTCACTGCCCTTTATCTCGCTGATCATTGCGCACTGCGGACAGAACTGGGGCTTCTGGACCCTCATGACAGAAATGCCCTCCTACATGAAGCAGGTCCTAGGAGTCGATATCAAAGCGGTAAGATGAACAGCTATATTACTTAGGACTATCAGGCACTATCAGGCTTTCAACCTAGTGGGAACTCAAACGAAGTGAAGTCGAATCTGTTGACAGGCTTCCATCAGACACGTTTTAAGAGCATTCCCACGTGCTTGAAAAGTTGAAGGAAAACATCATTCTTAAGGAAACCGACACTAAAACATAAACATTGTAGGCATGTGAAATTCAACAAACTGCGTCATGGACTTCAGCCATGTTGGAATTCACTTTCCGCGAGAGAAGGCCATGTCATGGGAATAAGATGGGCTGATTATACAGAGTGAAAAGCATTGTTAGGCTGATTATGAACACTTTATAAGGGATACACTGGGATGTAAGGGATCTACACAACACCTCTTGCTCGAACTGTCAACTTCACCTGCACGCTTTACATCCTGCATTGACTGACAAGCTCTGACAATCGGTCGATGGCAGACCGAACAATGGCACAGTGAAATTGCCCGGCTAAGAAGCAGCTGCAGCGTCAGCGGCGCAATCAGCTCTGTCCTGCGATCACCAACCTGCCTGTCCAGCGTGGTGATTATGGGCCTCCGAATGTAAAGCGCAAACAGAAAACCAAGCCCCCAGTTGCGTGATATTGGAGAGATACAAATGTCCAGAAGTATATTGCAAGAGGTTGTTGATGATGATAACTCTGGTAGTAGTACTGGGCCAAGTTGCATAAATTAAGGCTAATTTGTCTACTCTTGATCTTTCAGAACGGATTAATGTCAGCACTTCCATACCTAGCGATGTATATGCTGAGCTTCCCGTTCGGTTTCCTGTCCGATTTCATTCTCAAGAAGCAGTGGCTAAGCATCACTGCTTGCAGGAAATTCAGCAACTCTATCGGTATGCTTTATGCTAAACTCACTGCAAGTAAGGAAGGCATACTATCTAAGGCAAAGCACATTGAGTGTGCATGGTACGCTACGCAATGTACACAATAGGGCATAATTGATGTCCAAAGCCATACATTGCAAGGTACACTAGTATATACACCGGCTTTGCCTTGATATAGGTATGCAATACGGCTGCTGGGTCAAGATATCAGCGGACTATTACGTTTTATGGATTGCTACACTTTTATAGAGAATTTTTTTGGTCTCTTCTGTTCCTTTTGTACGCCTTTGTTTTGTTTGACGACCTCTGTGGCGCGGTGGGCAAGTAGCCGGCTAAGATGCGAGAGTTCGGGTTCGATTCCCGCTGCGGGACAAATGTTTGTATGATCTGCAAATATTTGTTACGGGTCTGGGTGGTTTGGTACCATAATGGTACTCGTAGTTCCTGATACCCTGAACACAGGGAATCCTAGTGAGGGATCATGACTACGTATAAATATGACTGTTGGGTGTTTAGTTATGTTATGTTATGTTATATTTGGTTTACAGGTCACTTCGGTCCAGCTCTTGCCCTGATCGGCCTCTCGTACGCCCCGGCTGGTGATGTCACGATGGCAGTCGCGCTGCTCACACTCGTTGTGGGCCTCAATGCTGGCCATTACACTGGTTACCTGGTATTCAATATTTTATTTTATTCCCGAAATCCCCTTTATTTTGAACTAGCAGCTTCAAAGGGGATTTTGGGAAAAAAATCCAGGGGATTTCAGGAATAACCCTATACTGACACCTTATTGTGACAGATGTATAACCTTCTGAAACGTACACTTTAAATCTATGATGCACTCGCAAAAAATAAAAACAAATATTCGTAAAAGTAGTCATCGAGTAAGCCACACGCGTTTAATGTTAGCCAGGCGATGAGGCGACAACATTAAGTATTTATTAGTGTCCGTTTCTTGCATCCGTTTCACGCCATATTAAATAATAAAGCAATGATAAATCGTAATAAAATGCAATTTGGGTCATCCTGCGCCTTTTAATAAAGTACCATGCTGAAATTTTTCATGCGCCTCCATTTTTTATTTAACATCGGCTCAAGCCAATATTGGCGTTAATTTAATTTACTCGCCGTTTGTTGTGAGCTGTTGTTTTTAATGGAAAGGTATTAATAACAGAAGTGAGTTGTTGCGCATTTTGTGTGGCGTCAGACTTTCCAATAGTAAATGCAGGAATAAGATGAATACAAAACAATTCACAAAAAACTGAGTTTGGGATGCAAAGCAATAGCTTAATAAACCACGAACTGCTAACGTCTGAGCCCAAAGTTACAATGTGATTAAACGGTTGATATCATGATATGAAAATTCGGAACAAATATTTTCAGATCATTAAAATATTTCCCGCAGTTCAGCCTCCCAATTACAATAGGCAATTGGCAGCCTTAGCGCTATCTAAATCTTATGTAACTTGAATAGAAGATAGAAGATATTTCTTGACCTAAATATTCCTCCTTTCAAGTTTCAAAAGATTTGGACAGCACTAAGGCTGCCAAAATGATCTCCATTGTTGCGTTCCGCATTGCCATTTGCTACTGTAATTGGAGGGCTGGTTAGGTCCCGCAGCGGGAATTGAACCTGCGCCTCTT
The DNA here is from genome assembly GCA_951392215.1 of Epirrita christyi. Lineage (NCBI taxonomy): Eukaryota > Metazoa > Arthropoda > Insecta > Lepidoptera > Geometridae > Epirrita > Epirrita christyi. The sequence continues at coordinate 16,013,483 of OX595844.1, forward strand.
GTATCCTAGCCGGCTGCTCGGCCTTGACATGGAGGTAGTCAGCAAGAAAAAATGGCATAACTTTCTAGGCGAGTTCTTAATTTTAATTTTAATCTTACTTTTTAGCTGGTCCACATCGATATGGCTCCAAACTTTGCTGGCACTCTGATGGGTATCACCAACGCGATTGCCAACGTCATCTCCATCATCGTTCCACTAGTCGCCGGTGCAGTGTTGCAGGATGAGGTTAGTTCAACATCTACATTTTAGATATCAACAATCGATATTGTTCCTTTTGCTGGGAACGTATTATATTATTAATATTAGTGTTGCAGGCGTCCATAGGCTACGGTAACTGCTTTCTATCAGGTGGGCCGTATGATTGTTTGCTTGCAAAGTATTCAATAAAATATAGCTGTGACCGTCACCATATGACGTTGATCGCTTCTTATTATTGGGATATTGAGTATGTGTATAAGGCCTTTTTGTGAATGACCATAATTTTTTATTTTTTTATTTTTTTGTGCTACTTGGCAAGCGGACAAGCTTACGGCCCACCAGATGGAAAGCAGTTACCGTAGCCTATGAACGCCTGTAACACCAGAGGCATCACACGCGTGCTGCCGACCCTGAGACCTAAAGATGAAAAGTCTCATGTGCCTGTAATTTCACCGGCACCCGTACCCTTCAAACCAAAACACAGCAATGCGAACACTACTGCTTGGCGGCAGAAATAGGTACGGTGGTAGTACTTCCCCGGACGAACTCTTTCACAAGAAGTTCTACTACTAACATACCAACATAAATTAATATCTAATGATGTTCTTCATTGAATAATTTCTGGTTTTCTAGACGGATCCAGCAGATTGGCGCAAAGTATTCTACATCTCCTCAGCGGTATACATCGCTTGCAACACTTTCTTCATCTTCTTCGGCACCAGTGAAAAGCAGAAGTGGAACGAACCTATAGATGACGCCAATAAGAACACAGGTAAAAAAAAATTTTCATTTAGGTAAGAGCAAACATCGACGTGTAGCCGGCTGAGATGCGAGAGGTAACCTCTCGCATCTCAGCCGGCTAGACGTTCGGTTCACGGGTTCGATTCCCGCTGCGGGACAAATATTTGTATGATCTGCGAATATTTTGTTATATTCTCAGCATAGTGTTACCCACAACACAAGGAACCCTGGTAATAAAGAAAAATTATACGTACCAAGAACAAGATTTGACCAAACTTATGAATAAGATGTCAAGGTGTTATAACCTCTCTTAAATTTAATTGAGCTTTGTTTTTGTGTCTTTTCCTTTCACGAATCCGTTACATACTAGTCTGCATATTGATTATCATACAGAAACATTTTTTGAAAAGCTGATGGCTGGTATTTATTTTTCAGATGCAAATGAAAAGGCAGAAAAAGCAATTTGAGAAATGAGTAAGCTGATATTAATTAATCTTATGTGTAAATTTGTAAACATTGTAAATAAATATTTATATGAATTTCAAATTTATTTATTCAGACACATAACTAAAGCAGTAATTATTACAAAACATTTATTCAATTGATGTTTGTGATAATGTTATGTCAAGGTACTTTTGCCGTGGTTAGCCCGGCCTAGAATAGACACCTCCTTCCTCCCGTGAATGTCGTACAAGCCGCCCTGAGGGATTACACCAGGGGATGGGCTGCAGCATCCACCTGAGAACTTAGCACTAATACTGCGATCACCAATCCTTTAATCTGTGATTAACAGAAGTTTGAAGAGAGGACACGCTAATTCTAAATTCCAGCAACTTGCTTTACTATCGGGGGGGCCATCAGCTATCCCAGCACAGTATCGGGTTTCTCATCCACAAGTCTCTCATGAACAACATTGTGAAGATCGAAAACGTTTCGAGTAGAGTACTTTTTACTCACCAAACAGAAACAAACCGAACACAATCGTTGAAGGTCATACAGGTATATTGAAACTGAAACGTTCAGATGATGAAGTGGAGGCTATGTATGACGATATTTCAAATGCCATGCATGCATCGGAAACACACTTTACGGTTGTTATGGGGACTTTAACGCGCAGGTTGGCAAGAGGAATGGCGATGAACTGAGAGTGGGGCGATTCGGATGTGGACAGCGGAACCAAAGAGGTAATTGATTGGTCGACTTCTTTGAGAAAGTGATTCTCTTTGGGATGAACTCCTTTTTTAAGAAGCGGCCATCCTGAAAATGAACCTTGCTGCACCCTGGCGATCACAAAGGTGAGATTGAAATCATCATGACGACCAAGAAGCATATATTCAATGATGTATCTAATAATCAACAGGGTCAAAACCAGGCAGTGATTAACATATGGTAAGAGGCTGATGATGATGGTGATGATAGAATGATTTTAATTGTTTTATAAAATTCCAAAAAATTAGGTACCTACCTTTAGTCCTATCCTATTTGCGACGGATAAACATTTTTTGATAAGCCAGGCCTTTTGAAAATGAGAGTTTCGTAAACAAATTCTCATTTAAAGCATAAATATTTGAGATAGGTACGATTTAAATAAGCAATGTTTTGTAATAAAATGTTTGGAAAGGTTGACAGAATTTATGAAGGTGTATTGTTAGGGTTTTGAAGTCCAACAAAAAACCCTTACAGTTTCGTCGTTTCGTCTGTCTGTGAAGATTTTTTACATATTTTTTGAGGCCGCCCTTGTAACTAAGCGGAAAAACCTCAGATGGTAGCTTATTCCACAGCTTCTAGTATTAACTTAGTATAAGCCAGGTGTCAGTGTATTTCAATGCAAAACAAGTTAATTTCACTGTGCAGTTTTTTTTAATTTAACTACATCATTTCGCATAACCTAAGCTCTACTAACTTCGGAAGCCTTCACTGTGCGTGTTCAGACACACGCTTGGCTGCTTTTTTTTAAATAGGTTTGCACAAAATACATTGATCATGTTCACAGCCAACAATGAAAAAGCAATTACGTTTACAAATAAAAAATTGCCTGGACCTGGATAACAGTATCCAATAATAGAGGTACATTATGGAATTCAAATTCGAATTTAAATGGGTAATATTTACGTGACTTGTGACCTAAGCTAAGTACTCTCCATTTGAAATATTCTCTTTCATTAAATTTTTAGTCCTGCAGATGGTTGACTCCCGTACAGATTACCCTATTTAAAATAGATGGTGGTAGGTTCTTTTATAATTTGAGTAGACTATAGTAAATTTTTAATTTTGTTGTTATTAAAATTGTTATTTTTGACATTAATTTTATCTGTGATTGTGACTCACTGAATTTAAAGTGATTTAATTTTGTGTATTTTTGCTTTGATTTTAATTATACCGTGTACATAAATAGATTGTATTATTTGAAATAAAATTATAATAATAAAAATTAATATATTATGTATCAACTAGATCTTGGTTCTGTAGTTAGTTAAGTTTATTTTCATGGCTTGCAATTTCGTCCTACTATTCTATAAGCAAGCAACGTAGATAATATAAATGTGTTTATTTATCTATGCAGAACCACTCGATATCGGCTAAAATATTCAGGTAGTTTTCGTTTTTGGGTCGAGAAAACGATCTAGCTAGGCCAGCAGGGAAAATCATTTATTAAACCTAGGTGAGTTTTCTTCGCGCCCAGTTCTTCAATAAAGCTCGGTCGCGCAATATTTGAAATTGAAATCACTATTAGATATCTCATTCAAGCTGTAAAATTATTCAATTGAAATGAAAATCTGCAAATGAATTCAGCTAACACATATTAGTAATTGAATGACTTCAACGACATTCATTGGAAAATAATGAACGAAAAGAAAACATTTCAGAAATTTATTTTGAATTTAAAATCGGTCATGCACGTAACGAATTGATTAGATACTAGGTTCCAGTACATAGTACTACATACGCAGATACAGTACCTAAATCTGCGTATCTTTTAGTAGAGGTAGGTATTGGTACCTACTCGGCCCTAGATCACGAGCACAATATTATAAAGGTGGGCTGTTACGTAATTGTATGAAAATTTTAATAAAATTAACTACAATAAACAAAACATAATAGATAATAAAAAATAATAACAAAGCATCACATAATACCTAACATATTATACAATACACACAAGGATTCCCTGTGTTGTGGGTATCAGTTACTACCAGTACCATGGTACCACAACACCCAGACCCAGAACAAAAATTTGCAGATCATACAAACATTTGTCCCGCAGCGAGAGGTCGTCTGAAGCCAATTGTATCAAAATTTCAGTGAATCTGTGCCTGATATAAACAGTTTGCAGTAATTTAGGTAATAAATTAAGTAACAAAGCGTCAGAGTGAATTTTCAAAGCTGAAAAAAGAGACGCGACCTGTTGATGCGACTTTTGGAAGCGTTGACGATAATGTGACTAATGTGACTCTAAAATGAAACATAAACCCTGCCGTAACACAGATACAATCTAGCTCAGATGGTACGTTTCTGTAATACAGAAAACCACCTTTTCACACCACCTGCTCGACAATGTCCAATTACATATCATGCAACGTCAACGTAAAGTAAGGCATTGTCTCTCTAGGGATATAAAGTTGTATGAAACTCCCTAGGGAATAAAGTGATTTGAATTTGGAACGTCAAATTCGTGTGGAGACTCGTGGAAACAGTAACAGTAATAAAATGCCCATATTATGGCATTGTAAAGAGGTTTGTTCGAAAATCAAACTGGCCACCATAAGCAGACCTTAAAAAAAGGAAAAAGGTGCGTTTACAAAGAATGTGAAACAAAAGAACACACGGTTGGTGCTGTGAATTTCAGTAAATTTTATTGCAATATAATATATAGTTGATAAAAAATGACAAACGATAGTGATTCTACTCCAGAGTTTATCAAAACAGACGTTTTAGAGATTATTGATAATCTACTAGGTACCGCAAAAATCAAAACAAGCCCTGGCTTTTTATTGTCTCGCAGAAGGTGTGAAAAGTAGAGCATGCTCCTCTGGAATAAAGCCTGTCTTCGTCTTGGGCAGCTTGAACCCCTCGCTGCACTCAGGACTCTCCCCAGTAAAACTCCCATAACTCCTTAACTTTAGAGTCCCTCGTTACGCTCACGGTTCAATATGCCACCCGCAACATAAGACACTGCTTTATTCCCTTAGTCCATAATCTACTATTATTATAAAATATAAAGTAAGCTAAACTTCGGTTAACATTATTTATGTAGGTAATTTAATATTTCTAGTTTATAAGCAACATTTTGCTGCCTGTACAATTACAAAGATTTTTACTTTTCAATTTATATTAAATTATCTTTATCTTTAGAAAGTTGAGCTTTTTATGCATAACTAAGTAATGAACTAAGTTTTGTAAAAGCTGCCTTATCTTGAAAAAATACAGATCACTATGTATAGGATTGTTTCGATTTAAACTACTGATTATGTATTGTTCCTAACTATAGTGGAACTCCTGAAGGAAAATAAGAGGGTAGTAAGAACCTACTTTAAGAAACAAAGGATGCTAAGTAATTAACATGTAAAAAAAAATACCTTTTGATATGTTTGCTCGATGCGATTGTGGTGGCTGGGGAAAATTGCACACAATAATTAAATGTAAGTAAGTATACCATGCAATTTCAGCATGATAGTACTAAGAATATGCAAAGTAAACGGCTCTGACTGACGTACAGGGGGCTTAGTACGAGTTTTGATAGTTTTTGAAACTATAATAAAGTTTCCTTTCCTTCCATACATTTACTCGCAGCGCCCCTAGCGAAAACTAGAAGAAAAATAAGGACGCTGTCAGTAAATGTATGGAAAGAAACGAAACTTGATATAGTTTCAAAAACTATCAAACATCGTACTAATCCCCTACTATACGGATATCTAAAAAGGTTGCAAGGTTCACCTCTGTGAAAACAACCTTTTTATAACAACTAATAAATCCGCCCTAATCAGCCCCAACAAAAGCGTGAAACTCTGTTTACACTGATATTATTACAATGCTGATAAAGGAAATGGCGATGTAATAAAAAGGCAAAAAGCTTTAATTTCCCCCGCGAGTCGTTAAACAGTCCAATTGGCGCCGAATGTAAAAATATACGTGCAAATGAGGAAAGACTAATATTGTTCCTGCATATATAATGAGGTTTTACCATTCAGCGTACTGCTGAACGACGTGGTAACCCAGTAGGAACATACCCTCCTTACGATAACGAGTTCATAGGTTCGAATATATAGAAAATATTGTAAAGAAACCGACACGTGCTAGAAGCAAAAATATAAGACAGAATAATATGACATGTAGATGAAAACAGACAGAAAACATCTTTTCATCACACTGGTTCTTCCACCATCGATCATAAACGAGACCCTTTAGCACCAAGGCACGACAAAGAAGATCGCAGATTTTACGGTACCCTCACTGCTGGCTGAAAACACTCAAAGAACGACGGCCAGAAGAGTAAATACTGTTTTAAGACAACTAGCCTAAGGTCCACGATCTTAAAAGGTTATCGTCGCTTAAAACTACCAAATAATGATAGAAATCAGCGCCAACCACAGGCATTGTCGTCGGTGCGTTGCCAGACCTGGAGGACTGGCCCTTGTTGTAGTTAAGTGGGAAAACCTGAAATAGTAAGTCATTTCACACAGTTTTATATATGGGGAAAAATAATATCGAGAAACGAGTCGTTTACGAAACTCAGGGTTTTATCATGAGTTGACTGGGTAAACAGAATAAACCATAACTCAAAAACATAAATGATGTAGCATACGTTTACTAAAACCTGCTTAGATTTGAAAATAGCTGATTTTTTTACCGTGTAGTAAAAACTGGATGACGCGGTAGAGGAAGGCGCTCTACTTGATGGACTAATAACATTATAACAGGAAGTCGGTGGATGGAGGCGGCTCAAGACCGTTCGCCGTGGCATTCTAAGGGGTAAGCCTGTGTCCAGTAGTGGACTCTACAGGCTGATGATGTAGTAAAAACATTTGCATCCGTCCAGTAGAACTTGAGTTATAAAGTGTAGGTACCTAAACACACAGACGGACTTTTTATTGATATAGAAATGTTCTTAAAAACCTGTATTGGCAAGTAAGTATATTCAAACTTTCACAAAAGAAAACCAAAAACAACATGAAACCCAATAAATAGGTAGTCGTTTCACCAGACGCACTTATCGGCCGATCGCTCCGCATGGAATCACTTTACGAGTGAACTTACAGCCCAAACTCTATAAAAAGCGCACGAAAAACTTATCGGAAACCCGAAAACACACGAATAAAATCCCTTTTTGCGGTACAGTGAGTTTTGAGGACAAATGCCAATCTTGGATTTGATTTTTACCTAAATACATCAAGTACAAATTCAGATTTTAAAATATGCATAGATACATACATTTACAGAAGAATAACTCTACCAAAAACAATAGCACAATAATGTTTGCCATAGAAAAGAAACACAAAGTTATACAAACTTTTGGCTGGATTGGATTTTTTCGGTTAATCAGCAGCCTTTCGGCATCCATGATGCAATGAACGAGGAATCCACAAAAAATACAATGGGGGGAATAGCCATAATCACCACGGTTGGCAGGCGGATTGGCGATCGCAGTATCAGTGTTAAGTACTCAGGTAGATGTTGCTGCCCAACCCCCTGTTGTAGTCCTTTTACGATATCCACGAGAGGAGACGGAGAGATCTGTTCTCAGGCCGGACACACCACGTATTTTATTCGTCAACGCAGATCAATGGGTCAAAAATGTAATAATTACAATCAATACAATAAAACTGAAGGCTGAAGGAATGATTTAGTAAAATGATCTACTTTTTACGAGACTTGTTAGAACAAGGATTTTTTTGGATAAATACTTATCCAAAAAAATCTCTTCAAATCTCTCTCTAATCTCTTAAAATCTTCAGAATGAAGATTTTTGTTTGCGCAGTATATGGTGGCCCGATAAGAACTCTGTCGCTGATGGTGTAAAAACCAATGTGGTAAATGTTTTAATAGATATCATGCTAATAATGTCTGTGATAAAAATACTGCATCCTTTTATTATTGAATGCCTATAGGTGCATCCCACAGAATCCCCTTGATGTAGGTATACAGTAAAGTTATAATACTAGTTCTATAAAGTTGCTTTTGTCAGGTCTCAGTATTAGTTTTCACTTTGTTCATGATAGAAGACCTCGGTTGAAGTTGGGTGTGGGATTTGTTGGTGCTTTTAGTTCCTGTATTTATTTATTAGATAGAAAGAACTGCGTTGGAGTCATCGTAATCTTTGAATTCGTAGTGTCTACATCGAGCACGATAAAGGTAGAGAATTACTTTTTATCCTGGTTGAGTGGAGCCACTGCTGGACGAGGCCTCTTGTTCAACCAGTTGAACCAACTGAACTTATAGTTGAACTCAGCTGAACAGAGCAAATGCAATGGGGGGAAATGCCATAATCACCACGCTTGGCAGGCGAATTTGTGTATTCAAGTATTTATGTAGAGTACTTAAAATTAGAGTACTTAGATAATTATATTTGCCTGATGTGTTAGGTACAGTAAATTTATTAAGTACCTACAACCTAAAATAGCATAAATACATAAAAGATTTCAAATAAATAACATAAGTGCTAAATTATGTTGAACATTTTACAATGTGTTAATGAAATGAATAATAAAATATGTAATGGTAATAAGTAAATAAATCCTTTTTTTATTCAGCCGTTCTTCTTTATTCCTAATGCAGAAGGATTGAGAATGCAATAGGTTAGGCACTTAGCTAATGTTTGCCTAGTTGCCCGAAGGTCGGTAATAATAATAAATTACACACCTACCTATATTGTAACGCTCCTGGTAAAGCAGGTGCAATATTATAAAATACTTTAGTTAGAAAGTTGTAGTTTCTTTCTTACTCCGTTTTCTTTATTGTGAGTTTTAAATCTTAAAGATATTATGTAATAAACAAGAAGTAGGTAACTAAGGACGGCTTGCATTAGGATCCCTAAACATGTTTACCGACCTCCTTAATACAACTAAACACAATTAGCGTCTTGCACAACAAAAATGCTCTCTCTTCTGGTCTTAAACATGTTTAGTGAACTGTCAAAACTAAACGTCCGAAATTGGCTGTTTAGCTACCTGAGCGGTGCTTAGCGCAATTTTAATTTTTTATTGACTTTTGACGACCTTTTTTTTGGTTGTTTTTGGGTTTTTGCAAATTATTTTAAGTGAATTTAAGTTCTATCTCTATTACCATAAGATTGATGTTTGTTTGAAGGAAACGTGAAATGGAACCCATGCAAGTGTTTTACCGACGCACTAAATACGTTTAATTTAGATGACATCTCTAATGGTTTCGTGCAAGGCAACCCTGATCATATTTAAGCAGCTAAACGTATTTTACTAAATACATTTAAATCAGATCGTTACGCAAGGCGCCCTTACTTTTGTGGTCTTTAGTGGTTTACCGACCTCGCATTGTAGGTACTCTATTGGTTATTTTTCTCTTAATTACGCCTTATATTTTATAATCTACAAGATCTAAAATAATCCTCCTCTGACGCCACTGTGTCATAGCAGACAGGTAGCCGGCTGAGACGCAAGTGCGGGTTTGATTCCTAGTGCAGAATAAATGTTTGCATGTTCAGCAAATAGCCACAAGTCCGTGTGTTGTGGTATCTACTAGTTACCATTGTAGGTACTCGTAGTTCCTGATACCCAAGACACAGGGATTTTTTAACCCTAGGGTGGGATCAGGGCTATTATGTAACAGTTGGATAATTATACTCCGTATCGGCCATGAGTCGCGCCTCGCGACAAAATCGATACGATAATAGTCTCACAATAACTCAACATGTTCATTTTGTATTGTTATTGAACATTCATTGTATGAGCCGAGAGACTTTAGCACATTGCATTTTGGACCTTATTCTTTAAAACATATTGTTTATTACAAAAAAAACGATCACTGCTCAAGTTTCACTGCCGACGAGCCGACCGACGACACAAGTCTCGAGCACAGCTGCGGCGCGCGGGCAGAGGAGTGGGGGAATATACCGCGTCTACACTTCCAGACAAAATAATTGGGAACTTCAAAATAAAAAAAACAATGTTTGAATGGTGGTTTAGAAATGTAATTGCCATTATCTTCCTATTTTTTCTTTCCAATTCTTATGTATTCATCAAGTAAATTAAAAATATAAATAGCCAAGCATGTTAATTATGGAAGCCAGAAGAGTTCCAAAGTGGTGCCTATATTGGTTCTGATTTAATTTCCTTATCAAAAACGTTTTGGTTGTTTACCTCTATAAGAAAGCAACATTCTTGTTTTATTGAGCTAGAACCGATATTCATTGTATTGTCATCCATAATAGAGCTATCAATAACCGTGTCGATACCCAATGCATCGCCCACATCATCCTTGCTGTTGCTATAATTCTCACTATGGCTGTTATTGCCAAATTCAGATTTTACCATCATAGGTTTTTCAATCTTAGGTATTTCTACCAGAACTCTCCTTTTTCTCTCTACATTCTTCCACTCAAAACCTAGTCGTTTTATTATGCGCCGAAGACTGTGTTCTGATCCTTTGAAATTTATATCGTTCTGTAATTTTCTCCTTAGTTGAGTAACAGATAAATCTTTATTTGTTGTTGTTTGCAAGTCATGAATACATTTTTTGATGATATCCTGAGTAGCACAATCCAGGCCTGTGATTGGTTTTTTACAGGTCCTCGTTTTACCAGGTGTTTTAAACACGCCCCCAGATTCTTTTGCTTCTTTTAAAATACGTCTTACAGTGGCCACAGAAGTGTTAGTTGCGTCCGCTGTTCGTTTATAAATTTGTTTCAATTTAAATGTTGCACCAGAATCCTCAGCATCTTTTTTCATGAAACAGAAAACATGATACAGCATTTGTCTCGCTTGTTTTTTTAAAACAGTATTTACTCTCGGTGGCATTTTGCACTACACAATATTCCAAATGTATAAAAAAAATTGCACGCAAGTGTAAATTGAATAACGAGAACCGCGCACCTATATCACCACTGGATGGTGAAACGTAACTGACGCCCGGTCGGTCGGTCGGCGCGGGGCACTTGGCATTCGAAGGAGTCGGGCGGGCGCGGGCGGGACGGGGGACGCCCGTCCCTCGCTCCCTCCGTTTCTCCGCTACTGCGCATAGCGACACGTATCTTGAGCACCGCAACAACCGGTACTACCGGTCAAAACCGGTACCGGTGCTCAAGATACGTGTTATTGAAAAATTATAAATGGCAATGCATTAGGTATAACCCAATACTCGTTATAAAAAATCAACATCATCTTCATCATCAGCCCGTAGAATTCCACTAGACATAGACCTCCTACCTAAAACGGCATGACGAATGATCTTGAGCCACCTCCATGCACCGATTTCCTGCGACGTTTATAATGTCTTTAGTCTATCGAGAGGAGGGCCTTGTTCTACTACGTCGTCCAGTTTGTGGTCGTCAATCGAGAACATTTTTCCGATTCCCGATTTTTTGTTTACAAAACTTCATTTTTTTTATTTATTTACGTTATTAGTTACTACGTTTACAAAAGCGACTAATTTTTTTTCTGAATTTATTTCTTTATCTACCTTGATGTGGGTCAAAGGCGTATACATAAGCAAGGTAGTACATACTTACATTATTTTAGCATACCTACGGTACAAAATCAAGTGGTAATACGGAAGATATGTAACGGAATCAGAAACTGAAACGATACATAAAAAGGGATCCCAATTGTGAACCAATGTATATCAAATGTATAAAACCCAAAATATACGCCAGCACTTACAAATGTAAAAAAATACACATCTCAAATCAATCATCATTAGTTACTGATGGGAAAGACTAAATAGCTAAATAACCTTGGTAGGTTACTTGGGTACTGTAAGCGCAGGAATTAAGTTTCAGATTGGAGCTTAGCCTCTAACCTAACCTTTAGGCATTTGCTCAGGTTTCAGAGCAAAAGTTTTTCTGTCCTAATTTTCGCAGACTAACATAAAGGATCTGATAGGGTACCTACTTTGGGGTGGTCTTGGTTGAACGGTTGGCTTAAAGTTTCTGGCAAGTGTTTCGTAAAATAATTATAAACTTTTAATGGATGTGGGGCTAGATTAAGCGGCTAATCCTGTGGTGTAGAGACCGCCCATTGTACTTTTAATTACCATGTCAAGTTTAGTTTATTTTTTATTATTTTAAGGTGTAGGTAAAGTAAGTAAAGTGTGGTGGTACAGGTACTTGTACTATTATTATTGTTATTCTGTGGTACAGGCGTCCATAGGCTACGGTAACTGCTTTCCATCAGGTGGGCCGGTATGCATGTTTGCTTGCCAAGTAGTATAAAAAAAAAAAAGTTTCTTCAATTTCTTTCTATTCTATTCTATGTAATCAAAAATTAGTTCATGTGGCATTGCTATTAAAGTAGTACTTTGCACATTGGTTTTTTCACCATCAGTCACTAATGTAATTGGCTTTCTGCATACATGTTTTTTGCATGTTAGTATTAATATAGTTATTTTGGCTCAACTTTCCTTTAGCTACATTGAGCTAGGATGTTCACATTTTTATCACATGTAGGTTCACATAACACAAGCCTAAATATTAAATGGCGTACTGCGGAAACCAATAGCTTTGGAGATATTAATTTTTAAAATTCGCTAAAATCCACTTTTCAAGCTCCATATTTTGGTGAAATTTCACTATTTGTCAGTTTTCGGTTACGATTTTCGGCTGTTATCAATGACAGTGACAGACCAAATGGTATATTATGCTAAAAATGGGCGGCCCTGGTAGGTTGTTAGGTTTTTTTTAATACTATTTTATAGTATTTGTACATATAAAATCTTGATATCGGAAAGTCCTTCCTTTTGTTGTTAGTTTTTGTCACCGACATGAGTAGGTTAGGTTAGATAATAACTACCATGTGACGTGCGCCGACGAGCGAAGCGAGGAGGGGAGCCGCGGTAGCGGCCGCGCGGCACCAGAACCGACGTTATGGCATTTTAAAAGAAGGTACAGAAGACCTTATCGTCGTAGAAGATTTTTTTTTCCATACTTAACCTCAAAATTTTCTTTATTTTTTTTCTCGAAAACTATAGGTTTCCGCACTTCCCCACCCATAGGGAAGGCCCCCCTCACACCTCCTCCCCCCTCCCCACCCCTTCTCAAGCCTTATACTAAATGTAGCTAAAGGAAAGTCCTTCCATTATTTTTTGTGTACCTAGCTGTAAGTTTTCTTAAGATTCTAAAATAAAATAAAATAATATAAGTATACAAAATTTCAAAAACACAAAATTATCAGTTGAGCTTTCTAAAGACCCTTGTAAACGATTTAAAGGTAGCTCCAATTTCCAAGTACCTACAAACCGACAGAAATAAACCTTTTAAATAGTTGTTTTCAAAAGAACCGCAACCTAGTTTTGCTTGTCTAAGTAGAATCTAGGAATAAATACACCACCTTTTCAAAGCGCTATAGAATCTCGACTCAGTTTTACATGAGCTAATTTACCCAAAGATGTTTAGACTGAATTTAAATTGAAAGCCCGTGCACTTTTCAATGCCTGCCGTTCGGGCTAAGATTAATGTAGAGTCCGGAAACTAACGAGTTTTTTTTAGTATTATTCACTTCTTTTTTTTCCTTTAACAAGAGGTCCAAGTTAATGATGAATATCTACATAAATAACATAACATCTCTGGTTCCCCAGCTCCTGTGTACCAGTTTTAAACCGCTTGTTAACATGTCTCGCGTACGTGGGCAATAACAAGAGGATGGTGTCGCGTATTTTAGCGTTTTTATTGCCGCCCAGAGCGTTGATTATCCCCTTGTGTATATGTATATTGCATTACTAGTGGAAGCTAGCGACTTCGTTCACGTAGAGTTTTTTTCATACAAACTTGAACATCCCTAAGAGGGGAATTTCCCTCCCCTTTAAATTTAATGTCTCTACACGGAAGAATGTTCTTCCATGTGTCTCTAACAATTTAGGCTGTGCCTTGTTCAGTCAATCAGTCAGTTAGTCAACGGTTTTACATAATTTAAAATGTAACACAAAGTTTTATAGGTATTACCTATAAAACTCCTCTTTATAGGTGTTAACAACCTCTGTGGCGCGGCGGTCGAAGGTTCGCCTGCGACCTAGGAGGTTGCGGGTTCGCAACGGAATATATATTTAGACAATCTGCAGATAATTGTTCTGGGTGTTCTGGGTATTTTCTTTTTATAATAAAAAATATCTATCTATGTATTGTATTGTATTTATTATGTATCAGTCATCTACAACCCATAACACAAGCTCTGCTTAGCTTGGGATAGATAATGTTGTGTGAAATGTCCAGCATTTATTTATTTATTTATTTACTTACATTGTTCTCATGTATGCAGAGGAAGTTTAGTGAAAAACAGATCCAACATGGCGGATCGCCATCAAATCTCTCAGATTAAGGAATTTTAGGCGTCTTGGCTTATCTGCCGCTGTCTTGCACGTGTATAATTATTATACCGTGACCACAAAATTACTCGAACTCGACTGAGTTCTACCGAGAGCGTCGTGGGTACGCGTCTATGTGTGTGATGCGCCTGTTATAGCATGTACTGAAGCTTGCCTTCTGTACCTATATATTTTGTGAAGATCTGCGACATTGTCGTATTGCTCCAAAGATTTACTAAATAGTATTTGCTAAAGCCACGTGTCGAACATAGTGTGTGAGTGCGGACTAATTTCCACGGCCATTGTGCGATGACTGTGAAAGCTTTCTACGCACTGCGTGGATGGAAGCGACGGACATTGAATAAGAAGGTTTTGGGTGGACATTGTTATTCGCAAAAAGTATGCCTGTTTCAAAGTAAAAGTTAAAAGTGTTTTATTCATTTTAAATCACAAGGATCATTTAAAATCGTCTTACAAATAACCATTAAACCAATAAAATTTAGGGAAACACGGCTTGGTTTTATTTGATGATCCTTCTTATATCCACTTTAAGAGGTGGGAAGAGCCTGTATGGTGCCCCGAGAACAAGAAGAATCTGATGCATAGAAAAAGATACATATCATATAAAGGTTCATACTACCTTTATATACTATCTTAGGTATGAAGGTAGGTACTCTAGAACTAGAATTAGCATTTTAGAGTCTATAAATAATTATCAAAGTTAATAATAAATAATCTTTTCAGTTTAGAACCTGTTACTTCGATTGGCTTCACAACGTTTTTGCTATAAATAAGTTTGAAGAAGTTTTTATTCTCTTTTAATAAACGCAACATTATAAATAAGCAGTGCGTAGAAGCTCAATATTCGACAACTCTAGGCGAGTGCGATGTGTAACTGACACGTGTTGTCTGGAATCGCCCTTTTGTTGTGAAGAGTGAAGTTACTCAGTCCGCACACAACACCCATGTGATGGATACATAATCCAATTTCAGGTTATTTTGCTACTAAGTACTTTTGTTTATTTGTTTGATCCATCATCGTACTACTTGAGTACTCAGTAATTTTAACGCTAATCCATCAACATTAATATCAGTCTTCTTTTCTTTATCAGCCTATTTTCGTCTACAGCTGGACGAATCATGATTATGATGGCAAATCCCCTTATTATGTTCAATGGCCTCCCCTAAGCCACAAAAACTACACTTGGCAGGCGGATTGGTGATCGCAGTATTGGTGTTGAGTACTCAGGCGGATGCTGTTGCCCGTCCCCTTAGTTGGCTTTTACGACATCCACGGGAGGAGAAGGTGGGGTCTATTCTTCAGCCAGACACACCATGGCACAACATTCATTTAGTAAAGAATATTTATTAATTTACCTCTCTGAATACATTTTAAGTATAATGCGCATTGCCATCTTTTACTGCAAGCCGGACAACATACCTCTTCAAAAAATTTCCTAAAGAAAACACCAAAACGTGCCACCGACGTTTTAGAATCGGAAACGTTTCCGATCGGATTCGTTAGTTTTTCTTTTCGATGGGATATGTAACTAAAACAATTTTCTCTAGTAAAATACAATAAAAAAACAATAAATCCTATCCTACTAATATTATAAACGCGAAAGTTTGTGAGTATGGATGTTTGTTACTCTGTCACGTCGTTTCAAAACTACTGAATGGATTTGAGTGAAATTTTGAATGGAGATACTTTACGCCCTGGATTAACACATAGGCTACTTTTCATCATCATCATCATCATCAATTTTCATCATTATTCACGCGAGTGAAACTGCGGGGCGCAACTAGTATTGTATATTACTGTATTTTACTGAAGAAAATTCTTAGAAAATTGTTTTAGTTACCACATCGAAATGAAAAACTAACGAATCCGATCGGAAACGTTTCCAACGTTTTAGAATCGCCCTGCAGATCAAAAATAGGCTATAGGTCATATCAATTTATCTTTGTCATACCAAATTTTGTCGAAATCGAGCTCAACCATTGTCTGCTATGCCTTTGTGTGACATTGAGCCTAACGGCAGATGAATGGGAAAAAACAAACAAATATTCAATGTTTCCTATATTATAATATAAGTAGAGACATGATTTCGGTGCTTAACAAAAGCTTTGTAAATATGCGAAAGATTTACGTATTTTCCATTCAACAATAAAGGTTGGTCATTTCCCTTTTTATCCCAAGTAAGCACAATGTGCTGGTCGCAGCTTACGAAAGAAAAAGCTGGTAGGTATTCGCAAAAACTATTAACAATTTAAAAAAAACATACAGTTGAATTGAGAACCTCCTTTTTTGAAGTCGGTTAAAAGGTAGAGATTATATATTGAAATGTTGTAAAAAAAATTCAATAACCATACTTTGTATATTATAGTATAGTTAATTTATATTTAGTTGTTTAGTATGATTTAGACATAAACTTCATCTTTAAATCAGAAGCATGAGTATCATTCTATTGAAAATTAGCAAACTCTAAGGTTACAAAGTAAGGGCTTATTATGTATGTGCCTCAATTACCTTATTTTTAGAGTTCCTTACATCTCATAAAAAAACGGAACCCCTACAGGATCAATCTCGTGTCTGTCTGAATCTACTGAGCCTGAACAAAGATTATAGGGCCTCCCCATATTTTACGAAAACCTAAATAATAAGCGTCTTTCTATATTCCCATCGGTAAACGGAAAATATTCGTGAAGAGAAAATGTACTTTATAAGGAACCTTCTCCACGCGAGTCCGACTTGCACTTGACGGGTCTTTTTTATTACACAGGTCTTATTAGATATTTAACCTAACAAACTGAATCCCAAGGTAAGTAAAAATATTTTTAACAAAATTAAAATCTCTTCTGTATTGAATTAAGTAACTACATTCAATTTATTTGACTAAGTCTTATTGTTCGTCACTTTTTGTCATCAAACTAGACCAGCTTAGTCTACCTTTGAGCTGTGATGCGACTTTTAGCGGTATTTCAAGGGTCAGCTAAAGTAAGGAATTTCGTTGCCACTTTGTGAAGCCTTGTAAACCAAAGGGTTATCTTTTAAAATATTAGTGTTGTGGTAATACTTGGTAGATAATGTGTGTGGCAAATTTAGAAGCAAATTTTAAAGAATTTAAGTTGTTTTATTTATTATTTCACGACCGATTTATTTTTAGTGTTTTTAATAAAATATTACGTTCACACCGAGGTAAATATACCCAACCTTGCAAGTACTATCTAGATGGTTCAGAATGACACTAAATAATCCAAAAATAATTTGCTTTTCAAATATAAGCTCTCAATTTGTAGGGTTACGAAGACAAATTTAAACCCTTTCAGCTTTATTACAAAACATGGTCTAAATCTGATTTATGACTTGGCGTACTAGTCTAGGCTTAACTATCGACATTAGGAATATACGACTTTAATAAGTTATTTAGTGTTCTTCTTAATTATGAACCATCTAGATAGGTACTAAAAGCGAAAATGAATAAGTTAAATAAATTGAATGTAGTTACTTAATTCAATACAGAAAAGATTTTAATTTTCTTAAAAAACCTTTTTACTTACCGTGGTATTCAGTTTGTTAGGTTAATGTATAAAAGCAAATGGTTTGTTTTCCGAAATCAATTCTCGCGCTTCTACACAAATTTCCAAAGTGTCAAACTGTCATGATGTGAAGTCATATCCTTCTGACGCCATTGCGTCCGTCCATCAGTTTGTCTGTCGCGTCCATCCGTCAGCCTGTACGCCATCTGACCGGTGATGATAAGCAAAAACCAGTAAAGAGAAAAGAATGGTTTGAGTTAAAATTAAGGGATGTTTTTCTCGGCGCACTCTCTTGTTTAAGTTATCGTTACTTGAAGGTCTCTGAAAAACATGTTGAGTTTTATTAATAAGCCTCGTTATGAAAATATTCTTCATCAAATCAATCGGTGTTAAACTGTATATCGTGTTAAAGTTTATAAAATTGAAACTTTCGTGGTGTGGAATCATTTTAAATT
Organism: Epirrita christyi; assembly: GCA_951392215.1. Lineage (NCBI taxonomy): Eukaryota > Metazoa > Arthropoda > Insecta > Lepidoptera > Geometridae > Epirrita > Epirrita christyi. The sequence goes on from OX595844.1 coordinate 16,031,899, forward strand.
GAAATAACTTTTCATTTAAAAAACCGACTTCCGCCTTCATTCCTTAATTCTTTATTGTACACACAAAATAACAGAAAAATAAACTTACATATAGGACATGTACAAAGGCGAGCTTAACCCTAAAAGAGTTTTCTTCCAGCAAACCTTAGAGGAGGTTCCGCCATTGTATTCGACTAAATAATTTTGGATGAAAAAAAATGTATGAAAGAACCATAGTGGTGAAAGGATTATGATACTTTCTGAATGCAAATGCTTGGTGTCTTGCTGAAAATTCCAAAATCGCCATATGTATGCCTACAATATTTGAGGAGTACCCTCAATTCCTCATGGATCCGATCATCAGAATTGGATTTTGAAAAAAAATGGAACCACTCTAGAAGTATATCTATTCAAATAAAAAAAGAATTTTCCAAATCGGTTTATAAACGCCGGAGATATGCGGTAACAAACATAAAAAAAAAAAACAACTGAATTGAGAACCTCCTCCTTTTTTGGGAAGTCGGTTAAAAACGGTTAATTACCACTGTTTTTCGTTACTTTTGCTGACGTTTCGAGACTGAGTTCAGAAGCGTCTTCATCATGAGCACCGCTTGTGACCGCGTTCGACGATAAACGGCGAGTATTCGCAAAACAGTGGTAATTAGCCGTTTTTTCAATTTAAAGTTCTAGGGCCTTATTCATAATCATTTTTTAAACCTATGTTAGTTATTGTTTATTATAGCTATTATTATATTTTAAATAGGTATACACAATGATTATGAATAAGGGGGTTAAAGTTTGTCTGTGTTGTCAAATTCATAATTTCTTTAAAATAGACACTCATTAAGTATTGTAATTTTTGACATTTCATTTTGTTTAATTTTGACATTTATGAATCTGAGTTGTTCGAATAAATAAATATGTATATTATTATTATTATTGTATAACAAATATTTAAATGTACAATTGTAATGTTAAAATATAAGTATAAGTATATTAAAATATAATTTGAAACACTACTGCAATCAAAAATGTATAAACTACGAGTTAGAAATTATAATCCCACATAGAATGCGCACTCAGTATTAAGTAAAATCTGCTCTACATAATTATGCAAAATGTAACGTAAAGTTATGAAAATTAAACTGAAACTACACTGAGTTTTGCAAAAGCCTGTCTCTAATTAAGTGGAGATGTAAGCTTATATGGACACTCTGCTAAGCTTGCAAGACTTGCGAGGTTGGTGCCGTTGTCAAAATTATTAGCGGAAAATTTACAAGGACTGGACGATTTTCTAAGAGTTCCATAGTTCCACACGGAATTAAGTGCTTACATTATTATTATTATTATTTTACTCAATTAATGTTCCTACATTTTATTATCTAGGTACCTGCTTGTAGAATACAATTGTTACACAAGGGCCGTAAGCTATCAATTACACCCGACATATAATTTTGGTGTACGAGCGAGCGGTTCGAGAGTGTAATTGATACACAATAAGAAGATTTAGAATAACACACAAATTGTCATCACTTAAGCGAGTAAATGAAAACAGTCTTATAAATTAAATTGAATTTTCATAACAATTTGCGTTCCCGGTTTCCCCGGATTGTTTTTTTTTCACAAACAGCCAAGGCCTATTCCATTTTTAGGGTTCCGTACCCAAAGGGTAAAACGGACCCTATTACTAAGGCTCGGCTGTCCGTCCGTCCGTCCATCTGTCACCAGGCTGTATCTCATAAACCGTGATAGTTAGGCAGTTGAAATTTTCACAGATGATTTATTTCTGTTGCCGCTATAACAACAAAACAGAATAAAAAAAATATTTAAGGGGGCTCCCATACAACAAACGTGATTTTTTTACCGTTTTAATAAGTAATGGTACGGAACCCTTCGTGCGCGAGTCCGACTCGCACTTGGGCGGTTTTTAAATGTAAATAAAGATTTGTCATGGTTATTGTATTTCCCTGTAGCGTAAACATAATGACACTTGTTCTATTTTCAAATTTACTCACGGCCCTAAAGCCGTAAATAGCATTTACGGAGCAGTTTTCGAGTTAACTACGACCTACTTTCAGAGCATGAATGATGACAAAGTATTATGTTTTACTTCTAACTATGAGGTGGGTGTAATGGATCTAAAATTGATTGAAAGTACTTTGTGCAAGTTTGTTTTAGAACCTTGCACTAAGTAAGGCAATGTTCAAGAAAGTGTGGTCCTTGTGAGAACTTTGAAATTGATTTCAAATTAGGGTGCCGATGTGGTTTGGTGGTCTACTCCCTTACAGAGGCCGGTACACGAACAGCATCAAAGAGAATATCATCACACCACCCGTGGTCACTTGCTGTCCTCAAGTTGTTTTGAGTCCCGTTTAGCTTTTTGTGGTCTAGTTCTTAGTGCAATATAAGTTGTGCTTTTTCACAATTTTTTTTCATAACATGACAGAAAAAACCTCGCTATTTTTCAACATAGTAAATCTCCAGTATTCTGTTAATGATAGCGTAAAAATGAACATCGATTATTATCTCCCATCAGGATCTTATTAACTATATAAAAAACTACACGTAAAATGCTTCAGGAAGTAATAAGAAATTAACCGTAGCATATCCGTAGCGTGCCTCACGCAACGAAACTTTCTACCCTCAACCGAAAACCAACTCTATCTTAGAGGGATAAGTTGAATAGTTTTGTGTGGTAGGTGTTCTATAGTGTGATACCCTTCGCCATTCAAAAATCAACATTAATAAATAGCTAAACTGGGTTGAAAGTTCTGTAAACTAGATTTTTTTATAGTAATGGTAAGGTTTTCAACGACATTTGGAGAATTAATTCGTTCAGAAGATATGATCTCCGCTAATGGGTCACTCTCGTTTGTGGTGCGTGTTAACTAGATAGGGCCAGAACTTACTTGTGCACTTTTGTCTTTGTTCTTGAGAAATAAACTGAAAAATGCTCACTTGCTTAGCAACTTAGACTTATTCTGTTTTAATATGCTTACAGTCTTCGCTCTGCGTTTTCTGTTTCATTTAGTTCCTTTTATAGTCCCCTGAGCGGTAGGTTCATAATTTGCTGAACAAACTCTCGAGACGTGTCGCGTCGGTCGTGAAACATCATTAAGTCACAAGCACCCTTCTGGTTGGACTACTGTGAAAGAATATTACATATTATAACGTTGTGTTTTCATTCTATCCATCAATCAGTCGAATTGTCACATCATAAGGCTTTATCGTAGATTTCTCTACACCAATATTTCTTAATTGTTTAAACCGAATAAGAGGTATATCCACACTTTCATTGCATTACACCTTGTCTACTCAGTTTCATACAAATTATTACTAAAGCTAATTTCTACCAACTCACAAATTTACTTGAACTTTCCACGAACAATTACATTTGTGAGTGGCACCACCTCATCCAGCAGTCACTTATTGTAACTGTAACAAGAGTATAACAGTTCAACTTTTCAATTGCATGTAAATTATGTTTTAAATAATGCACAGGTACCTACAATAGGATATTATAATTTAAATAAATGTCCTCCCATTGAGTTTGATCTTTTGCTACTGTTTAGTATTCAGTCTAGGCCAGTCTAGGTAGTTCTAGGCCGCGCCCTTATCCTTTCACCACACTCGTTCTTTCAACGAACGCCTCCATAACCACGTCAATCGTAACAGCACGCAGTGCTAGGTCCCTTATTTTCTGCATCTAGCATCTGCTAGGGGAATATTGCGGCGCCGGCGCCGTACACTTTGCAAAAATCCCTTTGACGTGCGCCTGTCAGGAATATAGTGATCTTTGTACCTTTCAATAGTTTTTACTTGAAGGTCGACCCTGAAAAAAAATTCAGTGTAACCAACCATACAACTTTTTTAAGTTTTCTACAGGGTGGATCGTCTCGCAAGTGGCGCGAAATTCAAATTTTATTGTGTTTTTTGCTCGTCACAGCTCATCAACACTTCTTGTGATAGCAAAAATTGATTTTGCGAAAACTAGGAGACCCAACACATAATATTATGTTATAATTGACAGTATCTCATAAATATCATTAGTTAAGCTACAGATTTCTCTGAACCAAAAAAACACTGGAAAAAAATATTGACTAATATTCGTAGCTAAACATATTATCTTTATGAGATAATAACAACTAAAACATGTGTTTTAGGTCTACTAATTTTCGCAAAATCAGTTTTTGCTATCACAAGAAGTGGTTGATGAGCTGTGACGAGCAAAAAACACAATAAAATTTGAATTTCACGCTGCATGCGAGACGATCCACCTTAAATTAATCACACTCACTACACTCACATTTTAAAAAGGAATGATGAAAAACGTAAACGAAGAAGAAAAAAAAACTTTTATAGTTGAGATGAATTTTCACACTGGTTGAGCACATTCTTCCAACAAAGAACTGTGTACCTATAAATACTTACCTAAAGGATAAATTCACCAACTTTTAATCCAAATATCCCGAAACCCGCCAAATTGATATTCAGCTCGCCGCAGTTTCGTGACTAAATTGTAAAATATTGAAAAAACAATTTTAAATTTTGCCGTCGTCCGAGTTGCTACAGGAACTAAACCATTGTGGCTGTGTATGACTGTTTCGTTGGTATCATTTAAAATAAGGGACGCGCTCTTTTGTCTAGAGCACGTACAACTTTGCGAGAGCGTTTAATTTAGTGTGATGAGCTCCAGTTTACTCAGAAACTTAACTTTGAAGAGAGCAGAAAATATAAAATTTTATCAAAATCTCAAACAGTGTGTATCGTACGTGTACCAGTTTCAAATTGTGAAACAGCATTTAAGAACTTATCATTTGGTATTGTGTTGTATTAGGTCACACTCTAGCCTGCGCGGGCCCCCCATGTACCTAGGGCCCGTCCACTCTTGGGACCTACATGTAAAGACGATACATACATACTTTTATTTTGAAACAGGTTGAACCTGAGCAGAGACCATCCCTGAAACTTTTTGAAAATTTCTTAACAGTGATAACTTTTAAACGAATCACACCCGATTTTGGAGCCACCCGGGCCCTTCCGGCTCAGTTTGACTCTACTATATATATATCGAGAATAGTCTGGGTTCAGGAACAAATCTCTGAGCAGTCTTCATGTAATCTGCTCACATCCACTACATTAATCAATTCATAGACTTAAGTTGTTGTTTCGAACTCGATATCAGTATTTAAATGTGGCTTCTCCTTATCAGCCAGTAAGTTAAACTTAAGTGCCGAGTTAACGGCCAACTTGTTTTGAACAACTTTGTTTAAGATTCAATGGTCGGCTCTACTTCAGTGGATGTGTATACCGATTAAGAAACTTTTATAAATATCAGTTTCCTTCGAGTTGGTTTGTTTAATTCAATGACAATTATTTCAATGGATGGCATGGAATTGTAAATTAGTGGCATCAGAAAGTGTTTACTGTACCAGCTGACTGAACACAAGACTAACATAACATTATCAAACTAGCAGTTAGTTCCAACAGGTTCCTCATTATTCTGAGGTTCCAACACCTTATCTGACGATAGTGACTGGTAATAGTGGTAATGCAAAGGTTTTTGACAGATGTGTAAATACATAATCTGTCATCTTATCTCCCATGACGGCCGCGTCTTATCCGCTGATGGTTGAAGAAGTTTTTAATTAACTTCCCAAAAGCTGGTAAACTAGCTAACAGCCGCACCCAGAGATCCCAATGAAATGTACATATTGAGTCGACATAGATTGAGACATAGACATAGATTGAGTCGTTCTGATATTATAAGTGTAGGCTTATATCCAGAAGTGAACTTCTACAGGCGGATGATGATAGATTTAATACCCGTGCTTATTTAAAATTGTTTTTATATGGACCATTAAAAATTGGTGAAACTGTGTGCGGAATTAAGCCTCTTATCAGCTACACAGAATGTCAAGTACTAGGCACTGCGAACCCTGAGTCTGTCTGATTATAATTAGCAGCTATCGCGAGCCAGCAGACGTTCATTTACCATCCACTTCAGCCGGTTTACGAGAATGATTTCAATAGGCCCCGCCTTTGAAGCAAGAGGGTCTTAAAAATAATATTTTCCATGAAAAGCTATGATGACATGATTTTGAAAAGGGAATGTTTCCTTATTTTTATAAGGGCAGCCAGTTAAAATAAGGTTATAAAATGTGATAGTAAATGGTGGATGTTTTTGGGTGTTAAAGATACACAAAGCCAACATAATCGTTGATTCAAATTGTGTGGGTTTGATATCCAAGCACCCCAATGAGTTAATTTCATATTTAAAAGTAGTTTATTTATTGAAATCACAAGGATCATTTTGAATCGTCTTGTTAACTAAATTGAGTACAGTTCCAACGCGACCAAACCTAGAAGGTCTTATCTTACTGCACTGGCACTGATGAAGGAAACAGACCATAACCAGCCATAGATAAGTTGCAATACGGAAATGTGTGGGGGAAGTGCTTGCAACCAAAGTCTCGACTTCCATTTAGAAACAGCTAGGTTTTGAACGTAATAAAAGTTCCTATAATCATAATTTAGCAGCAAAGCCGCGAGTTAATAGCGCAGCTAAGCGTTATAATTACAAACCATTTGTTCTGTACTGGCTTTGCAAAGGTAACAATAGCACTTGTTTAGGGATGTGAGCTCTTATTTGGATAACCATTTTATCGATATCGATTTCGTATTACTGTTATTGAGAACTTGATTCCAAGCCCAGTAATAAAACATCGATATTGGTAAAATTAAGGTGACCACTCACGATCAGTTCATTGCGTCAAATGGCGTTATATAAACCCAAAATTTTATCGTGACTGTCAGAACTTTTGGAGAAATTACAACCCATGGATTTTCTGTGCATAATCCATAGCCTCACGCCACGTAGGCCGTGAATGTGCAAACTCATATCCATTTGTATTCATTACGCTCAAAGACGTAAAACGAGCCGCCTGGTCGGTCGGTGCGTCAAACAGTCATTGTTTTTGGTTATCTAGTGATTACTATTATTATGTGTGTATAACTGCTCAGCTCAAAATTAAGTTCTTCTATAGAATCCCACCGCAAACCAGATGATGCAGTAGAGAGAAGTCGATGGATGGAGACTGCTCAAGATTTGTGGTTTAATATCAAGTAGGGCACGCCCTAGGTGGACGTGACCTAAGAGGTATTGCATTTGTAATGGGCTGGGGATAACACATTACATTATTAATACAGAAAGAATAAACGCGTTTGTTGTGGGAATTCATTCTATGGGGGAGACCTATGACCAGCAGTGGACTTCTACATGCTGATGATGATGATGATGATGAACCTGACGTTATAATACGAATCCATAATAACTAAAGTGAAAGATGGTAAGAGGAAAGCGAAAATTCAAAGCCATTTAGAGTAAGGCCTCAGATGGTTTAATTATTGGCGTCTATCCATTTGACTTTAGTCGATAAGAGTTACACCTAATGGCGTGACCTTGAATGGCTAGCTTTAAAACGAAGAGTGAAAGTAACACATAGACCATTTTTCCTAGGAGTAAGTTATCTAGCTACATATTTTAACTTCATCTTAATTAGGTCAACCTTATATACCTACAAAAGAAGAATAAGGTTGTATATCAGTCGTGATAGTACTCATTTTTACAAATAGTACCTACAGACATAAATACTTATAGCCTCCACAAAATAATTCTAATGATAGTTTAAGGAAGTAGATTTTATTAATGAAAATCTGTTTGTCATCGATAACTACACCCATCTTTATTTGAAGCCTAAGCCGCAAACTATGGTGCGTTTTACAAAGTTCTTTAACAAAGCGAGTGACGCCGTACTTTGCAGTACCTACTTACTTATTTACTTAATTCATACTTATTTGTTTCGCTTAACTATTTGTGAGCACTGTGACGAAGCGGTGTAGAACAGCTTTATTGTACGAGTACTTAGAAATATAAAGTAAGTTATTTTTAAGTGAATGCATTTGTCTATACATATTAAAAAATGTTACTGGAACTTTACTCTCTTATAGTTTTTAGGGAGTGTTTTGCATATAAAAAGTCAAAAAAAATCTCAAGCTATCTTTGAAAAAACAAACATTAAATTACACACACCCATACAATGATTCGTGAAATTACACCAACCCAACTCGAAAAAATAACACCAGAATAAACTTTATTAGGAAATCCAACAAAAAACTACAACATAATGAATTTATGAAAGTTAAATAAGCTCTGGTGGCTGAACCCGTTATGTAGGCACCGACAAGAGACCGACTCGGGCAAGTAACCCTTACACAGAATAGACACACGTGCAATAGATATAATATTGTTCATTCTGATAAATTACAGAATGACTGACTCAACAAAATAAACAAAAACAAAAAAAATATAATATAAGATACGTAAACAAAACTATTACCATTTTAGGTATCTATATCAATATCTTGTAATGCATCTTTATGCATGCATGCTCGACTGTATATTTATATTATTTACTTCTCAAAGTTAGACCGCAGTGCAGCCACAAAATATTGAAAATGCACGAAGTACTTTCCAAGCCCTGGTTTACCGATTTTCCTAAATTGAATTTGAAATCTGTTTTATAAAATGGTTCAAGTCACAACTGCGCTACGAACTCTGTGTAAGTTAACTGTCTTTGGCTCCTTTAGACGCAGATGTGTGCAACGGTGCATCGGTTGCACTCTAACTAGGAATATGAATAGAATTATTGTCAAACATGACTCGGAATTGCGATTTTCTGAATGATTTTTTGGAATTCTGACATAGCTCTCAGAATGAGCAAGTTGAAGTGGCAATGAGGTCATATATTTGTCATAACTTACAAAACTGACAACCGATTGGGAATCAAGGTTCTCGAGTGGCGACCACAAACAGGGCGACGCGATAGAGGAAGGCTCTCCACTCAATATACTATAAAGACATTATAACCGTTGCAGGAAGTCGGTGGATAGAGGCGGCTCAAGACCGTGCGTCCTGACATTCTAAGGGGAGGCATAATATATCGAGCAGTAGACTTCTACGTACTGATGATGGTGACACGCATCTTGTGATTTACAACTGGCTTATGCTGAGACAGAGACCATTTTGTGACTCGATGCAAAAATTTGCAAGTTCAAATTCAAAGTAAATCTTCAATTTTATATCATGTTTTGTGTTAGAGTTACAAATAAAATATTATCTTATCTTATCTTATCTTATCTTCTTATGTGCCTGATTATTCTTATAGCTAGCAAAGTGGATGTGATTGGTGAATGTATCTGACGCAACTCGTTTCATCTTTGTCCCAGGATGGCGGGTGCAGTGCAATTCACTAAGGACGATGAACCAATGTAATGTATTTCAGTAGATTGTTAAACCAAGTGAAATTGCGACTAATAGTCGCGTCCGTATATTCAGTTTCTGGATAACTGCAGCTACCACGTTCTTACATGTACTATGTTGCTTGAATAATATTCTAACTGAAGAAACAGATGTTCCAAAACGTGGCTTGTTTTAGAAAACACATTTCTGGAAGTAAACTCGGTACATAAATAAAGCAACGACGTGTGGTGTCGTAGAAAATCGGAAAAAGCGCATCGGTTTTGGTGCCAAGTAAAGTTTCCAAACAAAACAAACAATATTATCAAGCCTTCGGCATTCGGCTCAAGTGTAACGCTGAATTCGATTTAAATTAATATTTATCTAGGTTTCCGTCGCTGGTGACTAAATAATATATACGAATGGATGTTTGGATGTTTGTCACTCAAGCAATCTTGATGAAATTTGTTATACTTACAGAAAGATTATGCTGAAAAATACTTTGTATTCAGGAGAACCCGTTCATAACCGCGGCCATAAGTCAAAGGGTGCCGAATTGGTCAAATTTCTACTAGCCCAGACTCGAACATAGATGTCAACATTTTACACGGTTAAACACGGTCCTGTGGTTATTACGCATTCTATGACACGGTTTATGAACAGAATAAATATGTCGAAAGGTAGAGTCTGTTCAGCGAGAAACCCGTCGTGAGATAGGAGGGCGCTGCTGTGCTTAGTTACTTTTTTTGTTTAGCGGGCAATACAATAGCGCGTCTGTCCCGTTTTGATCCTATTACAACTATTTCTTTAGTTTTTAATTCATAAAGTCAACAGAAATAAACCAGCTTCTAACTATGGTTTTATTATGTAGTTAACAACTTTAGTTCACAATTTAGCCACGTCGGGTCTTTCACTGGACAGACTCTATCTATATACTACTGTTTTTCAATGACAACTTAAAATTATACTTCAATCGACCTCCGCGGCACACTCCATAAATTCATACAACAAAATCAAGGAACGTAATGTTTTGATTTGTTGATTATTTAAACATTTGGTTTTTCCCAAAGATTTTTGGTTTTTCCTGCCACATTGTCGCATAGCTAAGCCATACTGACTTCAGAGCCCTTCATTCTGCGTTGTCCGACAAGATGCTTGGCTGCTTTTATTTATGTAGTAGAAACATAATGTCTTTGTATGAAACTGATTATGTAGCAAGCTTTTCGTTAATTCCACACGAAGACAAAAATGTCTTCGTACGAAACTGGTTACGTATCAAGAAAAATACTGAGTAATTTTTGTACGATATTGGTTTCTTAGGTGACCGAAGGGGCAATATGTAAAAGAAGAAGTCAATTCCAACCGGGTCAACACTGAAATTTCAACAAAGTAAACATTTCAAATCAGAGCATAATTCCATTACGGTACTCGACGAGCGTTTACTTGCGTTAACGTCAGCTGTCCATTATTAATGTGCAATGAATTTTAACTGAATTGCATGAATTTAGGCTTTGTTTACAATGTTGAAGAGAAATAGACTTCAGCAGAAGAGGTGACGTGACTACACAGCTTTCAAAGCTTCGTAAGAGTCTTGTCGTAGCCTCCAATGTGTTTCTAGACTAGACTCAGTAGGTTGCTAAAACAGAACGTAAATAATCTGGAATGGGAGAGCCACTCGGAGTATGAACTTATTACGACAGATTGACGGCCGTAGTATGGCGGAAATATGGTAGACGTAAAGTTTTTCTGATATTGGGTATATAATTACTATCACACCGTGATTCCATGTTATAATGGCTAAAATTAAATTCAGAAAGACCGACTATGGACCACTTCTGCAGATAACTAGATAAGGTTGGCAAGAATATTAATATGCACTTTTGCACGGTATGCTAGTTCTTACAATATAGAAAAACTTTTATATTCTAAGGCTATGTTAGGATTGATATGTCCAAAAAAAATTTGCTTAGTATTTTTCGTAGTATTATTTTTATTAATTATATTGCATACCCCATTGCATTAATTTCGTCAAAGGATTACACCGGACTCAACACCGATACTGTGATCACCAATCCGTCTGCCAAGCATGGTTATTATGGCAAATCCTCACAATGCATACTATAAGTATATATACTATAGGTGCCTCGTCCAACGGTGGACATCTACCGACTGGTGATAATCATAGAATAGAATAGAAAATACTTCATTAACACCTTAAGATCATAAAAAAACACAAAAATGATAATGATGATCTATCTATACATTTCTGCCATATTGAAGGATCGTTTATGCCTTCGCCCTAAATTCCTGGGGATCTGGACTCTACAAAGTCTATTACCGCTTCCTAAAAACAATTTTTTTCTTTAGAGGAAATTGTACAAATTGCAAACAACATTATTTGAGATGATTGAGTGAGTATTTGCGTAAACTAACGTCAAAACATGACGCTAATTCCGTGGTTGTTTGATAAGGATCGGGTTCCACCATTGCATATTTCATTCATCGTTATTTACCTTAGTTTCTGGTCTTCCTTGTGGTTCATTCTTAAAGTCGAAGTTTCCACTGCAAAAGCTATTAAACCAAAAACGTTCTTTTGTTAGCCGTATCCTCCTAATATTGCGAACTGAATCTGCTGCATTAGAACCACGTCGAACCCGTATTTGAAAATTATTCTAATTTTTATATCTTCACTGTGTAACTCAAACACTGAATATAAAAGCAATAAAATTTAAAATCAAAGAATAGAATTTCATCAATTTTATGAATTTAGAATATTATTTAATTGAATTAAAAAGTTTTAATTACGATTCTTGGAGCATGCTGGTACCGAATATTTTTAAAGGAATTTAATTAGAAGTTACATCCGAATGTTCCTTCATTATATTGACAGTATTGGAATTCCAATGAACTAATAAGATCAAATTAATTTCAAAATCTTTAAAATAAGTTAGGTTAGTAGTTAATACACGTTAAAATGCAAAAACTTCAGGAACGACCAGAAGATCTATTATATTATTCCAGAGTATCTATTATAGGTATTTGCTTTTCATTTTCAAACTGCTTGGCACCCAGCGAGGCATAAACTGTTTTGCAAATAAACTGTCCAAATCTTTTGAAACTTGAAAGACGGAATATTTAGGTCAAGAAGTTCCCCCCCCCCCCCCCCCCCCCATATACGAGTATGAGACTTTCATTTATAATGATTCTATAATATATGTATATTACGAATTAATGAATAACAAAACCAAGTGCTCCCAGTGTTCCTAAGGTGAATAAATGATATGAATAATAAGATTTAGATAGCGCTAAAGCTGCCAAAATGATCTCCATTATTGCGTTCCCCATTGCCATTTGCTGCTGTAACGGGGGAGCCGTAACAAATATTTGCAGATAATGCAAACATTAGTCGCGCAGCAGGAATCTAACCCGCACACTCTTGCGTCTCAGCCGGCTACTCGCCCACTACGCTACTGACGTCGTCATTCATCATCAGAGAAACAACCCCGACTGGTCAATTAATCTTTGCCATTATTGCTCCGTGATAACGACAAACCGTTTTAACATAAAAAAGCTGCCAGTTAGAAACCATACGTCATCCTTTGATTACATAATCAAAGACGTCATCTTCCGTTTTTGCCAGACCTAGCCGCAAACCGATTACCATTTTTACACATTTCCTGCAAGGAAAAATGTTGCCAGGAAACGGAAAAGTTCCTTCTTTGTTGAGTCTAGATCCCCAGAGTTCTATCGCAAAGACATAAATTTAATGAGCCTCGAGATGGCAAAAAGAGGGATAATGAGGATAAATACTTCGATTACCTTCCTAAGGTATTAAAGTTCTCATTTACTAGTGTCAGCTTCTCCCTGCTCCAAGGCACCCCACAGACGCTTCCCACCTAGTGGTAAGACAGATCAACAAATTAAGCCTAACCGTGTTTGTTGCCTGATTCTTTTAGGCTTAGTCGCGTTGGAACAGGAGTAATTTTAATAATATAAGACGATTCAAAATGATCCTTGTGATTTCCATGAATAAAATTATTTCCATTTGATATGATTAAATATTATTGTATTGTTATTATTTTTTTAGAAAAAAAGTTGTTTGGATTTTCCGATATATTTTGCAGCAATAGGTTCAACGAAATTTTTTGCATTGAACTAAAGAAGGCGAGCGCACGCTCTGATACCTTAGTTTTGTGTATAAAATAATGATAATTATAAAAATCCCCTTTAACGTTTTGTTAGATTTTGTTGATGAATTCACTAACCCAATTTATAACTTATAAGTTACCGAATGTTCCAAAAATTAAAACGTGTTAGAAGTTAGTCTAAAAATAGATTTCAACTTTCAAAAAGTTAAAAAGGAAGTATCTTTGTTTATTTTTTATCGATTGGAGTAATTAAATATGTGTACTGAATTTATGATTTCACGAGATAACGAATAAGAATACGATATAAATTTTTCTTTTTGTAATCTATATGAATTCGTATCAAAAACTTAAATGTTCTAGAGCTCATTAAAGGAATTTTGTGAACATATAGCGTCTTAATTCCTAAATAAGTCGTTTCCATGGCTCTAAATACCGTTCACTGCTAATTACATTATTATTTCGAGACGCCCTATTGATGTGTCGAAATTATACAACCCTTTTCAAATTCTGTAATAGGTATATCGGTTCAGGGAACCAACACAAGTATTATATTACTTGCGGGAAAATGCAAATCCTGATTAATCGCCGTTTGATTGGAGATCCCGCGGGATCCCTTTGTGTATGCATAGTAGGTACTCGTTCTCCGATAGAATTGAGGCGCGGTGCTGCTTAAAACGGGACTGAAGACGGCCAGGATTTACATCATTACCTATTCTTGGGTATCTTAGCTAGGTGGTATCGATTTTTTATACCTTCTTTATAGGTTAAGGATGAAGTCACTTATGTATTTTCAAAACGCTTTTATAGGTAACAAAAAGGCGCTGACGCCCTTTTGCACTCGAACGAAGTTTGCTTCTATTTTTAACCGACTTCACAAAAAAGGAGGAGGTTCTCAATTCGTTTTTTTTTTTAATGTTTGTTACCTCATATCTCCGGCGTTTATGAACCGATTTGGAAAATTCTTTTTTTATTTGAATAGATATACTTCTAAATTGGTCCCATTTTTTTCAGAATCCAGTTTTGATGATGGAATCCATGAGGAATTGAGGGAACTCCTCAAATATTGTAGGCATATATGGCGATTTTGATATTTTCAGCAACAAACCAAGCATTTACATTCTGAAAGTATCATAATCCTTTCACCACTAAGGTTCTTTCATTTTTTTTTTCATAGAAACATTTAGTCGATTGGAACGAAACAATGGCGGAAGTCGGTTTTTTAAATGAAAAGTTATAGCTATTATTTCTTCAAACTTCATGAAACTTTGTACACATGATCAATACACTAATATTTAGACCCGTGGTGCGTTAGTTTCTCATAAAATTATATGAATACCAAATCATAAATTAAAAAAAAAAATTGCTAGATTAGTGTACCGATTTCAAGGAGTTTGAAGAAATAATAGCTAAAATAGAAGCAAACTTCGTTCGCGTACAAAAGGGCGTAAGTGCCCTACCGGTAATCTTCACGCACTTATCTCCAAACAAACTTCAGTTTAGCAAGTCCGGGTTTAGCGACAATATCTAATCCTACGAATAATAACCTAAGCTACTTACTAGTTAAACTAGTAACTAAATCAGCATGTACTAATTTAGTTACTAGTTTTCTGCAGTCTGCATTTATGGGCATTGCCATCGCCATTTCAAAGAGAGTCGGTAGTCATTATAGAAATTAAATATCATAAATATTATACGAAAAAAAAACAACTTTAATCATGAGGCAAAATATGTAAACTCTACATATGACAGTCAATGATAAATTCAAACACACTTATCTCCAAGATTACAAACGTAAAAATGGTCCGACTTAAACATCTAATCCGTTGAGATACGGTTTATTTTATATTGGGCGAGATGCTGTTATGTGTATTTGTAAGTGTAGAACAAATTGGTGATAAAATTTCGCGCCCCACTGATAACCCCGTGCATTGATAGATAATTTATCTCGTTTCAGGCTTAATTTGCAACAGGGAAATGATTGGAGTATATTTTGTAATTTTTTTTAGTCAGGCTTTAATTTGAAACAAAGGGCAGTTACTTACCACATCGAAATGAAAAACTAACGAATCCGATCGGAAACGTTTCCGACGTTTTAGAATCTTCCGTAGCATACCTACATTACGTCAAACGAGAAACCAGCCTTACAAAATGGGTGAGTGTGTAATAAAAGTGACTAATTCAATATCAGAAAATGAACCCAAAACATTCGGAATTACGTTTCACAAGTAAGATAAATATTTCTGAACACATATCAATGTAAATTACATCAAAAGTCTTAAGAAACTGATTTATAACAAAGTGCTGTGGCAGTAAAAGTGCATTCAGTCTGCCTACCCCTTCGGGAAAAAGACATGTTTATTATATATGTACAACTCGTTAAATGTGAGTTACTTACTTTTACAACTGCTTTGTGTTACTGGTTATTTCTTGGTCCCCTTGGTGCCCTACGATTCCTAACGATTTTTTTCCTGCACCGTTTAAGAGCATAAGTGACTTCAAGTGTATCTACTAAGACATTTATACCACAGAATAAATATTAGTACAAGTAGTTATACCAAACATAAACACCATATCTAATTAATTCTGTTCATCGATTATAACAAAACAAAAACTATTTTTTACAATGGCTACTCTTCAGTTTGTGATCAATGTGTGAAAAGTATTTCATTTGCTCTCGTACGATTGAACCCATCAGTACGATCCTTCGCCAGTGTCATGCGACTGTAGCTCATAAGACCACGTAACATGGGCTCTTCAGTAATCGAAAATGTGCGACCAAGTGAGTTTAGAACAGGAAAATTTATATATTTTAATCATAAAAATACTGGACAGAGGATTTATATAAAATAAAAAATCTTACCTTCCATCTTAAACTAAAAATACTTTCCACGTAAAACCATAAATTTTTAGTGAACTGAAAAAAACTCGCTATTTGGGTAAACTAAAAAATATTGAAGATATTCTATTTGTTTTGCACCTATTCAAATCTCTTGGTAGAAAATAATGCGTAACGCGATGGACGTCATTTACTTTTGATAAAGGTGTTTGTTATCCTAGAATTAGGACCAATCTATTTGCAGTTCCAATGAATATCCGCCCGTTTACAGCTACCATTGATTTGATCAAGGATAGATTCTGATCTTAGAATTTCTTGATTTTGTTGAATCTGGGAACAGGGTCTGTTTTCATAATGGTTCACCTTGTCTGAAACTTAGTTGTAAATATTTGCAGAGGGTCTCGGTGTTCGCCATGCGCAGACCGTCCTACTATTCTTCGCGATGTTGCTGGCCTTCACCATGCGAGTCAACATGAGCATGGCTATCGTAGACATGACTGATGAGCGGAAAGAAAAGGTAAGAGATGTCAGAGTCATACGGAAGTAACTTGGGTTAGATACTCGGCTAGATAATGCAAAGTGATCAAAACATTATAAACAAGGGCTTTTCTACTAGTCCCTACCAACGTTTCAATTGTGTGTGTCATTGAACTAAATCAATAATTATAATAATTATGGCAAAAGAAATAGGCTTATTAAATAAAATACAAATGGGTGATGTGTTAGTTTTGTGTTTATCAATTGGAAAGTACACAAGGAATCGAGTAGAGAAACATAAAAATCGAATTGCTACGATTTTGTCATGGACACCAGCATCCGTGCCTTCGTCACCATTCTTTTGTTGTAAGTACTAAATTATTTCATTTTAGCATTTCTTACCGAAAACTTCGTAAGATAGATCGTTTTCTTTAGTTTTTTAGTTTTTTGTCGAATCTTTCGACTGAATAATGATTTCTCTAAGATTTCTGTTTCTAAGTAAAAAGTATTCAAGATTAAAAAAAATAACCAAAACACAACTACTCGTAATTCAGCTGAAAAGTCCGACGTGGTAAATGTGGGCATCTTAAGTGAAAACGAAGTAGGTGAAAGTCTTTTTGTGTTCAAATATTGTTGGAAACAAAGAAAATGATGAAAAACCGAGAAATGTAACAAGAGAGAAAGGGTAGGGGAGGGTATAAACTCCAGCTAATACTCTCATAAGTAACACTATATCTGAATAAGAAGAGACACGTGATACAAAATGGACAGAAGGTCACAATTTCCCCAAAAACCCGCCCCCCAATTACAGTATCAAATGGCAATGGGGAACGCAACGAAATGGGGATCATATTGGCAGCCTTAGCGCTGTCCAAACCTTTTGAAACTTGAAAGGAAGAATATATAGGTCTAGAAGTTTCCCCTGTTCAAGTTTCATAAGATTTAGATAGCGGTAAGGCTGCCAAAATCATCCCCATTGATGTGTTTCCCATTGCCATTTGCTACTGTAATTGGCGGGCAGATCTGTAATGATTTGATGAAAGAATGAAACCTGTTTTAATATTCATTTATTTATTTTATCAAACAAACTGACTGTTTGGTTAACCTATGTAAAATTAGTCTATACACTGGGTTACTAAATCGTAACAAAACATGAGTAATAGTAAAAATAAATGGCTCTAAGGAGAGCAATATTAAAAACCTGCATTCTCATGTTGTAGTTCTGACATACACAAAAAATGTTGGACATCAAAGCTGACTTTATCACAAAAGTCAATTAATTGTATCGTAAAATTGTATAACAACAAAGATAAAGCTATAAATAAACAGGGGTCACATAATTTGTAATTTTATTCCAGTAATTTTAAAGCAATTTGGTTTTGGAAAGTTTATTGTTATCAGCAACTTCAATGTCGTTTGAGACGATTATTATGAAAAATAAGAGAATTTACAAAAAGTCCTTACATTAAATCCTACAAACATATTATTTTCTTGTAAAATGTTTTATGATAACACATCTTTTTTTATCATAATTGTATCAATCAAATAATGTATATATCAATGTATATATCATAAAATAATCGAGTTTAAATAGTAAGTAATACAATATTAAGATGACCATTCTCGGTAATAAACGGTGACAGAAGATAAGAAGATTAAATCGATACTTTACGATGCTTTCCTCTTAAAATAACACTACGTTATATGAAATGGTCTGCTGGATGTCTGCTTGGCAGAAATTCGATGATACCTAAGATACAGTTTACAGTTTTCGTTACTTTATTTTTGTAGTTAGCATCAATTTTCTTGAAGCTTCTATGTATAAAATCCTTATAATATACGACTACGGATTATATCTTCCGCCGTTTCGTTACTGCTTCGCTCGTTACTGTCCATTCAAAGGTTGCCTGGAAGAAATCACTCTCAGCGATAAGGCCGCCCATTGTACTGCTAATTTTAATAAATCCTTATATGTATTCCTGGTGTACAATAAAGTGTTAATCTATCTATCTATCTATCTATGTGACTCCGTAGTCACATAGATAGATAGATAGATAGATACAAAAATTAATTAACAAATGAACAAACATCAAATATGATTACGGAATCATAATATTTGACACAGCATACCAAAATACAATTAAGTAACAAATTATCATCGAATATGATTACGGGATCATAATATTTGACACATCACACTAAAATACCATGACCAGCAACCAAAAATACAATTACGTAACAAGTTACCATCGAATAAGATTACGGAATCATAATATTTGACAAGGCACTCCAAAATACCGTGATCAGCACACCAAAATACGTTTATCGTTTTACTAAAGTATGATTACAGATTCATAATATTGGATGACCGGCATATTAATATACTGTGAAATCACCAGCCTACTGCGAACGGCACGCGGGGAGGTCCTGTCCCGGTCATTTTATTCTATTCAGTTAACAGGGAAGCACATGCGCTCCGCCCCTTGTTTGAAGTTTGATTTTAAATATTACGGACGGTCATATATTAAGTATTATTATAAGTATGTTAGTGTTACAAAATGTGAAGTGATTTGAAGCAACAAAGTGCAATAAAAATCAGCTGGGTTTCATAATACCTAATAATTTGTTCGTGTTACGCACCAATGTTACAAATAAGTGCATTAAGTGTTATAAGATTAGTGCACCAGTTTATGCAAGCTGTTGATGTTAAAGCTTGTGACAGTACATAACCCAGTTTTGCCGACTGATGCCCAGTGATGTTCATTTAAAATGATGTGGTTGTACATACAATAATCTCCACCCCTCTACTACGCATCGTTCTGCCTGCTGACGCCTACCAAACCAAACGCAACACTTCTGGCTGGTTGGTGAACGCCAGGAGGGCTCAACGTGCCTATCTTATTACGTTGGGTATCCTGGCAAAGCCCGAGTCCCGATCCCGTTCTCTGTCCAGCACGCCTGAAGTCGCGTCGTGTTCTGGGATCAATCTCCAGGGACTTGAAGAAGGTATTGATTCTAGTCTCGTATTAAGTAAAATATCTAATGTGAAAGCCCATGTTAATTGGAGATACTCTTTATGGTACCATAAAGTAAACATGTCACAAAATACTGTATTTAGGTAAATTTAGCTAATTTTCTTTCGATTTTTGAAGGCTGATTTCAGCAGAATTTACTACCTCATATTTAAAGCTACTTTGGACCCCCATATTTAAAAATCTATTTGACCTAACCACTTGCAATTTTGTACAGGTGACGCGGATAAGGTGCAGTCAGCTTTGAAACAGTGGTCTCGAGCCTCAGCTGGTCCATGACAGGAGGTCAAGCGCCCTCTCGAGATGGTGGATAGAGGCGCCTCAAGACCGTTCGTCGTGGTATTCTAAGGAGGTGGTATAGTACACTGAGAAAACTGTTTATCAAAAAATAGGGTGATTTCACGTAAAGTAGGGAGCATACGGAAATAACCATAAAGTACGATGAAACTACTGTTGCTGCTGCTAACCATATATTATGATGAGCTGTCACTATGCATTAGTAGTTCGTATCACCGTATGTCCGGACTTACGGTGACGGTAATCGTAATGGACCATTAGTTCTTGAGAGAGAGCATAACATTACATATGACTGTCATCATATTTTTGTATGCTTTCCTACTACTTTTATGTGCTCTCCTCTAATTTCAGAGTTATTCCTATTATTTTATCATACTATTTATCCATGCTTTCCTACTATTATTGTATGCTTTCCTACTATTATTGTATGCTGTCCTACTATTTTTAATGTGCTTTCCTCTCATTTCCGAGTAACTCCTGTTATTTCATCCTACTATTTATCGATGCTTTCCTACTATTATTGTATGCTTTACTACAATTTTGAATGTGCTTTCCTATTGTTTATTCTTACTTATTTTCTACGCCTCCTGTTGTAGTATGGCTCGGGTATTGTTCCTTTTTCTTAAATATGTATGGGCCAATTTATAAAGATAATTGTCACATAGTATAATCAAGAGTACGGTTAAGAGAATGATGATGATGTATAGTCGTTCATCGTCATCATTCCCGTAACCGTACATTTGCACGGTTATGGGTCAGAGTAGATTACAAAGTGTCAATTATCTTTATAAATTGGCCCACACACTTTAAGAAGAAGGAACAATACCCGAGCCATACTACAAGAGGAGAGCGTAGAAAAATAGTAAGAATAAACAATAGGAAAGCACATCAATAATAGTAGGAAAGCAAGGATAAATGGTAGGATTAAAAAACAGAAATTACTCGGAAATGAGAGGAAAGCACGTTCAGAAAAAAGTACGCAAAACAGAAAATAACCCTAATTAAGTAGGTACTTCTAGATAACAGTGTATTTGGGGAATTATTTGCTATAATGGAAAAACATATGACAGATTAACATTTTTATTAAAAATTACAAAATATTATTAAATAACGCAAAATATATAATCTAGAGTATTAGGTAACGGAGGCGGGCTCGCACGATCTCTTGCCAGAGGGCGCTCGACCTCCTGTCACGGACCAGCTGAGGCTCGAGACCACTGTTTCATAGCTGACTGCACCTTATCCGCGTCACCTGTACAAAATTGCAAGTGGTTAGGTCAAATAGATTTTTAAATATGGGGGTCGAAAGTAGCTTTAAATTTGAGGTAGTGAATTCTGCTGAAGTCAGCCTTCAAAAATCGAAAGGAAATTAGCTAAATTTACCTAAATACAGTATTTTGTGACATGTTTACTTTATGGTACCATAAAGAGTATCTCCAATTAACATGGGCTTTCACATTCGATATTTTACTTAATACGAGACTAGAATCAATACCTTCTTCAAGTCCCTGGAGATTGATCCCAGAACACGACGCGACTTCAGGCGTGCTGGACAGAGAACGGGATCGGGACTCGAGCTTTGCCAGGATACCCAACGTAATAAGATAGGCACGTTGAGCCCTCCTGGCGTTCACCAACCAGCCAGAAGTGTTGCGTTTGGTTTGGTAGGCGTCAGCAGGCAGAACGATGCGTAGTAGAGGGGTGGAGATTATTGTATGTACAACCACATCATTTTAAATGAACATCACTGGGCATCAGTCGGCAAAACTGGGTTATGTACTGTCACAAGCTTTAACATCAACAGCTTGCATAAACTGGTGCACTAATCTTATAACACTTAATGCACTTATTTGTAACATTGGTGCGTAACACGAACAAATTATTAGGTATTATGAAACCCAGCTGATTTTTATTGCACTTTGTTGCTTCAAATCACTTCACATTTTGTAACACTAACATACTTATAATAATACTTAATATATGACCGTCCGTAATATTTAAAATCAAACTTCAAACAAGGGGCGGAGCGCATGTGCTTCCCTGTTAACTGAATAGAATAAAATGACCGGGATAGGACCTCCCCGCGTGCCGTTTGCAGTAGGCTGGTGATTTCACAGTATTTTAATATGCCGGTCATCCAATATTATGAATACTTTAGTAAAACGATAAACGTATTTTGGTGTGCTGATCACGGTATTTTGGAGTGCCTTGTCAAATATTATGATTCCGTAATCTTATTCGATGGTAATTTGTTATGTAATTGTATTTTTGGTTGCTGGTCATGGTATTTTAGTGTGATGTGTTAAATATTATGATCCAGTAATCATATTCGATGATACTTTGTTACGTAAATGTATTTTGGTATGCTGTGTCAAATATTATGATTCCGTAATCTTATTTGATGTTTGTTCATTTGTTAATTAATTTTTGTATCCCCGTAGTCACATAGATAGAAAGATAGATAGATAGATAGATTAACACTTTATTGTACACCAGGAATACATAAAAGGATTTATTAAAATTAGCAGTACAATGGGCGGCCTTATCGCTGAGAGTGATTTCTTCCAGGCAACCTTTGAATGGACAGTAACGAGCGAAGCAGTAACGAAACGGCGGAAGATATAATCCGTAGTCGTATATTATAAGGATTTTATACATAGAAGCTTCAAGAAAATTGATGCTAACTATAAAAATAAAGTAACGAAAACTGTAAACTGTATCTTAGGTATCATCGAATTTCTGCCAAGCAGACATCCAGCAGACCATTTCATATTACGTAGTGTTATTTTAAGAGCAAAGCATCGTAAAGTATCGATTTAATCTTCTTATCTTCTGTCACCGTTTATTACCGAGAATGGTCATCTTAATATTGTATTACTTACTATTTAAACTCGATTATTTTATGATATATACATGATACAACCTTATTTTAGAACAATTCATCGTATTTTTGAAAGACGTATTGATATTTTATAATGAAGCCAAAATGTCATTTTTGTCAGTGTAGGAACGATTTGTTGGTATTATGATGAGATAGTGGGGTAATTAATTGATGCAAGCGTGACTTTGCGGAAATCCATTCTACAATATAAAATAGACGAACAAAATATATATAGTAACAATTCCGCTCCTCTCCAACGAAAACTCTGAACGAATTCGACACGTGTTTCGCCTCTCAACGAAGCATCCTCAGGAAACAGTAAGCTCACTGCGTGCTAGAACAACAAAGACACGCTACTGCAAAAACTCCGCAGCCATGTTGCTTCGCCGAACGCCGAACAGAAAGACCTTCTGTTCTGAGTTTTCGTTGGAGAGGAGCGGAATTGTTACTATATATTTGTTCGTCTATTTTATATTGGAGATAGTGGGGGTTTGTTTATGAAGCCATGTTTCCGTTTGTAAAACACACCAAAAATGATTGAGCTAAAGTCATCATAATTATTGTCAGCCGGTAGAGGTCCACAGCAATCAGCTGTGGTCAATCATGCGGTGTTTTTTTGGGAGTACGCTACTCCCAAAAAAACGTCATGACGGACGGTCCTGATTTATTTATTAATTTATCTAATGGAGCTAAACAAAATAACTCAAAATATAAAAAATAATTATGGCTGGTTTGGAGCGAACAATATTGAACCTTTTATATAATTATATTATTTTGTGAATCCAATTAGGTCTGAATTATTCACGAAGGTTGGAAGGATTCAAAAAACCAGTCAAGTGCGAGTCGAACTCGCGTAAAGAGGGTTCCTTATCAGTACGCTACCATTAGTAACCACTACACTTATTGAACTTATTAGTCAATCAGCACTTTTGTACGCATTTTTGTTTTACGAACATTTTCCTATTCCTGAGGGAATTTAAAGACTGGGTTTTCCTATAAACTATGACGAAGGCCCAATATTCCGTATTTTTTTGAGATTTTTGTTTCAATAGTAACTACCTTCCTAAGGTTTTTAAGTTTTCATTTACTATGTATCAGCAACTCCTTGCTCCGAGGCACCACACAGGCGCTTCTCACCTAGTGGTAAGACGGACCATTTATGTGAGCCAAGCCGTGTTTGTTGCCTGATTCTTCTAGGCTTGGTCGCGTTGGAACAGGAGTAATTTTAGTTTATATAAGACGATTCAAAATGATCCTTGTGATTTCAATGAATAAAAATTAATTAAATATACCGGAGTGATC
The DNA here is from genome assembly GCA_951392215.1 of Epirrita christyi. Taxonomy (NCBI): domain Eukaryota; kingdom Metazoa; phylum Arthropoda; class Insecta; order Lepidoptera; family Geometridae; genus Epirrita; species Epirrita christyi. Next base: position 16,056,149 of record OX595844.1, read on the forward strand.
TTATTGCCGCGTTGGTACCTTTTGAGGTACGAACCCTAAAAAAGGCCAACCTATCAAAGTTTTAAAAAATAACCCAGCTAGATTTTAATTTAATTTAATCGAGATACCAAGTCACTACATTAAAAATCTCAACGATAAACTCATGATTTCCATTCATACATTGAAAGATAATCATTTATCATTGATTGATCTATCGATTTTGAGATGAAACAATTTTAAACTATTGAGTAATGAGCAATTTTCAGCAAAATGCTTGTGACAAAGTTATGAAGACAAAAGCATTTTGTCCAAAATATTATAGAACTAGCTTCGCCCCGCGGTTTCACCCGCGTGAACAATGATCAAAAATTTATGATAATTATGATGATGAAAAGTAGCTTGTGTTAATCCAAGTTACCTCTATTCTAAATTCACTCAAATCCGTTCAGCCGTTTGAGAGTGAATAAGTAACAAACATACTCACAAACTTTCACATTTATAATATTAGTGTAATTATCATCATTGTTTGGGATTTTCTGGTCAATTGAAACTCCCAGGTTTAAGTTTATATGTTTATATTGTGTCACACGCACTCACTTATATTTTAGCACTGATTTTACACTAATTTCTTATGATATGGTATTTATTATGATTAATACATGTGGAGGGCTTACGTGCTTGTTGCACAGCGTGAAAGAAGAGAGCCGCACCATCTGGTGTGACAGGGACGGGTATACTACTTATACATTGTACATATTTAGTATTCTAATACTAAACATTCTGGCCCCTTTTGTATAAACGGCTATATTTGAGTTATACAATTTCAATTTGTTTTAAATTTTAGCTTAAGAGTTTATTTTTATACAGTTTTAAATAAATTTTACTTTTCTTATTTTATCAGAGTTTAATTAATGTAGTTTAGAACCTTCTAGAATAAAAAAATATAATTAATCCAAAAATAGCAATGGGTAAGTATTTTCATATAATTATTTAGTTATATTATAAGTAACAGTACGTGTAGGTAAGTTAATCTTAATCTAATCTTAAATCGTAGGTTAGATACATTTAGGATATTGATATTTTATGGCTTCATACTTTACACTTTGCTCAGTATGAGACTAAACTTTAATTTTAACAATTTATCTTAACTATTAGTGTAACTTTAGGTAAGTAACTTATTCTAGATTTAACCTAGTCCTTATAGTAGGTAATAGATTGCTTTATCATATAATTTCTAATGATTGTTGACAATCTAGGTACACAGGTATGTTAATCAACATTCTAAACATTATTTTTGCTAGGTAGCAATATACATTTATGAATGGGTCTAGTATATTCTCCTTTACAAGTGCGAATTCTTACTGATCTAGCTAGGCCATCAGTTTTGTTAGTATTTATAGAGATAACTCTACCTAGAGCCCAAGAAGTGGGTGGACAAGCTTCATCTTTGATTATAACCAAGTCTCCAATATTCAAGTTATTTTGAGCTTGATGCCATTTATTTCTAGTTTGTAATTCAGATAAGTAGTTAAAGTAAAATTGTTTCCAAAATTTTTGTTTAATTTGAATTATTTCCTGATATATATTTAATCTAGTTTCCTTTATGTCTAATAAATTAGGTTCAGGTAGGTCTGTCAATGCAGTACCTATAATAAAATGAGCTGGTGTTAGACAAGTTAAATCATTTGGCAAATCAGTAATAGGATACAATGGCCTGGAATTGAGAATTCCTTCAATTTGTACCAAAATTGTGTACAAAAGTTCATATGTTAGCTTTAGTGGTAAACAGATATTTCTTAAGAAGAGATTTTACAGATTTTATTCCAGCCTCATAAATACCACCCATGTGGCTAGCTAATGGGCATGTGAACTTGTATTCTATGTAATTTGAAGTAGATAAATCAATTATTTCTGTGTAGCTAGTTTCATTTTTGAACATTTTATAAAGATCATGTAATTCAGTTTTAGAACCTCTAAAATTAGTAGCATTGACTGTATATAAACAAGTAGGTATACCTCTCCTAGAGATAAACCTTTTTAAAGCACAAATGAAAGCTTGCGAGGATAAATCAGTCACTAATTCTAGATGTATAGCGCGAGTGGCTAAACACACAAAAAGGCATATATAACCTTTAGAGTACCTACAGTTTCTAGTCATAGAACTTCTTATAGCTATAGCTCCGCTAAAATCTATTCCTACATGGGTAAAGGCGCGCGTCAACGTGACTCTGGATGCAGGAAGATCAGACATTTGCTGTCCACAGACTTTACCTCTATATCTAGTGCATCTCACACAGGAATATATGCATTTCTTTACTTCCTGTCTACCATTGATAGGCCAGTACTTCAGTCTGATGTTGTATAGTGTGTTCTGTATGCCAGAGTGTAGCATTTTTAAGTGGTAGTGTTGTACCAAGAGCTGAGTAATGTGATTTTTGGCAGGTAGTATGATAGGGTGAGCCTGATTGTATGGAATGTCAGAATGTTGTATACGACCTCCTACTCTTATGATGTCTTGGTCATCCAAGAATGGATTTAATTTTTTAAGCGGGCTAGATGTGAATATGTATGATTTTTGTTTATGTGTATGCGATGAAAGATCTAAAAGTTGTGAGTGTAAATTCTGTTGGTTAGAATGATTCATGTTTGAGTCTTGAGTATGAGTGTGACTTTGTATAGTCTGTAATTCATGAAATTCCTTTGGAAATGAATAATACTGTGTTGTCTGAATTATAAAATTGTGTGCTTGTTTCAGTTCTAAGACTGATATGTGTGATGTGCGTTTCTGCTTTGTGTGTTTTAGATTATGTACAAATCTAAATAAGTATGATACGATTCTGTTAAGTTTAGAAAAGCTTGAGTATTTGCTAAAATATTCAAAGAAAAATGAATAATTTATTTGTGGCTTCGTGCAGATGTTGAGCACTTTTTCTTGTGTGGGTGTGTGATCTGATGATATGTCATCATTGGTGTCAGCACCTGGGGATTGAGCTGTAGTAGGCCAATGTGTTTGGTCTTGAATCAACCATGAAGGACCTTGCCACCATAGAGTATGAGAAGGCAAGTCTTTTGGCATGACTCCACGGGTGATTAAATCTGCTGGGTTTTGTTTAGTGTTAATATAATACCAATCGTCACCTTTGGTTGTATCTATGATTCGCATGAGGCGGTGTGTGACATATGTGTCTAGCTTGTGCTTGTAAGGCGATTTGATCCAGTGTAATACTATCGATGAGTCTGTAAGAAGATATAGATGATCAATATTAATTTTATTTTTAGTAGCTTCAATAAATTTGTTTGTTAGTTGAGCTATCAAGAGCGATCCACACAGTTCTAAGCGGGGTATAGACTGCTGTTTTTTAATAGGTGCTACTTTTGACTTAGCAGTTACTAGGGTGCAACTTGTCTGTTTGTTGTGGTATGTTGCTCTTAGATATAGGCAAGCACCATAAGCTTTGTGTGAAGCGTCACAAAATCCTAATAATATTATTTGCATTGGAATATCTGTGAAATAATACCTAGGAATGTGAATAGATTTCAAGCAATGTAATAGTTGAATGATTTTTTGCCAAATGATTAGTAAATCCTTTGAAATTAAAGAATCCCAACCAATATTTTGTTTCCATATATCCTGCATCAATATTTTGCCTAGTATAGTTGTAGGAGCTAAGATACCTATTGGATCAAATATTTGTGCTATTTGTGACAAAATGTTCCTTTTAGTATAAGGAGCATCGTTGGCTTCAGGTATGTTTATCTGAAGTGTGTCTTGTGTAGGTAGCCACTGTAAACCAAGGGTTTTCACAGAGGCCGGCAATGTAAAATTGTATGTATCTTGTGCAGATTGTGTGTATGTTTGTGAATTACTTTGTGAAGTATGTAAGTTAGTGTTTTGAGTTGTAGAACTTGAATCCATTACGTGTGAGTATATGTCGGGGTGGTTAGTAGACCACTTGTGAAGTTGAAATCCTGCTTTACTCAACAAATCAACGAGCTCAGTACATAGCTGAAGGCACTGGTCTAGTGACTGCGATCCACACAAATAATCGTCCATGTATCCTGAGGAATTAATACAATCAGCAACTAATTTGTGTGTACTTGTGTGTGTATCCGCTAAATGCATTAGTGTACGGCATGCTAAGTATGGTGCACATTTAGTACCATAACAAACTCTGTTGATTTCTAAGCACTTGAGTGGTTCGGATTTTGAGTCTCTCCACAAGACTCTCTGTAGAGAAGTCTGTTCAGGGTTCAAAGATATAGCTCTGAACATCTTAACAATATCACATGAAAAGGCATACCTATAAAGTCTGAATCTAAGTATGATCTCAAATAGATTGTTGTATATGTTAGGTCCTTCATACATGATGTCATTTAAGGATATGCCAGTGGATGTTTTAGCACTAGCGTTGAACACTGTTCTTAATTTTGTCGTGATACTATCAGGTTTTATAACTGCTAAGTGTGGCATGTAGTATGCATGTTTGTCAGTTGATGAAAAGTTCTCTATGTAATGAGCATGACCTAATTGTATGAATTCATGTATGAAAGCTTTGTACTGTGTGTATATATTTGTGTCTTTTTGCATTCTAGACTCGAGCTGTAGTAAGCATCGATAAGATGTGTTAAAGGAATTACCAAGATCCTTGAGTTTGTCGTTCTGAAGTGGTAGATTGACTATGTATCTGCCTGAGGTGTCTTGTGTAGTTGTAGTTTGATACAAGTCCTCGCAATATTTGTCCTCAGGTGAGAGTAGCGTTCTCGGAGACAATTCTTCTTGTTCCCAGAAGGATTGTAGAATGTTATCTGTAGATGTGGGTGTTTTGAACATGCTGGCATGCATGGTGCATTTAGGAGTAGGCAGATGAGCATCTGAGATGAATGACCCAGAGACAACCCATCCAAATGTGGTTTCTATTAGAAATGGTAGGTGAGGACCAAGCTGCTTGCGTCCCGTTTGCAGTGTGGCATAAAATATCTCAGCATTTAGCAGTAAATCAATTGAACCAGGTATGAAAAATGTTGGATCAGCTAGTGTTTGTGCCTGTTTATCAGGTATATGCCATGTATGCGTAGGCACGTATGTATGTGGTAGCGGTACTGAAATACTGTCCATGACTAAGAATGTTTGATTTGTTTGGTAGATATTGTAACGAGATGCTATATTTGTATTAATACTTACTTGAGTATGTTCCTGGCTGTTGCCGACGCCTAGTACGAGGCATGCATTATTAGTAACCTTAAGCTGCAGCAAGGTAGCAAGTCTGTGGGTAACAACGTTGACCTCGCTTCCTGTATCCAGAAGAGCGCGAGCATGGACCCATTTCCCAGCTGCATCTTGTATTCTTATTATAGCTGTGGAAAGCAACATTTGATATCTGTTAGCATTAGACACTAGCACAGTAGAGGGTGCTGTGAATGTGGTGTTAGAAAGAGAGTGGTTCTCATTCGAAGCAGGTGTGTTAGTTGGTTGTAGGGAACCTTGTATGACAGATTGATTTATAGGAGTAGCTGTTGCGGTAGTGGTTGCTATTGCAAGTGGAGAGTTGAGTGCCTGTTGGCTCAGCGCAGTTGTCGTAGAGAGACTAACCTGCTGTTGTTGAGATCTATCCTTATGGATACTTGTGTGATGTTTACCACGACACGTTTGGCAATGGTATTTAGAGCATTTGTGTTTGAATTGGTATGGCTGTAAACAGTTATAACACAGAGATTTAGATTTAATTAGTTCTATGCGATTAGAAATAGATAGCTCCAAATAGGTTGGGCATCTGTGCAGAGCATGGTTGCTTTGACATAGAATACAAGTCACATCCTTTGTGGAAGATGCAATATAAGAAACTTTCACATTTTGTACTTTTTCATTAGATCTACCATCATATAATAACTCATAGGCTGTCCTGCGTTGGTTCAATAAATCAAGCAGCTCGCTCATAGAAGCAATGGAGTTTTCCTTACGGTTGATTTCCCAAGCCGCACGCAGTGAGTTGTCAAGTTTTTGTGTTATCAAAAATACAAGTAGGGCATCCCAACTGTCAACAGGTAAATGGATGGCTTTAAGTTTTTTTTTTTTTTTTAATTTATTTACCATTTAACATTGTATTAAACTATTATATATAAATAGCACTTAAAAAACCACCAAGGTTTGTAGGGATAGTGCTATTGGTGAGTCTTAGCTGATACATAAACGTTAGGAATGTAGGTATGATTAGATACAGTTAGAAATAAAGTAGATACCTGCTTAAACAGACATTTATTCGTCATACCTACTTGGAACTAGGTAAGTGCGTTATTATTGTTGGTATCTTCCCATGTTAGCAAGAAAATATGATTTTAACTTATGCTTGAGGTTTTTTTGTGTAATGCTATCGAGTAAGTCAGTAGGTAGTTCATTAATCAACCGTGGAATCAAATAAGCAGCTGTCCTCTCGCCGTACGCATTGCTTGCGTGCGACGTGCACAACCGGTTTCGAGCAACTGCTCGCGTGTATACAGGGTGTTCAATTACTTTCTTAAGTGTTTCATTAAAAAAGTGTTCTTTGAGAAACATGTATTTAAATTGTGTGTGAACGGGTAAAGTTTTACAATGCCTAAAAAGTGCTATGTCATCATTATGAAATTGGAGTTTAATTTTGGTAGAAACAATATTTTTCAAAATTTTTAATTGAAGCCTATAAATTTGTTTAATGTACGTAGCGTAAGTACGACCATAACTGCTAAGGCCATATTGAACGTAAGATTCAGCCAGCGAGTTGTATAACATTAACTTGACCTTGAAAGGAATACGATTTTTAAGTATTATAATATTCGCTAAAAACTGCCTCAACTTACTGCAAACACGTTCAATTTGACTAGACCAGTTAAATTTATTATCAATCGATAAGCCGAGGTACGTCTGACTGCTTACGACTTCTACAGCAGGGCAGGAACATGAAATTATATTTTTAGAATGCAAGCAACTGTGGTCGTGGGCCACAATACTTTTCAATGGAGAATATTTAATATATGGGGATTTAATCACAAGAAGTTTGGTTTTGTTTGCATTAAGTACTAATCCAGCATCGTGACACCATTTTGTAAGGGCGTTGAAGTCAGACTGCAGAAGGTCACACGCTTTTTGTGGGTCCTTATCAACTGCTACAAGGCACGTATCATCAGCAAACTGATAACATTCGCAGTGGTTGATACAATTACTCATTTCGTTGACATAAGATAGAAAATGAAGTGGTCCTAAGACGGATCCCTGAGCCGTACCCTCCGTTGCTGTTAAGGGGTCACTATACGTATTATCAATTTTAACAGTAGATGTCCTATTTTTAAGGTAGTTTTCACACCATCTTAGCAAAGGGCCCCGTACTCCACAATGATCTAGCTTATTTACCAGTTGCTTATGTTCTAAAGTGTCAAACGCCCGAGATAAGTCTATAAAGAGTACAAGTACATGTTTTTTATAATTTAAATGCATATTGACCTGATCAGTAAAACTTGTTAAGACGTCTGTTGTACCTTTACCCGATTGAAACCCAAATTGATTTCTGTAAATAACTTCATGTTTCCTATAAAATGTATGTATTTGTTCACATACATACTTTTCCACTATTTTGTCTATGGAAGAAAGTAGTGTAATTGGACGATAATTAGAATAATTGTCACGCTTCCCCTTTTTATAAATAGGCCTAACACAGCCGAACTTCAATTCATCTGGATACAATCCAGACTTAACGCTACAATTGATTAAATTAGCAATAACTGTTGATAACTCACCACTAATCATTTTAATATCAGATACTCTTATGTTGTCTGGACCTGGGGCTTTACTTGAGTTTAATTTTGTTATAATTTTTTGTACATTATCACTTGTAGCTTTTTGAAACAAAATACTGGAGTCAACCGGCCTAGCGTAGGTATTAGGGTCTACTAGTTTAACACTACAGTTGGGAATAATATCCTTCACTGCTCTGTCAAACCCAGATGCAAAGTTGTCAGCGATAACTTTAGCTGTGATTCCTTGTGCATCAAACGCTTTGAGTATCGCGGCATCGATTGATAATGTTATTCGCCCTAGCATTTGGTTAACAATTTGATACACTTTTTTAGTATTTTTAAAATTATTGTTTATTTTGTTGATATAGTATGCGTTTCTTTTAGATTCTAGTATTTTATGCGTTTTATTTCGAATCCTATTATATTCAAGTTTCAACTTAGGATCATCTAAACTATTTTTCCAAGTTTTATATAATTTATCGCGTTTTTCACATAGCCGAGTAACATTACCATCAATCCAAGGAACTTTTGGCTGGTTATTGGCTTCTTTTCTTGGATATTTGTAAGTTTTAGTACATGAAGCCTGCCTGTTTGCGTTATCAAACGAGTTTCGAATAAAGTTAAAAATATCGTGGGGGCAATTCATGTAATTTGTGTCTAGCCATTTCACAGTATTCAATTCCTTATATAAAATATCATAGTTAATTGTTCTTTTTGTGACACCCTGTATACGCTTGGGAGCCGCATCGTCAATACAAGCAAAGATAACTGCTCGGTGATCAGCTAATACGACGTCTAGCACCGCCGAGTACGGATGTAATGTGGGGAAACGTGCAAAAATGTGATCAATGCAAGATTTTGTGATAATGTATTTATTCGCTTTGTTATTTAGTTTTGATTCAATTCGAGTGAAATCCGATATCCCACACATTAATCCGAGCTCGCTGAGTGTTTCTAGGTACGTATCTTTGTATGATGAAATGCATTTTAGGTCTATGTTCATGTCGCCGATCAAAAGAAGGTTTTTTTGCGAGTCAAACTTAGAAATGCAATTACCGAGTTCCATGACGAACATTTTCTTATTCATTGAGGGTGGTCTATAAATAGCACACACAACTACGTCTTGGTTTGAGCTTAGTTTTAATGTTCCAATAAGGCTTTCAAATGTTGTTGTTTTGTATTTAGATACGGTAAATTTTAAATGATTTTTTACGTAAACAATTATACCGCCTCCCTTCCTGTTAGAACGTAGTTGCGGGTACGTGTTATAGCCAGGTATATTAAACAAATTCACAATGCTGGCTGATATACCAGCTTCAGTAATAACTATTATATCAAGGGGAAAAATACAGTCATGAATTATTTGTAGGAGTTTAGTGAAGTTTCTTATCGACGATCTAATATTGATATGAATACTTGAAACACTTAAATGGCATTTAGGTGGTAGCTGTTGAAAGAAATTATTAACAGAAGAACAATTGAAAAATTCTTCAACTTTTGTACCCATACGGAAAACAATTGAATACAATTAAAGAAAGAAGAAAAAAAATTCTAGCAAGATTACAATGGGGTGGAGATCGAAATAGACCCCTTCAGTTGTTTTTCGATTTGATTGATATCATGCAAGGAGCGAACATACTGTATTTTACTATCACTAGTTTTCCTAACACATACTTTGCCATCCTTACACCAGATAAACTGAAATGATTTACTTAGCTTAGCTTTAGTGTTGTACAAAATAGTTTTGACATATTTAGTTAGGGCTTCTCTAACGAAGACGCGGTTATCAGCTTTTTCCGTCGGGACGGTCGGCATCAAAAGACCTGCGGTAAGACATTTCTCCTTGCTGGCGTCTATCCACTGCCGGCGAGCCACCTTGGTCTTCATCTCCACGAGGATGGCCCCGGGCTTTTCCTTTGTCCCTGGCAAGCGTTGTGATGATAGTATGTCGCTCTCGTTCACGTTCAATTTCGACGCTACCGTCTGTAGTATTTTGCCTACGTCACCAAGGGGGATTTCAGGTAAACCAGCTACTTCTAGGGAGGATGCGAGCGCTTTTTGCTCAAAGTTGTTCATCCCTTGCTCCAATACAATCATTCTTAGTTCTAGATTTTTGTTTTTATTTTGTAGATCTTCGTTTTTGTGTTCAAGATTTTTGATTACGGTGTCTTGTTTCTTCATAGACGTCTCCATTGTTGTGATTTGATCGCTTAGAAACTCAAGTGAAGACTCGAGATTACCTAACTCTTCCCGAAAGGTTTTCTTTAGTTCACGGCTGATGTCTTGCACCAGTTTTCGTGTGTCGATTGTTTGAGAATTCATGACGGCACCTGAGTCAGATTCCTCGTCCTCGTCATCTTCCTCTGGAATCATAAACGATGACCTACGAGAAATATTTTTCAAACATTCTTCACAGCTCCATTCAATGCCGGAAGAATTCCGAAGAGTGTTTAGCTGTTTGTTAGAAAGCTTAGAACACGCAGGGTCAGCATGAACGACCTTATTGCATCTGCTACACTCTAATCCAGGCACCTTCTTGGTAATACTCTTCTTGCATTTCACACATTTTTTAATAACCATTTTGGGTAAAGAAATCGCGTATGGTTAACCGGTAACTGCACGTACACAACCTGTCGCGTCAGCGCAACGGCGAAGACTCAAGTGAATCTAGACTCTGTTGAAGAGTTACTAAAACTCTTTGAGGTTATTCCTCGTGATTGCACTGAAATTAGTAATGCTTTTTAGATGAAAGTTTACAATAATAGTCTTATTTTCGTACTTTTTGGAGAGAATCTCTAAAGCTTTCTGATAATTGTCATCAGTTATGAGGAGTGAGGTTATGAGACCGGCGGCCTCCCCCTTCAGCGCAGACTTCAGGTATTGTAGCTTGTTCACTACTGGCAGGTCGGTGTTGTCCACTGATGCGTAGAATATGTTCTTGAACGCAGGCCATTGACGTATGTCCCCATCGAACCTTGGAAGTTCCAGCTGCGTCAACTTGACGCGTGGCTTCTTACTGATGCAATCGTAGTGTATCGCCGTGGAGCTGAATTGATCCGCACGACCTGACGGTGACGCCGGCGGCGCCGCTGCGGGATGCTGAGTGGGCGATATGGTTGAGTCTATTTGTGCTTTCACCCTGTAATATTTCTCCTCGAACACGCTCCTCTCCTGCTCATGCAAATCTTGTCTGTCGGCGCCTACATCGATCGACTCCAATTGTAGTTGAATTTCGTCGAATCGATTCATCACGAGGTCCAATTCCATTTGCCGCACCTTGATTTCGCTAAGGGAGCTTCTTTCGGCATCAAAGTTTTGCATGAACGTGGCTAGTCTTGTTAATTTTCCTTTTATAGCGCTTCGTTGTATCTTGATCGCTTCCATGGTGGAAGTTTCAGACTTCGTAGTAATTTAATGTATTTTGATGCACGTGGCACGTTGCACTGTACTGTTGTATTTCGCTATTGCGAGTAGAAATGTTATAGATTTTTATTATATCACTGTTTACTGTATTGTTTGTAGATAAATACAGTAGAATTGTTGTAGATTTTGTAGTAATCGTAGTAGAATATAGATTGAAAATAGCAGAGGTTAGAATTCGTGTTTTTTCCGGTGTCCCGATGAATGGCGTGATCGCCGAAATCACATTCTGTCTCGTTTTTTCTTGAAATGTGGCGTATACGCCGTCGGCTGTACAGTGAATGTACTGTAATGTGTGTAGCGAACTGTAGGTGTCGCTAGGCGTGATGAATAGTGCTCTTCTTTCCGCTTTCTTGTCGATAAACAAAGCAGTGCTTTTTGCAACATTAAATATGGCGTCGCGTCCGTCGGTATGACAGCAAGCGCGTTGATTGGCTGTATTTCCGTAGTGTCACTGGGTCGCACCTTGTCTTTTTCCGAGTTTGCACGAAGGTTCGTTCGTTGAAGTTCGCTTCGATTTCCTGCCATCCACACGGCAAGAACACGGTTTGATCGGCAAAAAGATGGCTACGACTCCATTTTGTAGGCTTATCGAAGGACCAAGTTATGTTTGGGATTTTCTGGTCAATTGAAACTCCCAGGTTTAAGTTTATATGTTTATATTGTGTCACACGCACTCACTTATATTTTAGCACTGATTTTACACTAATTTCTTATGATATGGTATTTATTATGATTAATACATGTGGAGGGCTTACGTGCTTGTTGCACAGCGTGAAAGAAGAGAGCCGCACCATCTGGTGTGACAGGGACGGGTATACTACTTATACATTGTAAATATTTAGTATTCTAATACTAAACAATCATGAGAAAAAGTATAAAAAGTTAACTATAATATTCGTATTTTGTTTGACATTGAGTTTTAATTTTTAACCGACTTCCCAAAAAAGGAGGAGGTTCTCAATTCGGTTGTATTTTTTTTTTTTTTTTTTTTTTTAATGTTTGTTACCGCATATCTCCGGCGTTTACGAACCGATTTGGAAAATTCTTTTTTTATTTGAGTAGATATACTTCCAGATTGGTCCCATTTTTTTCAGAGTCCAGTTCTGATGATGGGATCCATGAGGAATTGAGGGAACTCCTCAAATATTGTAGGCATACATATGGCGATTTTGATATTTTCAGCAAGACACCAAGCATTTGCATTCAGAAAGTATCATAATCCTTTCACCACTATGGTTCTTTCATAAAAAAAATTTCATCCAAAATTATTTTGTCGAATACTATGGCGGAAGTCGGTTTTTTAAATGAAAAGTTATTAGACATCATTTTTCAAAGCCTAATGGTAAAAAAGAAACCTTTTCTTAGTTGCTGTCTGTCCCTTATTTCGCTCTTGTACCCTAGATGTATCAAACAAAGTTTTTGTTATTTATGGAGAAGCTGATAATAAAATTAATGGCAGCCATTAACACAGGACACAAAAAAGTGGCATGATAACGAAAAGGACTATACTATAGCAGTGGGTGGATGGAGGCTGAGTAGATAAATTAATAAAGTAGCATTCAATAACAACTCATAACGAAAATATACCACCACCATCAGGGCGTTGGTACCATGGTACTCGTAGTTCCTGATAGCCACGACACAGGGAATCCTAGTGTAGGATCATGACTACGTATGTGACTGTTGGATGTTATGTTAAGTAATCATTGTGTCACTGCCATATTAAAAGCAAGTATCTTTGGTACCCAAGCACTGCGTGGCTCAAAACGTCTCGGGCAGTATTGTCCTATGTATTTATTTAATTTTGTTAGTAAATTGTGATTTGTGACGTGTTAGCGCCACGCGTATTTAGTACCTACTACGTCATGTTCTGTTTACGCAGGGGTCGCGTGTTCAATGACACGAACCTTTGATAATATTACATATTGTCCACTGAAGCATCGCTTCGATTGAGTGCTATTTTACTATTTATCTGTGCATTGATGAAACGTAATATAAATTTTTAGGAAAAAACAAAAATCGACTTCTTTCTAAAAGCGCTGAATCAATTTTGATAAAATTTATATGGGATCACCTCTGAAGTATGAACTACCAAACAAAAAAGAATCATCATAATCCATTCATAATTGGTGGAGTAATCGTGTAACAAACACGTCTTCTTTTTTTGAAGTCGGTTAAAAAAATGACGTTGCCATTCTGAAGGAAGTGGCAACAGTTTTGTGAGACTGTGCAATATCTGTAGGCAGCACGAGAAAATTTTGGGTCTTTGCACTTTGGTGGAAATTGGACTTTAGATAGTAATGATGTGTAATAAATAAACCGTTTAAATCTAATCAAACAAGTTGCAAAGTACTTAGATAGAGTTAATTATTGTATTGCTTTATCGGGTGGGTGTGTGGGATCAAAGAGGTCACACGCTTTCTGGCACGAGTACATTCGTGAGCGGAGTGGAAAGTTTTCCTATCTGCAATGTTCAAGGTTTCTTTTTCTGTTATTTGGGTTAATCAATGGATCATTTTCAACTGTTTTTTTTTTCGACCAAACTAGGTTTTGTCTCTGGGAAAACGCGCTTTGCCAAGTTTTCCGAGCAAAGCTTGGTCACCCACAGGTACTAATATTTTATACCTATGTTTTTTTTTGCGCTGCCGACCCTGAGACATAAAGATGAAAAGTCTCACCGGCACCCGTACCCTTCAAACCGAAACACACGAATGCGAGCACTACTGTTTGGCGGCAGAAATAGGAACGGTGGTAGTACTTCCCCAGACAAACTCTTTCAAATTATGTATATACACTATACAGGGTGTTTTTTTTAAATGTGACAGTATGGGGATATCCGAACCCATAAGAGATACGGGAAAACTGTCTTTGGAACCATTTGCTCATTTTGTATGAAAACGATTTTGGCATAGTTATTTTTTTGGTCAAGCGTGAGTTCTCCATAAAAATTAGTTGTTTTGATCAAAAAAAATTTTAATGCGTATCGACTCAGTTTCATGTAAGGATTGTTTCATTGTATCGGAAGAAAAAAATCAGAGCAGTAAAAGTTAGTCAAATTTAATAAAATGTTTTCTCATACAATTTGTGATCAATCTGGTACCTACGTTAATAAAACTATCGCAATAAATTTTCAAAATGGCCTCCCTCTTGCTGGTTCCAGGTACGGGCACGTTTCAGAACACCTCTAGTGACCTTACTACTAACGTGGGTACCAGATTACTTACAAATTGTATGAGAAAACATTTTATTATAGGTGTTGTTCCAATATGTATGGAGCCTAGCCCTTGTCGGTGTACACTTGTCGACGTCCCCACCGAATAAACGTGTAAAGTAAAAACTGCAACTTTACAGGAGAAATTAAAAACGTAAAAAAAAATATTACTCGCTAGTTATTAGATATACGTGAATACAATGTAGAACCAAATTCAAGATAAAAAAATAATCTATTTCTAATCAAAATAAAAAAAACAAAAATATTGATAGTTTATATGTTATTAATAAAAAACCATTTTATATTTTTATTCTAGTCAAAAAAATGTTGGCGGCTGTTTGTATTCGAAGTTTACACTATTATTCGTCGGAAATGTTATAGTTACCTAAATGTGTAACATAATATTGCACTGGTTTACAGTGGACATTTCAGATTTGGCAATGCAAATAATAGGTGGTTACATGGTTATTCTAGTAATTGGTTATACATTTGAAAAGTGCAAAAATGTATTATAATTTTATTCAATTAGCATTTTATTTTTACATGTTTCGTAATAAGCGGTTTCTTACCTAAAACCTACTGGATATTTATAAAATAAATAATTTCAACTAACTTAGAACTTACGAGGTACAAACCAATTAATAAAATAAATTGTTTTGACACTATTTACTCACATTGCAATGTCTAAAACAAATAAAAATGGAAGCATGGAAGTTGTGGCACCCACGTGCGAGACGATTGGTAACTACTCTCGAAATCAGCTTATAAATGTGGCTCAGCAACAAAATGCAACGAGCAACGAGTATATAATTTTTCAATAGGGGATTATCAAAGTTTTTTGAAAAACCACGCTTCTATTCCTCGCCTCCAGCATTATACGCTCTACTCTAGGAAGACAGAATTAAATTGCTTCTGAAAAACTTTAAGCCGCACCGTTTCACTCGCTTTCAGAAGATCTATCGTTATTCCGTCCGTTCCACTGCCTTATTGTTCCAAAATTCGTTGAGAACCATTCAGATCTCGTCTAGGCTGACGTCCGGGAAATCATCGGTGTAGTGGTGGGTCAAACAGGCTCTTGCATCGCTATTCATACTAGGAGCTGGACTTTTCGATGAGGTGTACAAGAATTGTCCATAGAACTTTTCAAGCTCTCGAAAAACTTCCGGCTTCGACGAATAATCTGCCATTAATAGTAGTAGTTGCTAATAATAGTCTTCAATTTCGTCAACTGACTTTGCCCAATTGACAGGTTTTTTGTTCACTTTATTGCGCTCTATGCTTTTATTAAAACTAGTATCAAAAAGACGAAACTTATGCCGCATGGACTTGGAGATCTATTTATTAAGCAGGCTGTATTTCGACATATCGACTGAAGATACAGTCTCATTTCGCTTCGCTCTGCCATGAGTTTTAAAGTGCGCTCAGAGATTTTCTGGGTTCTATTTTTTATCACCCCAATCATTTGGATAATTTCCACCAGCCCGTTGTGTGGTATTCAGCCAGGCATTGGAAGTGGTTCTGGAGTTGAACTGACATCAGAGTTTTGAAATTTAAAGGACAGGCCTTCGGTGTAGAATCCATCAGACGGGAGCTTAATATTGAGATTCAATAGCCACTTACACCTCTTACCGTGTGGTAATCACTGCCGGTTTTGACCCTGTTGATCACAGAGACATGATTGAATATTTGGTTCTTGGTCGTCATGGTAAAATCTATCTCGCCTTTGTGATCGCCGGGGTGCAGCCAGGTCCATTTCCTGGACGACCGCTTCTCAAAACAGGAGTTCACCGCAAAGAGTCCCTTATTTTCCATGAAGTCAAGCAATCACTGACTCCTTAGGTTCCACTGTACAAACCCAAAATGTAAGTAAAGTACTCTAGGTTTATCGCCATTCCTCATCCGCGTTTAAGTCCTCCATCACAACTTAGCTGTGAAATGTGTTTTTGAAGCATGCACACTCCCTCACTTGTGGACGAGAAACCTGATACCGTGCTGGGAAAGGTGATTGCACTCCCGGTAGTAGAACAAGTTGAGAATTATCATGTCCTTCCCCTCTTTTCAGACTTCTGATAATCTTATCACATCCTAGCACAACTTACTGAGTACATCTTCCAGCTCAATTAACTTCTTGTCAGTCCTCAGGGTGCGGGCCTTATACGTTGCCTGGTCCAAAGATCGTGGGGATGGGGGGTTGGTAGCAGGATCTCTACTGGAGATTCTTAGTACCCGTGCCTGCTACTACTGCTAGGAATAGCGGAGCTGGTGGGGACTGTGGCCGTTTAATTCTTGTGTTTACCATATTGGAGGATGGGGGGGGGGGGGGGATGTGTCACCATAATCACCACGATTAGTGCGCAGATTGGTGATCGTAGTATTGGTGTTGAGTACTCAGGTAGATGATGCTGTCCATCCCCTGGTTAATTCCCTTAGTTGGCTTTTACGTCATCCACGGAAAGAGAAGGAGGGGTATATTCTAGGCCACTGCAGCACTCGTAAGTATAATTAAACTATTACTGATTTAATGACTATATTACTGATTTATTTGGATGCCAATTAATAATATAAGTTATTTTATATTATTAATGGAAAAGTGGTCTTGGGTCGAGAAAATGGGCCTTATATAAATACTAACACATTTTTATTATCCATCTCAAAACGGTAAACTATCAGTACACAGTTTTAGGGAAGCCATTATTTTTGGTTAAGTTATTTACGAAAACTAGAATTCAAAAGTATCAAAGAATAATCATGCAAAAAGTTATCAAACACAGGCAAACTCCAAATAATTTCGGATAAACACTTTTACGATTTTTGTTTTTCTTCTAATTCCCACGAATAATATTACAAAGTTAGATTGCAATAAACGTGTAAGAGTAGAAAGTGAGCAATAAACATACTTGCAATGTTCGTGCGAGATTGATGTTTTTAATTTCCGTAGAATAAACATTCGAAATACAATTTATGCAAAAAAAATCGGAAAATAGTGCTGAAAAAAAATTAGGAGGTGTATTTTGAGGGGGGGAATCTAAAAATGCAAAAAAAAAACGGTTATGGCTTTTACACGTTTATTCGGTGGGGACGTCGTTGTGTAAACGTGGCTAAATATATGTAAAACATTTTCCCATTGTAATTTTTTGATTATTTCGCTTCATTTAATGCAGATTCCTAAAATATATTTCTCACGGATAACAACACAATAGAAAACAATATGGCGGGGTCGATACACTTTACTCTGTGGTAAAATGTTTCGACAGCTGTTGAAAACTTTGACCAGAGGCCCAATTCTCTAAGTTATTTTAAAACTACACTGAAAGTTAACCGAATCGAGACTGAATTATGAATTGACAGAAAGTTGGTATTCTGGTCCCTCATAAATAACAATTTAGTCTTCTTTCAATTCTTGGTGACCACCATTAGAGTAGGATAGTTATACATATAATTGGAAAGTGTAAAGAGAGACTCCATCTACTTATGCTAAAATTAACGAAAAAACTTTGAATCGTTCAAGTTTCGGTCACATTTCGATATAATCACATTACAGTGTTGTATTTTATCTAAAGAGAATACCATTTCTGACATTTAAGACATCGACACGAGATCGAAACATGATCCGAACTCTATTTTAACTATTTTTTAGTTAGTGAATTGGGCCTCTGAACTGTATTTCGTTCGCATCTTGGCTCCAAGGTCTTGGAGCAAGGAAAATATTTTCGCGTAGAATCGAAATGTAGAATTCAAGAACTTGTACTGATGTGATGATCGTAATAAAGCTAGCGTAGGCAACGCATTCTCTGTAGACACACTACTCTTAACGAACGAATAAAGCAAGCAACCACAGAGCAATAAACGTGACATTCCCCTGTCATACGGCTGCTCAGGAAAATTATTTTACCATTGTAAAAAAAACGAATTTTAAACATTTCTAGAGTATTTTTACGATAATCACTGATTTTTTCGCCATTCTCTGTCTGGTGTACATCGATATAGGCCATTTTGGAACATGTCCTTTGACTAACTTCTGCTGCTCAGATTTTTTTCTTCGGATATAATGAAACAATTCTTACATGAAAGTCGAACCGCATTAAAAATTTTTTTGAGCAAAACAACTAATTTTCATGGAGAACTCACGCTTGACCATAACTATGCCAAAATCGTTTTAATACAAAATGAGCAAATGGTTCCTAAGATAGTTTTCCCGTATTTCTTATGGATTCGGATATCCCCATACTGTCCCATTTTAAAAAAAACACCCTGTATATATATATATATGTAAAACTTAGGCATAATAATTCTGTTTCAGTACTTTGACTGGAGTCACAGCATCCAATCCGTAATCCTATCCTCGTTCTTCTGGGGCTACGTGATGCTGCAGATCCCAGCTGGGGAGCTTGCAAGAAAGTTCGGCGGGAAGTCGCTGATTTTGACCTCGATTGGAATGAACTCTCTGATCTCACTTTCGATTCCTGTGGCTGCTCCTTTGGTTAGTTTTTTTACTTATTAGTTCAAAAATCAAAACAGTTTATAAGCATTTTCTCAAAATGTATATTTTCCGTTTCCCGTAGAAATTTATAAATTTTAGGGTTTTGCTGTAAAGTATGATGTAAGGATCAATTTTGAAAGTCAAATTACAAAACAAACACTTCATTGTGACGTGTTTTAGACCGCAGTGCCCCCAAGAAAAAATTGCACAAATATGAAGACAGTTTTTTTTATACTACTTGGAAAGCAAACTAGCATATGATACGGCCAACCTGATGGAAAGTAGTAGCCGTAGCCTATGGACGCCTGCAACACCAGAGCCATCACACGCGCACTGCCGACTCTGAGACATAAAGATCCAAGTGCCTGTAATTTCACCGGCACTCTTACCCTTCAAACTGAAACATAGCAATGCGAGCACTACTGCTTGGCGGCAGAAATAACACATTCACACTCATTCACAAGAAGTTCTACTACTAGCAACTGGTTATAACTGGTTTACAGGGCGGTTGGAAACTAGTCTGCGTGTGTCGCGTGCTACAGGGGCTGACTCAGGCCTTCATCTACCCCTGCATGCATCATCTTGTCAGTCAGTGGATACCACTCGAAGAGAAAGGGTTGCTGACCACTATAATTTACGCCGGTAAGAATGGGTTGAACTTCTTTCTCCTATCCTATCTTTAGTGTTCTTGTTCCTGATTGGTCGTTGAGGTGTGCCCGTTGGTTGACAGAACCAGTGTAGTTAGAAGAGTTCAACGCATCTTGCAGGGAAGCTCACGCACTCAAAGTCCGCAATTAAATTGTTCAATATAAAAAAGAAAGAAAGAAATACATTTATTTGTCCCCAATGAAACAAGGTGATATAAAATTTTAAATAAATAAAAAACTACAAACTTATCACAAAAAAACGAAATTATTTCTTTGGTTAAAATTAAGTCCTTAGGTATAGAATCGGGTTACTGGCAAATATAGTTAGCACATGTGGGGTCTTCCCGTTGTCCACCTATTCATTATATAAATATAACAGAGCTTGTTTTTAAAAAATACATTTTCCAAAAACGTATTGTTACTTTGTAGAGATAGATATCTAAATAGGTAGGTAGGATTTTCTTCTACGCACCATAAATAGGAAATATAATAATTAATAAGTTCAAAGGTGAGTAGTTACTGATAGATCCTGTGGTTATGATCCCTTGTACGTAACAAAGTTACCAAAGTTTAAAGTTGGTAGGTTAAAGATTTAAGGTAAAAATAATATCAATCAATATCTCTGGTCTGAGAAGAACATAATTAAAATGATCATAAAAATATTTTCTTTAGATTAAGTAATTAAAAACTTCTTTCATCTTTGTCACTGCACTCCAGCTCAATTATAAAAGCTGGACTTAAAAAAGAAACAATCTTGACTTCATTCAACTGCAACAGAATGAAACTTCATCAAATGCAACCACTTTTAGGGTTCCGAAACCCGACAAGGAACCTTATAGTTTCGCCATGTCCGTCTGTCCGTAGTCAGAACCATTATAATCCTAAACTATTAATACTATCATTCTGAAATTTTGCAGTCTAATAGATTTCTATTAGAGAAAAAAAATACTAATTCATTAATTTATTATTTATTAATTTATTTTTTTAATAAATTAGAGTGCAAAATTTCAGAATGATTGATGTTTTTTTTGGTGACGTTTTTTATGAAATGTTTTTTTTTACAAAAATACTTTTCGGGATACCTCCCCTACATGTAAGGTTTTTTTGTTTATTTACGTATAAAATATCGTTGAATAGGTCTTTCAAAAATATTACTATGTTTCATAAAGAGTTTTCCGATACAGAGATCCATCTTTGAAGTGGTAATTATTGTAAGTCAATCACCCTGCTAGACTAAACCGCTTATTGGGTTTAAGTTTAAGTTTCACTGTTAAGTTTTCTGAATAGTAGCATTTGTAATAAAGTAACAAGGAAAATTTACAGTTAAGTAGGTTTTACTCGTTTACGACTTTACGAGTAGGTAGGTACCTAGTAGTCGGATGCATTTGCCAGATTTTAGTATATTTCAATGTATGGTAACTACCATACATTGAAATATACTAAAATCTGGCACTAACAACACTATTAACAGGTAACTAACTCAATACTACTAAACTAAGTTTAGTTTAGTAGTATTGAGTTAGTTGCCTGTTCAGTTCTTGAGTTTTAGTTTAACTAAATGTCACGTAACTTAGCCATACTGACTCAGGAACCCTACACTGTGCTTGAGTGGCCCAACACAATCTTGGCTGTTTTTATTCTTTACAAGCAGTCCAACCCAGCTCGGCGAGAAATTGAAATCTTCCTTTAAAGTACCTCTTACTTATTGTACTGGCAAGCTGTGGGTTTCCAGTATTATAAAGTAGGAATTGGATCGTTGGGTTATTTTTAAAATTCTAGTAAGCTATCTAGAGCCCGTATTAATGGACTATCTTTAGAACACCAAAAAATGTTATTTTTGTATAGGAATTTTGAAATTGGAACACACTCAAGTAAGATAATTCTCAGAGTCAAGTTCTGTTTATTAATATGGGCCTAAGTATCTGTGCACACCTACTCAGCGCTGCGTTAACTGCAGCATTAATACACAACAAATATGTATCTAATCAGTGTATTCATTATTGTATTGTGTGTGTACTTTGGTACACACACAATACAATAACCACAATATAATATAATTGTGTTTATTTCCTGTTCAAAATAAGATATTTCTATTCTTATCCATTCTTGTATGTTCAACATAAAATTGCATTTTTGCTTTTCCAAGTGTTCCTAATCTTTTTGTAAAAGCCATGACTTGATGGAAAGTGACGAGGGTTGAACGTGAATATTTCAGTACAAATACTTTGTAAAACCTTTTACAACTTCGCTTAAACGGTCAAAATATAAGCGTTCAAGGGCTTAGGTTACAGACAACATAAATGTTAAAACACCTATATTTTGTAAATGAAAGGCGAGAATTTGATAAGGATTTTTAATTTTGCTGAAAATTTTTTGCTTTGCGAAGCGCAGGTTTATGTGATTCTGATTTGAATCAAATTGTTTTAGGTAAAATGCAATAAATAAAACACTTACGGGAACTTGTACAACGTTCTATTTTGAATAAATCACACGAAATATTTCATACAATTTGGTCTATGGTTGTCATTCCATCGAAACCTTCAGAAGGTATGGCTTAGTGCTCGGCCAAATATTTACACACAGTTTATTTATAGAATTTTTGTACGTATTGTAGTCTAGGTTAGGAGGCTCAAGACTCTTGACTACAATATGAGATCTTGAGTCAAGACCATTCTTCGTAGCATTATATGGGGGAGGCCTATGCCCAGCAGTGGGCTTCTACAGGTTGATGATGATGAGGATGATTCTAGGATTACACCAGGGGACGGGCAACAGCATCCAATACTATTCAATCAACATGAAACACTAATAGTGTCATCACCAATCCGCCTGCCAACCGTAGTGATTATGGCAAATCCCCCCCCCCCCCTCCATTGCTTCTATGGAAGAAAACTTCTTCAGTCATGGATGCCTAAAGGCTGCTAGTGATAGTGATGATAGCCTAACTACAAGCTCTCTCAATATTATATCTTATCTTTTCCAGGTGGCCAACTAGGAATAGCCCTGCAAATGTTATTATCTGGATTCCTAGCCACTGCCTGGGGCTGGGAAGCCATATTCTACACAAACGGCAGTCTCGGATTAATCTGGTCCGTAGCGTACTTGGTATTCGGCTCAGATTCACCTGAGACGTCCAAGCTCATATCGGCGGAGGAGGTGCAATATATTCAGACTTCCTTAGGGAGAGTGGGCGAGCAAAAGGTAAGTTACTGAGTTCAATCGGTTCACTTCGCGTGTGGCATGGTTAGGTATTTGGTGGCTATTTCTGCCACAAAGCAGTAATGCTTGCATTGCTATGTTCCGGTTGTGATGATGAAATTACTTACATCGTCATCACCCAGCCTGGTAGAAGTCCACACGTATACAAGGGCTGCCTTCCTTAAAGAGCAGTCTTGAGCCGCCTCTATCCACTTACTTCCCATGAGCTTACAATGTGGATAATAATTATATTTTCTCTCTTGCAGAGGTATCCAGCACCATGGTCCAAGATAATGACGTCACTTCCGTTCTGGGCTGTAATCGTGGCTCACTGCGGCCAGAATTGGGGCTTCTTCACACTTATGACTGAAATGCCCACCTACATGTCCAAAGTACTTAATGTAGACTTGAAGAGTGTAAGTTTACTTACAAATATATTATACTCAGTTCTTAGCTCAGTTCTTGGAACAAGATAGATGATAAAATTCAATTTGCATTTCAGCATTCGATTTGTTATATTACTTTTACAACGATGCGAGCAACATTGATGGATTTGCCGTTTGTTTCCCTTGGCCCCTCTTCGTAGAGTTAATGAAAAGAACACTTCGATGCTTACTAAAAAAATCCGCCTAAAAGGATCAAGTATTTAATTATGTTTTTTGTCATTGTAGAACGGAATGCTATCATCCCTGCCGTACTTGTCGATGTATATCCTCAGCTTCCCGATGGGAGCCATGACGGACATCATCATCAGAAAGAACTGGCTCAGCGTCACGAATACTAGGAAACTATTCAATTCCATAGGTTTGTTAACAAACTTAATCCCGATTAAAGAATCATAGTACCGTCATCGGCACCCACCCTTTTATAGGTACTACCTTTTACTGTCACTGGTTTTTTTTGGTCACTCTGCGTTAAATTACCCCTCTACCCCTTCAAACCGGACACAGCAATGCAGCTTGGCGGCAGAATTGGGATGGTGGTAGTTCCTTCCGGATAAAAGCTTTCACTTCATAGACTTGAATTCTTTAGGGCAAGCAACGCATCGGCAATGCCCTTATTGGTGTTGCACATGCCAAAATAGGCAACGTTAACCAAACCGTAGGTCTGCTCGTCAAGCCATAAAAAAACACCACGGGAGATATCCCCAGATCTTCTTTAGATCAGTGTAGAAATCCTACTAGGAGTAGTCAGATTACTACTACTAATAATTTCGCTAGTACTTCTTTTCCATTATTAGAATCCAATATTCTTTTCCATTATTAGAATCCAATAGTCCGGTTTCAATTGGATTTTACCCTTTTTTTTATTAAAACAAACAATTCACCAAAATTTTTCCTTGGGTCATTCTAAGACGATCCAGTCAGGTCTGGTGGGAAAAGGGAGAGAATAAAAGAAGGCAGTCACTTATCATGTTTCAAATAATTGCTACTGCTATGCAGCTATTGTAACATGTTTGGGTTACGAAAATATTTACTATTTAATTATTTTATTATTTAATATTATACTAAAAAAAATTGGTAATTTGTTGAGACAAGACACTAGGTAGTGGGCCTGTTTTACCCCCTAATCCCTTCTCTTCTACCTGACGGGGGTAATTTAATCTATCCTAGAACAGATCGGCTTAGAATAACCCAACGAATAAATGTGGTTCATCAATAAAAACTATCAGGTTCTTTTTTGTCCAATAACAAGACCCGTATATGCCGTTTAACCGTGTGTATGGCTTTCCAATGTATTAGAAACTCAACTTAACTACTGTGGGGACGAAAACTGAAGCAGCAACTCCTATGAAACTGTAATTGTTAAATCTTTTCCGTATGCGTGTGCTTTTTCTGCCATAGATCACTCTCCAATATGGCCGCTTCATCGATCGCGATCGATGTGCCCCTTTTTTTAGCTGTCAACGTCAGTTCTGCCAGCGCACAATATCAATTTCAGATGACGTTTCCGATGAATTTGTCAAATAATGATTTCAATCATGCTGATAATTGACCCTAATTTGCTAGAAGCTAACAAATGCATTCGTTTAATGTTGTTTCAGGATTGTGGGGACCTGCGATAGCGCTCATTGGTCTATCATACTCTCCGGAGGGCAACATGGCGTTTGCGGTGGGAATGCTCACCATCAGCGTAGGAGTCAACGCAGGGCAGTATCTGGGTTACATGGTACGTTCGTACTACGAAATCTTTAACTAAACTTTTCATACTATTTTGACGCTTAAAACAATTTAATTTAATTCAACTCATTTATTTTCCAGCTGGTCCACATAGACCTGGCTCCTAACTTCAGCGCGTCGCTGATGGGCATCACCAACTTCATTGCCAACATCGTATCCATCATCGCACCTTTGGTCTGCGGGTTCATCATCCAGGATGAGGTAAGGAATCATTTCAATACTACAAGGCACACAAATAAATACTTACTTACAAATAGCAAAGTTGATTCAGAGAATTCGCTTCGCTCATTCAGTTCCACTCTTTTTCATTTCATAAATTTTGTTTGCGCTTTTTGGTAGGTACTCAAAAGAATGAAAGTTAAAAGGCATGCTTACTTCTTCCCAAGTTTAATTTACTTACGTGGTATCTGAAAAGACTACTTTTTTACATTTTCAGAGCAAGCCCGCGGAATGGAGAAAAGTATTTTTCGTGGCGTCAGGAGTATACTTTTTCACAAATTTGTTCTTTGTACTATTCTGTACTTCGGAGCGGCAGCCGTGGAACGAACCGAAAGAGACGGATGTCGGTACGTAAATTGACCTAGTCGCTCACAACATAGAGCTGAGTTTTGAGTTACGCGAACAAATTAATTAATTTCTATTATTTTTCAGAAATGAAAGCAGATACGAAGTGCGCTCCATTGGATGTCAAAAAATAGCCAAATATTATTTTACTTATTTATTTTTAGTGTAAGAATAAAATTATAAAAGTATTGTTCTTAATTTTCTCTGATAATATGCATGTATTTTCAATTCAATAACATTTTGCAAATTATTTTACTAATCAATTCAGACCACTATTTAAATCTGGCAAACAGGCACAAAGATAACGTGATGGGTTTTACAATAATCATCGGCACAGAGTTGTGGGAAGTTTAATTGGGGTTAAAGTATGAAATTGCCGTTTTATATTGAAAAATTCAAACCCTAAAAAAACCCCTACTCCTACCCTTGAAAAAATAATGTTTGTTAAATAGAAGTATTTATCCTCTTTATCTCATTTCTACCATCTCGAGGGAAGATCATATATTATGCCTTTGCGATGAAACTTTGGTGATGTACAAAGTTAATGAAGGCATTTTGTACCGTCTCAATTTTTTCCTTGCAGGAAATTATACAATTTATGAAAAATATGGTGTACAGCTCCTGGGGCTAGGTCTGACGTGTAAAGAGGATGATGTATGGTTTCTAAACTGCAGGTCTTGTAATGATAAAACGGGTTGTCAAGCAGCACGAAGTCTTGCGTTATCACGGAGCAATAATGATGAAGATCGATTGACGAGTCAAGGTTCTTTCTCTGAGAGTTTCACCATCATTGTTCAAAGTTCTTCGCAATAGATATCTGCTGTTATTGATTCAACGGATCTCAAAAAGCTATAGTAAATTACACCTTGAATATACCACCAAACAGTACCTACAACTTTTCTATGGGTGAGCTTTCCTTTATGGTAATGTTTTGGTATTTGAACTGGGTTTAGCCATTGAGTTTATTGCTTGTGATTATTGTAGAGAATCCATTTTTCATCACACGTCATAATTCTGTCCAAGATCCCTTAATTTCTATATCTAGGAAAGCTTAAACGTGTGCTACTCTATGCACATCAGATAATTCATGACTACGAAAGCCATTAATGTGGATCGTCTCGCAATTGGCGCGAAATTCAAATATATTCGTGTTTTTGCTCATCACAGCTTATTAACACTTCTTGTTATAGCGAAAACTGATTTTGCAAAAACTAGGAGACCTGACACGCATGTTTTAGTTGATATCTCATAAAGATAATTAGTTTAGCTACGAATATTGTTCAATAATTTTTTGTGTTTTTTTTGGTCCAGGGATATCCTCAGTATAATTAATGATATTTTATTATAATAATTAAAACAAGTGTGCTATCTCAAAAAGTGTTAATGAGCAATGACGTGTAAAAAACACAATACAATTTAAATTTCATGCCACATGCGAGACGATCCACCTTAAGCCTTACCTCACAGCGCGTTCGTTAGTCGTATCTCTCCAAATGCAACATTGATATTGCGAGCTATATCAGCCTAGGTATTCGGAATAGCGTGAGTAGTGCTAACTCACTTGGGAATTTGTGTCATCTGATTCATACGTTGCTAAAATCTCACTGCGCAAACCATGAATTAACTGACGTAAATTCTGCTGCTGAGTTCAAACCACGTCGCAACTCGTATTCGAGAATTACTCTAATTTTTGAGGTTAACTCAAATACTGAATGTAAAAAGTATTGAAAGTCAAACAATAAAATTTCTCATCTTTTATTAACTTTATTAATTTTTCTGAAAATTTTTGAATCAAGAGTTTAATAGTTTTTGAGTAAAAAAAGTTTTAATCACGAATCTTGGACTTAGCTGGTTTGATTTTAACTCAGTGGCCACTACGTTAAAACGGTACTTCATACTCTAACCCCTATTATATGCAATCTACTAATTAAATCCAACCAACCCAAGACGTCCAGGCTTATAAAACTTTAAACTGAATTAAATAGAGCAGAAAATAACCTGCTCGTTTGTGGTGGTTTTCCATTGGACAGCTGATAGCGAGACGAGACATGACAACAATAGGAAAACTGAGTAAAAAACTTTGGAAAATGTAGCGGTAATATTTTGTGAAGCTCGATACCTTGTTGGATTTTCCAACAATGGTTTGACTATTTTATGCTATGGTTTCCATTGGTTAATCCATTATAATCATCATCACCATGGTATAAAGGACAGTTCTGAGCCTTTTTATGGGTAAAAGACAAGATAATTTCCGAAAATAATTAAAAAAATGTTCAGTGATCGCCAAGAGAGAAACCTATTTAGTGGAATGCATAATATGTTCGTGATAATAAAGATGAAGAAAATTTTTATTCAGGTCAAAAAGCTCGGATAGCGCGTCTTGCCCTGCAACTTAAACTTCATGTTTATGTAGTAGTGTTCAGCTTCAGAATTGCACGCCGCAGTATTGCTGTTATATGGAAATACTCACTATTGTCTCAAAAAAGAAGTATGAGAATACCGCAGCATCTTGGAAAATATTTAGAACAGAAATACGACCTAACCTATTGACTGATACCTATTAATAACTATCTCCAATCACTTTGATGTATTGCCGAAGGTTTGATGTACCTATTACTAGCTCTTGGAAAAGTAGTTGATCGAAGACTGAATCCTAAAATCAGACATGCGTCCTGCGTATCGTATTGGCAAAGTATACGAAGTTGGCACGCCGCACGCCGCACGCCGCGCGCCGCGCCACGGGACCGTCATAATGTTTTAGCATATTATTTGAGGGAAACCTTTTCACACTCTCATGTGTCAAAAAACATGGATTAGTCAACTGTTCCTGTATTATTTAACGTTTACTTTTACGGAAGTAAATCGAACATGGAACTAAATATATTTTTTAAAGGTCTTTGTTGCTGGGAACTAATCTTAGATCTTTTAAGAAATTATTTTGAAAGTGAATTTTTAGTTTAAATACTCATTAGTATTGGCTTTCAATTCTTGATAGAGTTAAACCTGTCAAATAGGAAATGATAACGTGTCCGTGTAACTTGTTTTACCGTTATTAAGTTCTGTCTAGTATTCTAAATAAAGATTACCTGGGAGAAATTGCTTGCAGCATTGAGGCCGCCCATTGTACTGTGCTAATTATGTTTATTTTTTGTTAAGTATAAATTTATTTTATTTCATTATTTTAAGAACGACAAACAATCATACATATTATTATCCTAGTGTTCAATAAAGGGTGCATCTATCATACATCTAAAACAATTAATTGCCTTGAAGCACGCCTTCCTCAGATTTGAACTCACCACTTTTGGATTTAAAGATGAATGACCCTCTGATGGTGACTAAGCCAGGGTTTCTAGGACAGCGGTAGCAGTGCTCGCGACTCCACGTCAAAGACCTAATTGACTTCCGACACGTTTCCACATAAGTCATCTGCCTTTGTAGCGCGTCTTTTTTAAAACTTTTAACACTTTTCGTAGCAAAGTGTCAGTCATTTTCAAGTTTAGGTAGTGCTGTATATTTTAACAATATTTGAGAATATTATAGGAATAACTTTGACAGGAAAAATATAGCGACATTTTGTTTTCATTAGTTTCAAACCCACGACTTCAGGATTGTAAGGCACTGGTCACTAGCAACACTAGGTACACCATCAGTGCTTTTTTCAGTAGGTACTTTCCTACTCGGTTATTTGGTGATTAACAGTGAATATCTCGTATACGATAGAAGTAACTATTTCAAGATCTTGTGACTGAAGTAAATAGATAAGTACCCATCATAATTAAAAAAAATTGGCAAAAAATGCATTGTGTTATTTAAAATTATGGAGAGATACTAGATATTCCTTTTAAGGAGGTACTGAATGGGTGCAACGACTAAACTCACCGAAGCCAAGGTGGAAGAGGCACGAAAAGACGTAGATGCTGATGGTCTTCTGGGACCCAAACGACCGGCTTCACTATCGTTGCCAGGTTATCAGTTCACATAATTCTCCAGACTAAGTACACAAATGCTGATAAATTGAAAATACAAAAAACCCCAAACTTCACAAACATCCTCAAGAAAAAGTTTAATACGTTGGCACGCAAATCAAACCATGAGTAAATTTTGAGAGTATTTGTAGGTTGTCGGAAGTCACTGAGCCAGAGCTCGGTGCGTCAATGCGGCTTTCCGATACATTATCGTACACAACAATCGTAACAATCTTTGGTTACCCACTAGAGCGAGTGAACAACTATCACCAGTTGCTCAACTGAAAAGGTAAAACTGTATCTTTTACCTTAATACCGTTTTTACCTTTTAATCGGAAGAAAAGGATGTTATCAAAGGAATCCGTAGGTTAGGTAGGTTTACCACTTGCTGACTTCATCATTTACCAATAAACTATCAATGGCATTCGGTTTTAGCGTAAACAAACAGGTAGATACGAAACTAATTTTTAGTTGAATAATTTATATTGGTTGACACGGAATGTAGCTACATCAAGTGGGATTCCATGTTCAATCCATTACAGCGGAGCGTATGATTGATCAATGTAGGTATTTCGATCACACAAATGCAATTTAACAACTATCCACATTCAAATTAAATTTTTTGTTAAGTGCCTACACTACACTACCATAATAACGTGTATAAATACATTACACGTATTGTCTGACGGTACAGTTCTACCATTCCAAACAAAAAAAACGGTTGTCTGTAAAGTCGGTTTACTGACGATAGTTCAACGTGTCAACGTCGTTATTGTGCTTCTTGGTCGCTCGTTCCGCGCTCGCGCGCATGCGGCGTTAGCGCATGCTCATATATATATATATATATATATATATGCGCATAGCACATGCGATATATATATAAAAATGCGCATGCGCACGCGCATGCGCATATATATATCTATATATGCGCATGCGCTAACGTCGCATGCGCGTAGCGCATGCGCTATATATGCTATATATATAATATATATATAGCATATATAGCGCATGCACTAAGCGCATGCTACATTAGCGCATGCGCATATATATATATATGCACCATATCACATGCGCATAGCGCATGCGGCGTTACCGCATGCGCTTCGCGCATGCGCTTATACTATATATATAGCGCATAGCGCATGGCGCATGCGCATTGCGCATGCAGCGTCACCGCATGCGTTTTGCGAGGTGACGCATGACGAGGTGACGCATGACGAGGTAACGACGTATGACGAGGTAACGACGCATTAGTCATGTTTTTTCGAGCGTGCAGCCGGCTCCATCGATTTATAAGACGTTAACACGTCAAAAACAATTTCGCAATTCAAATGATGCGAGTCTTTCTATGACGACTTGCAGTTAATTATCGTATCCCGTATATCTACAAAAGCGTCGTTTGTTGATTTGATCCCTGTCCTATGGGTAATTTTAGGATAACCTCAAAATTTTATTTATTTGGCTTTAAGTTTATTCGAACTTGACTCTTACGAGAAGGGTTGGAGCAATTAATTCACAAGACAGAGAGACAAGGAAAAAGGGTAGAGATGCCCTTGCCCTACAGTGAGACAATTATTACAATAATTGAAATTTAAGTACGTATGGACAATAGAAGCATTCACACGACTTCTACACACAGATAACAGGAGATATATTTTCCACCAAAAACAGGGCAATTCCCCCTCATTTTAACATGACCCAAAATTACCTACAAACCGATCTTAGTTTTGCCTGCCGACAGATTTGCGTTTGAATAATAAGGGTTACCTAATTGATATTTCAATAACTAAGTATGTGTACTCATAAATGAATAATGAAATCATGACCCGCGGGTAAAATAAATTGAATGCATGGTTTGGACAGTCATTGTTTTGCTGCCGATAAATTATGTAGCGCTTAAACATCAATAAATAGCAGTAGGTATCTGTGTTTTTGCCAGTGATGGTAAATTTAAGACCAAATCTAATTGATTTATAAATAGCAGCAAAACGATTTCATTAGTTTATTATTTTATCACTTTGCTGATTATTTTGTACTGAATATTTTTTGTATTAAATAGATGTTTCTTATTAACATTTTTTTTCTGACACATTTTATTAAATGTACTTTAATCATATTACTGCTGCGTTGGAAGAATACGGACTCCGGGAAATCTATATACTTATCATTAATTTTCGCTTGTGGGATGAATACGAACGCACCCAATTAATCAATAGTCGAAACGTTGTGCACAACCCCATTCCAACACTAGTTATAAGTATTTATTGCAAATACCTATTATAATTATCAGTTTGAGCCGTTTTCATACCAACACCAGTAAGAGTGATGAATAAAGAACCAGTGTCGAGAAAGAAAGAAACTGTCTAATTATCAACATTTTGGTTTATTGAATTCTAGTTATTTTGAAGAAGGTAGGTACATTCTTCTTACTCATCATAGGTAAGTGAAGGAAGTGTGTTTAAAATATTAAAATTCATATTCACTTGATTTTGTTTTCCAAAACCATCAATTGCTATTTGACCAATAGACTGCCTAGAATGGGCCGCCATAATTTATCTCATGAGTGCCTTTAGTGAAGAATGACCCATAACCAGCAGCTGACTACGGTCCGATGTCAAAATCCCTCAATTATTCAGAAAACACCAACTTAGGTATTATTTAACTTTTGAAACTATCATGGTTATTAACATAATTATCACTAGAAACGGGATATTTACCATGATTTTTGAGTTTTGTTGTTTACCCGTGATCATGGCGCATGAAATTGTGCCGAAATATCGGGAATCAACAAAACTCAAAAATCATGGTAAATATCCCGTTTCTAGTGATAATTAGGTATTATTTACCTAATTTCAGAGTAGGTAGGATTCCACTCACTCAGTTCAATTCACAGAGCCATCAGTGATGTTCTTATAGCTTCACTTTTATATTCGACGATTCCCCGAACATAAAAGTGAACATTTCCCCAAAATAATTAAATAAACATTGCGGCAAAATAACTATAATTTGGACAGTTTTTTTTAAATAGCAAAATACCAAGCCTTTTTGTACAATATTGTACTTTTATTGTTGAACGTAAAATCTGAGCGAATATTTTTTCCTACGTTTTTGTGTTGAGCAAACAGCGACAAGCTTGCTATGGTTTCATTGATAGGATGTAATTAGATCTTGTTGTCGAGCTATGACGATGAGACAGTGTTGCTAACAATATCCTTAACTCTGTCCTTAACGCCTTTTCTGTTTCTGCATAGACTCTAGCTTCGTGGAACTAACTCACCCAACTTATCTTTGCTAGAGATTCTCAGAAACCTGTCAATTATCTGCATGCAATTAATGCATGGTTGCTTCTATTGTGTTCAAACAATTGAAATTCAATTTTAAAATATTTCTAGATTTTCTTTACAGGATATTTCAATTCCCAGAAGTCTTGATATCGCGAAGGTAGTTTTCATATTCTGAGATTTATTATTTTGCATTGTACGCATCGAATCCACTCTTTAAAGTAGGTATCCAGTAGTAGATAATCCTACCTTACCAACTCTTTTACCGATTCAATCCAATACATTGCAGGAAGAATTATCGTAGAAAAACTACAGTAGGTATGAACAACGTTAGTGTCTCAGTTTAATTGGTTGGAACATCGCTTCCATGGACTCATGGTAATTATATTACAATAACTATAGTATTCCTGTTCATCCCGCTAACCCTAAGAAATTAATTCCTGTTCCCGAGATTCTGCTCCGATAATTAAGGCCGTCTTGACGCTGTCGTAGCTGAGCTTTCAAGTTTTTTTTTTACTTTGTGCTCCTTAGAGTTGTGGATTAAAGCTACTCTAAATTGCATAACCGAGCTGTGGTAGTCTGGACCTAAGAATAGGACTCCTACGGCTCTTCGTGGATGTTGTAAAATGGGACTTAGAGATTATGACATCAGGGGATGCGGGCAGCAACATCCACCTGAGTACTTAACACTAAACGGCAATCACTAATTATTATGGTGATTATGGCAAATCCCCCCAATGCGCGCTATATAGGTTGTACGCTATGAAAGCTATGGGGGAGGCCTCATTTAGCAGTGGATATATACCAGCTGATGAAGTGAAGAAGAAGAAATTGCACAAGGTGTAGGTACCTAAGCATTTTCATCTCTTCTATCGTCTGTTCCAGTGCCCTCTAGTTTTATGGCTATAAAACTAATGTAAGTAGGTAAGTAGTATAACTTTAGTATGAATTGCAATAGATCATCTTTAATTTGAATATCAACATCAATTGCAGCGCTCTCTAGAGACTTGTGGTAGTAAAATCTACCTTTGAAACTCTCTTATTCATACAACGCGATTGCAAAATAAATGATAACACGCAAACACAACCTCTATAACCCCAACATTAGCGATTCTTTCCGACGCGGACCCACGGGTAACGAAAGCGATATGTATAGATTTCAAACAACGATGTAGCAAAGATTTTTCCCTAGAAGCCACATGGGAATTAATGCAATTCTGACTTCAGACAGAAATGATAAGTTATTCTTGTTTTTCGGTATCTGATGCAATTCCACTGCGTGATTTATGCGATACGTTATTTACTGGATTCTTGTTTTGGTTCCACAGTATCTGTTATGGAACATTGCAATATTTCTGACTTATGAACAGAAATCCTGCTTTTAGGGCATTATTACATAGGTAAAAGTTAAATTGGATAAGCGCTGAGTAATACTTGCAAAGTTAGTGTTCCGAAAATAAGCTTCTTACCGCTAAGAAGGACCACTAACTAATACCACAGCGTAATAATATTATAATAATTTAGAGTATGTACTTGCTTCGTTTAATATGATATTGATAATATTAATTGAAACAAAATATTAGGTAGTTTTAAATCGACTCAAAGTTTTTTTTTTAAATTGTTGGAGCTATTTTTAGTGTGGCTTGTGTAACGCAATAAAGCTCTCGGCAAAAAATTTGTAAAATGTAGTTTAAGTACGCCTGTCCGTCTGTCTCCTAAACGACATTTTCTCTGAAACTAAAATCTAACCAAATTAAGAATTTGGCTCAAAGACCGAAGAATTTGTCGGTCCAATAAGATTATATGTAATATTTTTATTTTTTATTTTGAGGACTTGGTATACATTTTTAAACATCGATTTGGAGGAAAGGGCGTGGTCACAGACCTTCATGTTAAGCTAGAAGCCATGAACCGAAACATAGCTCTTATCTGGCCCAACGCATTAAAAATGACTGTTGGGCATTCAGCATTGCAGCCAGCGTCTCGAGGAACGCTTCCTTCTGGAAGTAATTTGGATCAGTTGATCAAGAGCGTTGCAAACGATCTAAAGATAATTCAACTATGTTATTAATTTGTATTTTTTTATTTTGTTTTTACCTACTTTTATTATTATTTCTGTAATTTTCTTAAATCAGATTTATCGTGGCATAACTGGTAATTACGTTAGCTTTGACTTAGCTTTTTTTTTCTTTTTTTTTGGAGTGATGCTTACGAAACTTTGACATCTCCATTCCGTAAACTAGATAGGAGCAGATATACTTAGGTATATGAGGCAACGTGAATCAATAACACTCGGCGCAAAGATGCAATTTATTCGGCTGTTTCATTCCGATTACCGCAAACATAAATCAGCGGCGGGTTAGCAAATGGATCGAAACAAAAAATCTGTGGTCGACAAAAAATATGGGAAAACAGGGGAAAGCACTTTGTTTTTGCGAATTTAAGTTATGTTAACGTTACTTTTAGAACGTAGGTTGTAACAATTTAGCCTCAAAATTTTATATTTTACTTAATTGGAAGTTATTTCTTAATTTAAGCAATGAACCGTGATAATTTAGATTTTTATAGCTTATTATTTAGTAATTACAAAATATGCAGTAAATTAATGAGTTAGTATAGAGTTGTTAATACTAAACCGTTGTTTAACCAACAGTTTAGTGTTGGTGAATTTGAGCCTAAAATGTTTTATGCTTCTTATATGGCACAAATCGTTTTCCATCTACATTTAATAGTTTTAAGGATTTTCATAGATAAGAAGGTTCTATGGTAAGAAGTGCGTTCTATCTAAGAGGCTAAAAACAATTAAAAAAAAGACTTTTTGGCACTTATGCCGAATTCACCATAAAAAGTTGGAAAAAAATCTCTTGCGAGTTATATATTAGAAAATTCGAAATTGTAAAATAATGATGAATAAATTATATAATAGATAAGAATATTTACGGTCATTTCTAAAATGATGATAAATTAGTAAGAATTTTTGAATTACCAGTATAGCTAAACAATTTTGACAACGCAATACCACCTCTTGTATCGAAGACATTTTAAAGGTCTAAAGATAGGAATTCAGTGGATGGTGGCGGTTCAAGACCATTCGTCATGGCACTCTACAAAAGAGGCTTATTCCCAATACAAAACTCCTATTGGCTGATGATGATGATGAAACAATTTTGTGCAAAAGGAAAACACAACGAGGTGTCTATAGTTCATAAACCAGCCTGTTTTTACCTGTGGGTAACCTACATAGAGCAGGTAATCACTAGGCCACTATCCGTGAGGCCACTTCCACAGGAAACACATTTGTAGCCCCGGCACGTTTAATCGCGACCTTATCCTCCTAGTGGTCTGTTAATTAAGACTAGAAGGATGCTCTTAAAATTACTTGAAGGAAAATCAACATGTTATTCAATGAATTTTGTTGTTTTATTTCTAACTTATCTCCATTAACGTTATCAGCCGGTTAACTCCACTGCTGGACGAGGCCTCCCCCATCTAATGCTATGGGAAGGATTTCTCATAATCACCACTTCAAAGTTTAGTTTGTTTGCCGAATTTTTAAAGTAAAATAGTTCCTTGGAATGACATTGACTTGACATTGACTCTAGTTTCTCACAACCAAGCGTTAGAAGCCTATGCTTGGTTGTTTTCCTCAAAAGATCAATTGGTTCTGAAAAGCAAACCCGATAGAAATCACGTAGCCCACAATGTGCATCGCATTCGATTATATTATGTCATTTGAAATCTATTGACGCAAACGATGACTTTGGGATTTCCTTCGATATAACCGACCTTCGACCATATTGGTCTAGCGTAGAGAGGAATATCTAACAAACTTCGAAAGGAACCCTTGTTTTGAAATTAGCTTTTGCAGGGTTTTTTTTATTAAGGGTATCGTCGTTGTGCTGGTAAAATAATAATGATAGGATTAATAAACACAGCTCCATTTAAGGACTTATCGTTATGTAAATCTTTAAATAACACAGTCATTTACTATCATTTGTGGTCTTCTGCGAAGCAATTTTCACGCTTTGGACTTCCTTTTTACGATTTTAGGCTACAATATGAGGTATCATGGCTGTTTTCTGTTTGTACTGTGACATTGAATTTTCCTTGATAAGGATTAAATGTGCCTTGAGGAAAATAATTGCAATGCATGGGACGCCCGTAATGACGGTCTCATGGCGAGTTCCGGGTCATATAACACGATCAAATAAGAAGAGCGTGGATGACAACAGGCTTTGCAGGCATTCTCATCCAAAGTTAGCAGCATACACGAAACAAGAATACTTTAGATACATCAATCAGTGCTGTAAAATAATTCTTTTTATTCCTAGATGCATGTTTCGCTATGTTACGGCCGTTAAACAGTCCCCGCTACCCGTAGACACTACCAATGAAACCAGCACTTAAACTTGAAACAAATAAACAATTAGCATAATGACATGAGCACCACCTCACCTACATTAACAAGTGTTATGTTCACGTGAGTAGACATAGGAGTGGGAGTAGGTAAAATCACGTGCTCTGAAT
The DNA here is from genome assembly GCA_951392215.1 of Epirrita christyi. NCBI lineage: Eukaryota > Metazoa > Arthropoda > Insecta > Lepidoptera > Geometridae > Epirrita > Epirrita christyi. Next base: position 16,093,371 of record OX595844.1, read on the forward strand.
TTAAAGTGGATTATTTTGTTGTCCTTTCGAAATACCCGCCCATTGCCTGAAGGGCACAACTTGACAACGATAAGACTAGATTATTCGTCATAAACAAACTCAGGGCCCGTATTCTCAGATTAATCGCGTCTACGAGATACGTCACATCTTGTATGACGCCCATACAAAATTATGGATTTCATGCGATATAAAAACGTATCTTGTGCACTTATTTATTACTTTATTCTGAGAATCATCCCCCAGGTCTATTTGTGGGTATCTATTAGAGAGGGTAGAGGCCAGTAGAAAGGCCTACTAACTATAAATATCCGGCCAGCAGTGGTTGACTTAAATTGAGGTGAACTTTATTATGACAGTCGTCATAGACTGCTCACAAGCCAAATCATGGTTCTTAAGTCATCCTAGTTTCGATACTAATATTAAAAAATAAAACATTTGTTTCGAGCAAAATAAAAACCCATATTTAAACACAATAAAAACAACTAAAAACTAATTGGATTGCTGGGCAGTTGTCTTTCACAGCAATGCCTTGTATACGGGCAGTCCACCCTAGCGGCATGCAATCATTTCCAGCACGGTGTTGGAGCTAGCCCGCAACCTGCGCACCAGGGCCGTAGCACGCTTGCGCATAGTGAAAATAGTTAAATTATTAAGAATGGCAAAATTGTTTATTTGTTTGTTGGTAACGGTTGAACCGATTTCGATGTGGTACACAGATTATGACCTAGATTAACACACGATACTTATCCCCCATATCACAGTATGTAAAGCCGCGGGTGTTTTTTTACAATTTTAGATGACTTTATATAAGTTATCCACAATTAAACTTATTTAGTCATATTTTTATGGTCTCATTCTATAGTACTTATTACCCGACTCCGTGCTGACTACCGAAGGAGATATAAATTGTATTGAAATTTGGCACTTCTCTCTCTTCTGATCACGGATGATTAACTTTGATGGGATTTTGTTTAGGTCTGATGCATACAAATTAATGCTCATGTATTTATAATGTTTTCACGTTCATCGAATGTACGCAGATGTGGTGAATGATTTCATTCGCTTACGTGCTTATTATTACGATGTTTTTGAGATGCCAGGAACTATATGATTTGATCCCACCATCTCCTTTTCATCATAGGACGAGCAGGCGCACGGCTCAGTACCATCCTTACCTCATTAGTATACCTTCTATTTGTACTAAGCGTTTCGGTTCCACCTTTATTATGCGAACTGCTAAGGAGTGGAACTCGCTGCCGTCGTCTGTCTTTCCTGAAAACTATAATTTGGGTCTTTTCAAGGCAAGAGTGAATAGGTGCCTTCTAGACCTTCGTGCTCCATCGTCGGCTGCATCATCACTTACCAACAGGTGAGATCGCGGTCAAACGAGGGTCTAAATTGTAAAAAAAAAAAAAAAAAAAAAAATGCTTAGAGATAAATTACATGTTCGTTTTGTTGCTCTATTGACTGCAGCCCGTTATAAAAGCTGTACCAAGCGACGTGGGCCGTTGGGTATGTTTAAGAACATCTAATAGATTCATTTATTAGTGAAGTTCAGTTTGAAGTTTTTTTTGTGATGAAATCAATTAGAAGACTGCACTAATAAATGACTTATTTCACGTGATGATGATCATGATGATGCCGTACAGATCCAATCGTTTCTTAGCCGCCTCAATCCACTGACTTCCTGCGGCCTTAAAAATGTCGGCGCCATCCGGTTCGTTTCTCGAAAACCTCTATATCTCAGTTTTGTACTGTACAGTTCCGTTCAGTGTAAAGATTAGTCAACCCGCACACTAACCTATTTCTGTTCTTATCAAAATCATTATCTGAGTTTATCATTGCACCATTAGGGTCAGTGCATTGATTGAACCTCAAATCAATTAAATAATATTATTGAGTAAGATCAAGGTGCATTAAGTAAGTTCCTTGTTCAGGGAATTGCAAAACATTTTGTAAAAATCATCTGAAAGATCAAAAAAAAAAAAAAAGGTAGAACTACGTATGCATTTCACAACGTAGCACATACCACTGGCCACACGCAGTTGGTTAGACAGCTCTTTATATGTATACTACTTTCGGATTGTACTAATTAACAGATTAGGTCATACTAGACTAATGATGGATAAACCAAAATAACAGTTTATTAAACATTTGAGTGGACAATCTTGTAGATAATAATGATTAAATATGATAATAATACACTTAAGGTAACACTTACCTAATAAATAAAAAGTATATGTAATGGTAAAACACAAAACAACGTAAAACAGGTGATCGAGTGCATTGGGCAATCATTATAATATTGAAATGTTTGTTTTGCCATCAACTTTGTACAGCGAACAAGCTGATAAAAATATTATTGTTAATAATACGTACACATGATACAAATATAGAAACCGGTATTTTCGGTTAAAGAAAAGTAATAAAAATAGAAAAGAGAAACTAAAAAAGTATAATAGAATAAAAATCTGCAATTTTTAGAACGCTTTTCTGTCTGTCTGTTTGCGCACATCTCCGAAACTGCTGAAAGGATTTTCATGTTAGTTCCACATTTGGAATGAACTTAATTTATATCAAAATATAGTTTTATTTAAATCGGATGTCGGAAATAAAAGTATTGTAATTTATAAATTTTTGGAATTTACTTTTGCATTACTCAAGAACTACAAGGCCTGCAAACTTGAGTTTGAGTATGAATGTTTCTTTTGGCTTCTAGGTGCTCGCTATGAAAGGATTCTATAAAATCCAACCACTAAAAGGAAAAAGGCGGTGTTTAATCTTTGTATAAAAAATGCTGCTAGCATTTTATTAGGTTATTTGCTGCAACAAACAACCTTATTATGGTAAAATGCTTTTAATTGAAATTATAAAAGTGTTTAAAAATGCTCGTAGTAGTATCTATTTAACTTTTTATTTGGTCCTTATGTAAGTAGTTATATGGTGTTCACCGTAGTGAAGCATGGGTATTCAGCTACGCCACGATGAACGGACTGGAGCCTCTTCTACCCACTGAATCGCGGCGTTGTTAGATAAAATGTCAAAGTGAGGGGCCAAATCAGCACACTTAGGTATATCAAATGTCTAAATCGGGCTCATTATCTAACAAATGTAAGAGAAATCTTGAAAAATCATTCACTAGAAATAATTGTATCAATATGGCATCTTAGGAATAAAATATTCCAACGTGGAAGAATATCGTGATAAATGCTGTGAAGCATTTTTATCATTCCAATAAACGCCAGTAGATAATAGTTAATTGCAAGCAATGAAACGAACCCGCTATCGACAGATCAATGCGATAAAAACGTATTTATTTTCGTTGTTTAGTTAGTAATTGACTGAGTGGCATTGCTGGCATAATCTTTTATTTGTTCTTATAAAAAAATACTAGCCTGAAGTTAGTAGAGAAGTCCCGTTGGGAGCAAAGCCTTGGGAGAGATCTGAGACAGCAGTGGATTAAGAAATGTAGAAAAAGGAATTACACAAGAAAATTAAAAGAATACTTTCAAGTACTTTCATGAGCCAAGTATTTCAAAGAATTTAAGTGACGTTAGCTAAGTAAATGATATTGTGCATGTTGTTAGTGTGGGAATTATACAACTGATCGTCGTAGTTAAGGATTTTATGATGAAATTCCAACTACCAGAGATGAAGAACCAGTATGATGCAGGTAAAGAGTTTTATTATCATCATCATCATCATGGTCAGCCATTAGACATCTATAGCTGGACGAGGCCTACTCCATATATCGGAAAAGGGGGATGTGCCATGATCAGAACGCTTGGCAGGTGGTATTGGTGATCACAGTATTGGTGTTGAAAGTTCAGGTGTCCATCTTTTGATGTCATCCCTTGGTTGGCTTTTACAAAATCCACGGGAGGTGACGGAGGGGTATATTCTTAGGCCAACCGTTTTACTAAATCAAAATGATAAATTTACAGACTTGCAGTGTATCCGATACGGGTAAATTTTCAATGACGTTACAGCTATCAAGTCATCTAAATGACCTTAAATAGACCTTTTACTATCTCTAGTGGTAAGGTGACTTCAACCTATTAATACGGAAGCTATATTATTTTTAATTATTTATTAGACTGATAAAATTTAAGTTTTTTGATGACGAAAATCACCTGATGGCGAATTACCCGTTTAGAAACAAACAAATTGTCATTGATAGAAAGCCCACTCAGAAGCGTTGTTTTTCCGGTGTAAGCCCCATTTGGAGAATGTTACATTTAAGTCTTTTTACGGAAGGCATTACCACTCCGATGCGAAGATGCGGGTCATGTCTCGCTGTACCGAAGCCTATAATGGTTTCAAAATAAACTACTATTGGTTCTTACTATTGCTCAATATTTCTTATTTTGATACCCGATACAGTTAATCAAAGAAGACACAAAATATAAGACAAAAGTGTCACGATAAAAGTAAGTAAGTAATTAAAACCAAACGCAAAAATTTAAAACAAGTAATAAACAAATAGGCCAAATCCACAACTTTAATAAAAAGCCTCCGAATAGAACTATTTATTAATTAAATTAAAGTTCTTTATACTATAGAGTCGTGGATTTGGCCTTGGCCTACTCTTCATATATGATTTCTCGTTGTCAAAATCTGCCAAGTAGTTTCGGAGCTACGAGAGAACAGATGAACAAACTTACACACGTACATATAATATAGACTGCTAAAATCATAACTCTTATTTTGCTTTGCCGGGTAAAAATGATATTTTTGCGCATTTCCCCTGCACGTCAGGGGAGATGCGCGAAGGGAGATAAAAGCTTACCGGCGAAGACAGGCCCTCCATCTTTGATGTGGTCACATTGATCCAGTATGGTGTTTTCATAAGAATCCTTCGTTCATAATTAATTGTATACCTTTATGTACAATAGATAATAAAAGCAGTCACCGTGATTGCGTGAACGCATTACTCGCGCGTGCGCCGCGCGGTCACTTCCTGCTGAGTAAAGTGTAGCCTTGATAACCCGAAACTAAATTATAAATAACTTGAATAAATAAATTGGCTATTTGACTTGTTAAAAGTCGGAATAGAATGAGAAAAAAGCAAAAATCAAAAAGTTAACGAAAACATTTTGAAAAATTCGATAATAATATCCGAAAGATAATAATAATAAAAATAAAATAATGTTAAATAATAAATACATAATAAAGTAATAATAGTGTATAATAATAATATGAGTAATAATTACGAAGAAAATTAATTTTAAACCGTTGTGAAAAGTGCAAATAAAATAAACTAAAAGTTCCAAAAAGCTCGGCTAAAATAAATCAAATCGGTAGATACCTGGGTATTAGAAATCGATTGACCTTTTCACCGCTAAAATAGGATTTGAACAGTGTTTAGTGCTGAAGTGAAAATGGTTGAAAGTGATCAAGATGTTCAGGCGCCAAAACCGGGTAAGTTTGAATCTATGAAAGCTTTAACTTGAAAGTTCAAAACTAACCTCGCTTGAATCCGTTTACGAATGAAAGGCTTAATTAGCCTATTAGTTGAAGACACCCGTTAGCCTCAAGTGATTATAAAACCGTTAAACCGTGTCCTTAGCATTCCAATGAAGGAAGCAAATTAATAATAAGTACTAAATTGTTCGACTCAATAGTCTTGCAAAGTGATTTTACTACGTCAGGATTCGAGATAATCTTGACCATTTGAGTAATTATTTAACATAATAGACCTATTTAGTTGCTGCTTCAAAAATAAAGTCATAGTGCAATTGTCCATAAGCATACACAATCAACCTAGAGTCATGGCATTATTATTTAAAACTAAAAAACAAAGACTCGAAGAAGAACTCCACTCGTAAGTCGTCGAGCTTTGGGCCAGTAGCTTTGCAGTACTTTGGCTCGTATTAGTAATTTAGTAGACCGAACTCTACTCTGAGAACGATCTTGAAACCAAAAATGTAATTTTTGTATGGGAATTTTGAAATTGGAATACACTCAAGATCGTTCTCAGAGTCAAGTTCGATTTATAAATATGGTCATTAGTGTCTTTACGTTTAAAGTTTTATTGTGAATAGGCCTGGGGATGGGTTGACTAAGGCTGCATCCGGTCCATGTTGATCCAGTTTTTACGCCTTTACGTACCTACATAGGAAAAATCCTTTCTCAGTGAACGACTACGTCATAAAAGACCCAAGTTTTTATGTCTCTAGGATTTCAGGGGTCCAATTTCTTGTTTTATGTCAAATAACTATGTGTGCAATGCCAATAACGCTTCTTTTATACAAATACGGCGCCAAAATATATTAAGTATTTACTATCGAGGGTAGTTATATCAATTCTTGATTTGCTACGACGAGATTTGTTCTGTGACTTGCAGTGCTTATCATAATCGATTCTCTCAAAATGTTTACTGTAGTAGATAATCGTGCCTGCACACAAGCATTACTCAAACAATTGCCATACACCTGCCTCTATTGTTACGACTCGTCAATGCTCTCATGCGCCTGCGTAGGCTAACATATTCATTGTGGTTAGGTTGAAATTAATTGGTTTACGCGCTGTCGATCAGTGCATAGGTATTTAAGTAATTAAGAAATGGGTAAAATGGAGGGCTTATAATATAATAATAATAATAATACTATTAATACTACTTCGTGTCACGGTTCTTTCTTGGTCACCCTGCGAGGTTTGGAGAATAGCTTAACACTGAAAAGGGCCTAGTGAAAGAACCATTTAGTTGAAGGAGTCAGTGTGCCTTGCAGAGTGCAACACGTCATGTAAAATTTTTGAGTTATGAAGCAATGAGCCGCATTGACCTGAAATAGTTAGCGTAAAGTTCACCTAAGTACCTACTTGTTTTTGACTTGTGCAATAAAGTATTTTCGATCAATATATCTATCTATTTTTGTATGCAAATAACAATATTTTTGAAAATGTTTCATCTGGAATAAATTACACCAAACTGTTTCTACAACTTTGACAAATTAATTACCCACCTGGGTATTTTCTGAATCCGTTTGTCAGAACTGCTTATAGATAACAGACAGATAGCGAATTCTCACCTTAAGTAATGAACCCTAAAATCATAGCCACCAAATTACTAATAACCTCCTCCTTTTTTCAAGGTCGGTTAAAAAGGGCTTCTAAGCAAGTCCCAAAATTGGCCGATTAGCTTCCTCTCCCTAATGCGAACAAGTAAAGACATTATTACAAATGGTTGCACAACCTTAGTTCACATTTGACCATCTTGGAATTTCAGAAACACCAAATGTTAAAGGTGCTTACCCTCTTGGGCACAAAACGTGTGTCGTGTGTGGCTTATTTGACAGGCGCATAAAAATCGTTAACAAAGTCATTTTAGTAATACAATTTTTCAGTTTTACGCAGGTATTATGACTTTGTGCTGAAATAAATGTAACATTATAGTGTGAAAGTATTTGTACAGTTCTGTTATTAACCTAATTCCTAGGTGACGTGACGTGACTATTGGATTTGTACGTATGTGCTAGGGTTATGTTATTAACATCACGTGCGCCACATGCCCATATGCCAGTTAAGCCATTTACTCAAATAAAACAACAAAAATATTATTATGATTAATAAGTTTATTGTTTTAATACGTTTCAGTACCTATTTTAGTGTAAGTCTTGAAGTTATTAAGTAGGTATTGGTAATATTTTACCTTTTATGGCCTTACCTATATATTATTTTCTTGTTGTTCTCAAATACTATTCATCCATTCATCATTTATTTTTATTAAATTGTTATCAAAATTATTTTTACTTTAGATTTGTATTGTTTTTATTAAACACAACATACAGACGATCCACCGTAACCACCGTACACCGTGTGCGTAGTTAGAGTCTGCCTGGCAGAACAGTGTGACTTGTGCACAAGTGTAAATGAGGCTTTAGTTGTTACGGAATTCAAAGGACTCCAATCAGTCACGGTCCAATCAATACAATGAAGGATGAAGCCAATAATTTTGTATAGGACAATTTAAATCCGGTTCGATAGATATAGTAATGTATGGGATATCAATGCCCCATGGTAGAAATCCAGTAATCAATGATTTTGGATTTTATCCACAGAGGTATACTTGCGTCAATAAATATTTTCGTTATAAAGAAAATTTTGATTACAGCTCTGCTACATAATATTATGACGTCCAAATCTGAATAACTTCCCTATTGAAGATTTTTAAACCTGAATAACAGTGTAGGTCTCTTGGGATTGTCTCTTTTCATTTTACTCTCACGCATCTTTTTAATGAATGAAAGTTAATAATATTTTAATATTGCATGAGTGAAATGCTGATTATGGTTTTGATTAATCTTGAATACATTTAATACTTATATACCTATATTAAGCAATAGATTATCTGTCATAATTTGAAGCTCTCGTTGACTCTTTATGACTCATCCTCTCATCTCAGATTTATTTTCTAACAAAGCGTATTCCAGATCGAGTCGTACATCCACAGCAAGCCTTAAATCTTACAAAATCCTCACAGCTGACAACCGAGCAATTTTGTTTTCGCCACTGTTGAGCATGGGATGATCATCCAATGTGCTCTGCAGTTGATTGAAATCTTCCACTGGATTTTGAAATGTTTAAATTTTACAGCAGTTAATTAAGATATACTAATTGGGAATTTTGATTGTTGTGTTAAAAAGCAATTCATTCACATTAATTTCACTTGTTTCGTTTCGTTTTTTGTTTTAAAGCTTATTAAAATACCAATTTTAGTAGTAATCTTGCAACTCGTGACCTATATTCCATTACGCAGCTCACGCTATGTTCATTGGTCCATGCGCTTGTTAAGAGTCGTTTGTATCTGTCTATACCTTCAATTAAGCGTAATCACGAGCAAATTAACTGTCGTAATCAATTAAGATAGCGAGCACAAAAAGTTTTCTCTTATTTACTCTCTGATTCATAGGAATTACACCTTGCTGTAATTCCGACAGCGAACAGTTGTCGGCATTCACTCTCATAATAAGTCCTGACTGACTGACTGACCGAGTGGCAACGCACAGCCTAAACCGCTGGTCCCGCTGGTCGTAGAGACTTGAAATTTGAAAAGTGTGTTCCTTTTATAGTACAGTCAAATTAGGTGGTTTTTTGCACAAGTGTGGAACTAAACTCATTAGATGTAGTCATGAAAACTTTTCTAATTGTTTTGTATGGCTTAAAAATCACCTCTAATAATAAGCATCAGTAATTTCACCTTCCGGAACAGGGTGAAATAGGGTGAAAATATCCGTAACTTAATGGGGGAAATAGAAGTAGTCGGTGCAATTTGGTATAGACTTTGAACCGTTATGATATACATTTGCACCAAGTATTTTTTAAATCCGACATACGGAACATACAAAAAAAGACATTTACAAAAAAAACTTTTTGTGGTTTTATTACGGCTCCGGGAAAATTAAGGTAGTCGGTGCAAATTGATAGACTTATCAGAAAAATGTTCGAAATACATTACCAGGTTTGCACCATGGTGCGTCTCACGGAAGGCACTATTCCATATTTTAATGTCGCTCTACTTCAAGGAAAATTAATGTAGTTCTGGAAATCGACTTAAACTTATTCATTTAATTAGTACTACTTCCGCCGGAAGTTTTATACTGGTTTTTTTTTACGGAAGATGCATTTGTTCAACACTGTGTTCCCTACATGCACGTGGTTTTTATTAAAATCATAATGCACTAAGACAGTCTCTCTATACGTAATTTAACATGCATCAAGTAATTTCTTTCTATTTTAAAATTTACGGCTTTTTTAAGTTTGTATCTAATATTTAAAATCCTTCCGTAAGCGCCAGAAACGGTGCAAACCTAGGATAAGCTTCTTTTCGTGTCATCTAACGTTTCCATAAGAATCCACGACTACACGACTTAGGTCCACACTTTTTGCTAATTTGCCTGTACTATTAGAGTGTAGGGGTGTACTAAAAAAGGAATTTGAAAAGTTCGCCCTCTAAAGGGTCCAAAAAGGGCGCTTATTTAAAACAAAAATGCCCTGTATTTTGAAAACCGTTGGTAGTAGATGCCTGAAATTTCATATGTAGATTCCTCAAATGAAATTAACAAACACATTTTTCAGCAGAAAAAAAGGCACGGTAAAGTTTTATTTGTAAAAAAAACACTTTTCGTTGTGGTTGATTTTAGTTTATTTCGATGCAGTAAAAGTTAGTTTCAAGGTGTAGTTGTTGAGATTTAAATATTTTTAGGACCTCAAGTTTAAATCGGGGCCCCTGAATTGAACAACTAAAGTGTGGTGTCGTTTCAAAGGTTGTTTAACGGTGGGGTTGTTGAGATTTCAATATTTTCAGGACTTCAAGGTTAAATGTGACCCCTAAATTGAAAAACAGGGTTAAAGGAAGTTGTAGGAGTTTGTAGGAGTTTGTAGGGGTTTTTAGGGTTTGTAGGGGTTTGCTTGTTTCACTGCAGCCGCATTCTTCCACAAGGACGAAGTCGCGAACGGGTCAGCTAATTGGTCATAGAGTTCGTTCCAGTCGGTCTTGTAACCTCGAGGGGACCAAACCTCCATGTCTCTTTACCGGGAGTAAAGTTCACAATCCGCGTGGTATTTACACCATGCGGATTGTGAACTGTTATTACTCCCCTGTACCTGTAAAATTAAAACCTTTACGACCCAATTAATAATAAAGTAACGAACTACGAGTACCATGGTTCCACAACACCAAGACCCGGAATTGTTTTTGCAGATCATACAAATATTTGCCCAGCCTAAAACCTAAATAAATAATTACAACCTTCATGAAATATGTTATAAAATTTTATTGTTACAAGCTACTGACGTATTAAGTACTCATACAACCTTTTACAAGTTACTCATTAGCACTCCAACAAGGAATTTATTGTTGACATCGTTGTACCCACGATATACAATTAATGAGCAATCTATCTCATGTAAGCAATGCTTATCACTTTTATGCCACATGTCATTTTTTTACAATATTGCGTAATTTTTTGGTCTCTTTCTGGGTCGAAACTCTACAAGAGTTCTGTTATTGGTAATGTTTAGCTCTTTTTGTGATTGAACAAAGGTGAAACAAATTCTGAAAGCGATTATAAGAATAGAAGCTTTCGTGAACTATTTTATTTAGGTAGTAGCGGCCTTTGGTATGACTTTATGTCACAATTTTTGGCCTTGTATTGCTTTGAGCCATCATAAATATTTACGTGGTTAATTTTCTTAAATAGTCAGTCCCATTTAGTTTGATCAACACCTTCTGTGATTTCACTTTATATAAATTTTAACATTTTCAGCACACTATTTGAATTTAAAATAAAAGTATAATTAGTTCTTGAATTAAACTTTATTAACTGATATTGGAATACCCTAGAATTCCCAGTTCTTATTCTATTAACAATGAATCTATTGAACTAAAAAGACAAACCACCACTTTGTATTCAGGATCAGCACTCCGATTCAGGACCGCTTGTTTCGAAAGATTTACCCATAACGAGAAATAAAACCGTTGTTAAAATTATTCTACCAGCCAACGGTAGAACAAGAGTTTCGTTGTATTCTTATCTCGATGTATCAACGATTAGCCGAATCGAGTGGTCTGGTATTGCATTGTGGGGCTGTACAAGGCCACGAAAGATTATAGGAATCAAGAGTTGGACCAAGAAATTTTAATTGGCTTGTCTCTTCGATAGGAGACAATTCAAGTACGTGACAAGACTTGAAATGAACCAAATTGAGAAAATGATGTCAGGAATCCTGTTACCAAAGAAGTTGTCGACCTCGGTGGCGTGGTGGGCGAGTAGCCGGCTGAGACGCAAGAGGTGCAGGTTCGATTCCCGCCGCGGGACAAATGTTTGCAGGACGAGACTTAGGGGGTGGGGATTTGCCATAATCACCATCACGCTTGGCAGGCCGATCGGTGATTGCAGTTTGCGTAAAGTACTCAGGCGGCTGCCCATCATCTGCTGTTATCTTTTAGTAAGTCTTACTACCAGCCATGGGAGAAAAAAGAAGGAATCTTTTCGTAGGCTGGACACACCACGGCACTAAACAATGCAAAAATTAATAATAGCATTCGTTTAGTTAGGTAGTATAAATTAATTATTTATAGATTCTATCGACAAAGAAAACGTCTGTAAGATTTACGAAATCATTTTCAATTCCTTTCTTAGACGAAGCATTTATCTCAAAACAATGAAAAGTTTGCATAAGTAGGTACACAAGTTCCTTCTTCCAATATTATTTTGAATCGTTATCCAAGTTTATCTACTTATTTGCTCATATCAAAGTTAAAAGTATTTAAGTCATTGAAATCACAAGGATCATTTTGAATTTTGAAGAAAGCTTAATTTCAATTCGAAAAATCTAAATTGTGTCGGATATTCCAACCTTATTATAATGTAGGTCATCATTTTGTGGGCTGTTATTTTCAATGTTAAAGTTTTCAGTGATAAGTGTTTTTAGTAGTGCACTCGTTTCACAATCTTGTTTGTTTATTGAAGTGGATTTGATTGTACCTACCTGACGCTCACGGCTACGACTATTGCTATTGAATATACAGGGTGTTTTTTTTAAATGGGATAGTATGGGGATATCCGAATCCATAAGAGATACGGGAAAACTGTCTTTGGAACCATTTGCTCATTTTGTATGAAAATGATTTTGGCATAGTTATTTTTTTGGTCAAGCGTGAGTTCTCCATAAAAATGAGTAGTTTTGATAATACGCGTACAATTTGAATAGAATAGACACAACATGTGCCACAGCACCAGTGGCAGCTGGGATCAATATTTGCTTAGTGTATCTCAGTATTGAGGAGATTAGCTGAAGCAATCAACGTTTCAATTGATTGTTTAGATCTAGCTGTTCACTGATTCAGTCACGTCGGAACACAATGAATGCAAACATTCCATAGTTGTTGTGCAATTTTCATGGTATTATTTCATGGTAGAGCCAGAGAGAGTTTTGAGTCATTGTAGAGAATAACAGCTGTACCAGGGACCCTATAAACATGAGAAATTACTTTTTTTTATAGATTTTACATACAGACAGATTTACTACAGTAAATATTAAAATAGTGACTATAGATAAACTTAACTTATTAAAGCATTATTCTACTTGTCTTTGGAATTGTTAGAAACTATTCCAAAAACACTATACTTCCACCAGCTGATTAAGTTTACATTGATCAAAAATAATTACTCACAAAACAGTTACCCACACAATGTAAACACTTGAATTGGACCGGTTACCGACCTTCCCGAAGCGAGAAATGACCGCGAAGCGACGACACATTCACCTCTATGCACACCGAAGTCTATTAAATTATTGCATTTTTTATTGAAACTAGTCTCGATACAATATTATTTTATGTTCTTGGTAGAGTACAACCTTTACCTGTCTCTCTCTACCTATGCTTAGGTCCTAAATCACGGTCAACAGACAAACCCACAACTTTGCAGATTTTGGCGTTCCGAATCCGCGGCTGGTAACTGATGAACTGTAATTATTAATTATGTAATCTACCTAGTTACCTACAAGAAATAATTTATTATATCTACTTACCTACCTACCAATAACAACCAATTTAGATACTTACCTAGATTTTCAGGTAGTCTACATGCAAATAGTTACCGCGTCAACTTTTCTAAAAATCAGCTAGAAAAATTCGCAGCAAGTCATTATAACAATTCTCTTAATTTATATATATATAACATACGGCCAAAGTCCCTGATTAAAGTTAAAAATAATTCGCTAAAAATAATGGATGGCAAAAACAAATGATTTAAAAAACTTATGTACAAAACTTTCGCTTGCTGGGAACCGTATAAGGAGCTAAGTATTGGCTTTAATTGGGGACTATTAGTATGGACATTAGAGTTGTAGGTAGAGCCCGATAACATTTTAACGGTACAGAGGGTTAGTTCTAGTAATGTAGACACAATGTCGAACATACATTTTTCATACAAGATCTGTCAAAACTGATAGACTGAACTATGTATTTGTATGCAAATGTCGAATAGCCAATATTTTGTAGAAAAACTCTAAGTAGGTTCCTATATTGCATTCGTTAAACTCACCAGCATGCGCCCACACAATAACAGGCAATCAATTTTACTAATTACAGCCACAAAAGGTGGGCCAGAACACAAAGAGCACTAAGAGCCACCTGGTTTTGTTTGTAGAACAAAGCTATTCCATTCAGGATTCGTTCGTACACGGATTCATAATGCCACAGTGTAAATTAAATCAAGTACCACAATGACGTTCTTAAAATCGTTCATTGTTTTACACCTCCGTGTATGAGGTAAAAAACACCCAAATTCCTTAGCAGCTGTGAATCCACCATGAAGGTTTATTTCGTTTCTGCAATTTTAGTTGGTTTCATTATTTTTTCAGTGTATCAGAGTTTCTTTTATTTACTCCATAAAATACAGAATAATATTTCTACTTCCTAGGGACTTCAGTCTCATCTCACACGTATAATGATATATTTGCTTGTGAGTCCTATATGGGACTTTTCTATGAAGTTCGAATGCTGTATTTAAAGTATGTTTCACTGTGATATTACTAAAGAAGTATCAATTTAATCTGCCATTGTGTTTTAATAAAGTTGTTTGTGCGTCAAAATAGCATTAAAGGATGTAACGAGGCAGGTCACGTTTTAAGAGAGCCATTATCCAAGTTTCGGATCTATTCAAACCTGTTCGGTGTTCAGCAGGGTGTTAAAAGAATGAATAAAAATGATACAACTTTTTTATTCAATTATAATAAATTACTAATCTGTCTTTTTAATTAGGCCGGAGTAATGAGAAGTGTGCCGTGGTGCGTCTGGCCTAAGAATAGACTCCTCTCTTCTTCTTCTCCCCCCGTGGATGTCGTAAATGCGAAGGGATTACATCAGGGGATAGGCAACAGCATCCATCTGAGTGCTTAACACCAATACTAGGAACACCAATCCGCCTGCCAAGCGTGGTAGTTATGGCAAATCCCTCCATTGTAATTCAATGGGTGAGGCTTCGTCCAGCAGTGGACATCAAGCATGTTAATAAAGAAAGAAAGAGTGATTAGTCACTTACTGTATCTGTGGATCTGATCCGGTGAATTTTGATGTTACTGCAGGATCCGTTAAATTTTTAGGCAGCTTTCAAATTACTATCTTATACGGAGACGATCTGGTACAGTTGAAGAAAATTCAAGGACTCAATAATAATTGAAAAATCTTCTTAAAACTATCACGAGTTTATGGTACACAATAGCTAAAAAGCGATAAAGCTCTGTATTTTTTTATTAATATGAATTTATTCGCAGTAAAGTGTTTTTTTTTTATAAATTTTACTATTCCTTCACATAAATAATTCTTTATTTATTTATTTATGGTAGGTATCTACACAAGTTTGTTATTACGCCAAGATGAAAATAAATTAGGCTCAAACTAAAGGCAAGGAGAAAAAATTGTACTACCGTCTTGTTAGGTTATTTAGGGTAAGTCGGGTAAAAACAAAGGCATCCACAACCTATGACCATTTTTTAAGCAGATTATCGTCAGGATCATCAGTAACTAATCCACTTGTGGCCTTTTCCATATTAAAAGAATCTGAACTAAACCTATCGTTGTGTAAATCCATTGTTGTGGTGAGCGACGCTGACCAACGCAACGGTCTGTTCGTGTAAAGGCTCGTAGTTTGTTTTCTATTTAAATGCAAATGATGTTGAAACCACTTTTCTCCGGGCCGTGCCCGTCTCGTCGTGACATGTATGAAATACTCTGAGACACGAACTGCATTTTATAATTGCTTCTAATGAAACAAGCTGTCGCAAAATAACGCATTTTTCACATACGTTTTGTTTTGCTGATATATTAGGAGATTATTCATATTTCGATCGAAAATAATCATTAATTGAAATTACAACAATAATTTTGAATCGTTATCACCGTTATAATTAATTTATATTCCAATGCGACCACACTCAGAAGAATCTATTAAATACCCTCTCTAGTACCACAGAAGCTACAGGAGTTATCTTTATAACTGCATGTCATGCCTTTAAAACTTTCAAATTCAATTTACAAAAGCACAGGCTACTAATTGTTACATCGTCATAAGCACTCTTGAATGAGTCATGTTGAATCTATACTGATCTGTGCCTATATCTCATATAGTGTGCAAGCTAGAAAGCACGACAAAGGGAACAAGAGTAGGTACACAACGTCATGCAATCTCCATTCTGTGTTCGTCCATCATGCTCTATCGACCGGCCGGAAATGATTTACTCCGGAACCAAGGCATGATATACCGGTAGGCGAGGCTTTTACGGCATTGGAATGTTTCACACTGTTTGAATACAACCTAGACCTACATTGAAAACTCTTTAAAGTTCCAGAGTATTTATCTGCATAGGTCTCTGGTCCTTTTGAAATTATCTCTAGCCAAGGCTATAAGCTACCTTGGTATGTACGACAGCGACGCATAGCAACATTTCAGTAAAGATTGTTTTTAGGGTTCCGTTAATCAAGAGGTATCAACGGAACCATTAGGATCACTCTGGTGTCTGTCTGTCATAGCCTATTATTTTTTTTTTCAAAACTATTGGAGGAAAAATTCGGCACATATTATGCAGAGTTAGCTGATGCAATCACGGGAGTAAAGCGTAAATAAATGAATTCTGATTTTGGGAGTTAGGTAGGATTTCTAAAACGCGTGTGTTTGCGAGGCCTCAGTTCTGCTAGCCTACTTGTACGGAATCCTCTCTACGCGAGTATGACTCGCACTTGACCAGTTTTTTATCGATATTTTACGCTCGATTTGAACGTCTACCTTTACTGTTTATCGAAATGTTTTTTTTTAACATAATAGCAATCTAATAAATGGTAAAATTCAAAAAATAGATACACAATATATAGGGCGTTTATTCTTGCGATACTCTATCACAGTACTCCAGAGCTAAACAGGCTTTATTTTATTAATGATAAAATACGTAGATCGGTACACAAAAACAAATTGCTAGTAACGAAACCTAGGTGGGTAATAATACCATGTTTTAATCCTATAGGGCTTCCAAAATATAAATTCCGTAATTGTGTTGAAGGCAAAACAACTTGGATGCTTTATAGATTAACGTATACACGGATTATCTGAGTAGATATTTTCCATAGACTTTATTTCCTCAACAGTACTTGCTGTAACTTTTTCCCATAACATTGATTTGGTGCATAGAAACTAATCGGTATGTTTTTTGAGGCCAGAGCACAATGCAGCCAGTGGAACCTTGCCCATGTTGAGTGACCATGCTTTTGAATACAGGGAGAGATTTAACATTTTTGATTGAGGTAGCTAATGTATTCCAATGTATAGCAATCTGCAATGTGAAAGATCTACTGTAGAACTTTGAGGAATGAGCAGAAATTTTTAATTAATTAATTAAAATGTGTTTTCATACGAGCGTAAGAATTCGGGGTGAGAGGGTTAGAGGAACTGAATACGTGGTTTTACTTAATAACTAGTATATAATAACTTACATAGTTATAATAGTTTAAATGAAAAAGGAAGTTATATTTTACAAATAAAAATAAAGATATTGCAACTACTATCTCAAGCTTTAATAAAGCAACAAAAATCTCATTTATAGCGCAAAGCATGAAATGCTATTTCTCAGGCGCTTTTTGCGGCGAGAATTAATTTGAAGCTTACGTAAGCCCGAAGTTATTTATCTACATTGTACATTCTCTGGTGAAAATAAACTTTGGTGTCTCAATTTAGTGTTGAGTTGAGGCTGAGGTTTAAGTGGTAAGCGTGTTTAAAATCCTCTTTTTTTTAAATTAATAAATGGTAAGTGGACATAAAATCTACTAAAATGTACTCGCATCTATCACTAGCGCAGTGTGGTGATTAAAACATTATATTTAGTTGCTCTATCAACTATAATATCATCTATTGCAGTAGCATGTGGTAACAAAACAAATTCAAGAACCTTCTTTGAAATTATACAAACTGATTGCAAGGAACTGCATCGAATTAGGATACAAATGGCCTTAGGCAAACACACATCTAAACACGAAGTATTTTTTACGACAGTGCCAAATAAATAACCATAAAAATGAGACAAGATAATTACTGATAGCGAGAAAGAGAGATGGAGATAAAAAAGCCTCAATACAGCATATACCAACATTATTATCGTTATACGATTCCAAACTTTTTAACAGTCACTAATGCCGATTCTGAAAAATTTTGGAGTACAAGCTCTTTAAAAACGACTTTTAACTTTTTGAAGTATGGATTGCCTGGTGGCATTTTCCATAATTTTGTCCATTTCTCCTTACATTTGGACCACAGTTTGATGTATGACAGTTATAAGATGTGTTTCAAGACACGCGACGTGTTACCATCTCAGTCGTGAGACCTGAATGATAAGTTTGTTTCATCTTATTTTCACTTGGTTAATCTAAAAAGTAGCGCACAGTAGAGAAAACAAAACATAAGTATAACTTTATAAGGTTTACACATGAGTGAAATAAAACAAATTTGGATTTTACAAAATTAAACTAATTGTTAATTAATTATTATATTTCCATGTGGTGATCAATAAAGAGTATCCATCCCTAACAACATAAAACAAACGTTTGATAGATTGATAACAAAACGAAAATGTTTAAAAATACTTTTAAAAATTAAGGGCAATATAATGACGGGCAACCTCTGAATGGCCTGGAATAAATAGAAAAGAGGTTAGAGCTCCTTCTGGTTAAGAGAGTCAGAGTGTAGAATAAACAAAATACTTGCATCAGGCTAAAACGGACATCTCTCATTGTTTAGTGACCGAGCGGCTTTTCTTGTGTGTGGGTATAATGTCTATCTTATGTCTTGAGTTAGATCGTATTTGGTATGAGGAAGGTTGGTGATACCAACCAACATCATATAGGTACTTATATGTAGTTCGTATATGAGCTTACCGATTGTAAGAGATTTAGGGGCAAAATGGGGAGGAAAATGGTAAAAATTGTTAGTACTTTTAAATAATTAACAACTTTGTAAACTGAATCAAATAAACAAATTGATTGATTGATTGAAATTAAGCAACACATTTTATTCACATTCACGAATAATTTCTGTTTCCTGTGGGATTTTAAAGACTTAAGATTTTAATTTAAGTTTTCCTGTAAACTATGAGGGGTAATATATTTGAAACTATGCAGTTTTAAGTTTAATATTAAGTAGCATTCAAAATGTTTTATTTGTAACGCCCTTGTTGAAACTAAAACTATGATAAGGAAGAGCGAGACCGCCTGACACAGGTATTTTATACTTAAAAGGTGGTCTCAGTTACGGCTATTACTATGTTAATATTAAGTTAAAGAAAAACAACATTATTATTATAGTTTTATATCATTTATTTAAAAAAAACCTACCGAAATATGACGTTTGTTATTGCAATAGCCTAGCATATTTTCTAAAAATAACTCGGTCTAAAACATATGTTATTAAGTTAATAGCGTGATGGGGTTCCAACGAGGCGAGAATCATTATGGTAATTTTGGTAGGTAGTTACTGTTATTTTATAGTATACAGCTGTACTAACATCAAAATATGTAGTTGCGCACAGGAAGCTGTAGGAAGTAATTACTTATGTGTAATGAGTTGGCGAGGCTTTTCATTTCAGCACAAAAATGTGTTTACTATTTTCATGAAGTTTGATATTCCACCTAAATCATCAGAAAAGTCATCTAATTATTATAATGGTGCCGTATTATCTAAACATGTATATTTACCGTATAGTACCGTTGCGTTGAACTCAGATTTCAAAATACTCATCAATCCTTAGAAGGTCTCATCAATATCATCAGTAATTATGAAGATATTGATGATGTTTTGACGTATTAGCCAAGTTTACACAGAGGTTAGATTAGATATATTTAATACAGTAATTTGTAATTTGGTGAGTACTGTAGTCCACACTAAAATACATTTCTAAGGAAATGATTTGCGTGCCCTCAATCAAATATGCATCGATTAGAAAGCCAGTAAGTCATCTTTAGTGTTTTCTAAAATTGTGGTGCGCGCAGCTTGTTCAACCACATTCGTTTTTATAGCTTGATACTTCAGAACCACATCATTACAACCTAGTTACATCTAGTTTATCCTTTCCTAAAAATATCCAATTAATATTATATTACAAGGAAACGAAGATAAATCCAATAAAAATAATGCACACAACTACAACAATCAGAATCACCGAGGTGATAATTAAACAGGATGGCAATTATCCACTTCTTATCTGAGAACCACGCGAGGGTAAGAGTAATACATACTACACTAAGACTTTTAATTTGAAACTAGATGTCGTTTGTTCACAGAGAGGCTGCTCGGCATGCGCCACGTGATGGCGTTGCTCATGTTCCTGGGCACCACCATCTCCTACGCGACCAGAGTCAGCATGAGCGTGGCTATAGTGGCTATGACTTCCAACAATAGCTATGAATATCCTGTAAGTTTCACTTTTGTTGCAATCATCATCGTTTGCATCATTTTTTGATATATATCATCTTGAAGACTTGACTTAATCTTAACTTTACGTAAAGTGAATCAGTTGTTTCATATTCGCCATAGCTACTTAGTCCTACAAATAACTGATGGCCTCATCAAAATAAAAATGTTTTGAGACGTCAGCATATCTTGGAGCTAATGACTGCACCATTTTTGTAATATTAAAGAGGCTCCTGCCCATCTACAACTTTTTATTTTACCCGAATGAGTAGTTCAGGTGATCCTATGATGAAGTTTTGAAGTTTTTTAGATTCAATTAAGTTAACGTTATGATGTTACTATCTATAAACTAAGTACCTACCACGTAAGTATTCGTAAGATAAGCACGGTAGGTAAGTTATCTAAGGACATGATTAGAACTCCTTTGAAAGTGAAAGACCTCGGCGAACGTGTTCAGACCAGATTAGACGGGCCTGGAGAAAGAAGTCAAGAGTAAACCGAAGAACATATATGAAGAATGCGATGAGAGTGAAAGAAGCAATACGTATATCAGGATCGTAGCAAGTGGAGATCCATGATTTCTGCCTACTCCTGCAGGAAACAGGCGTGAGTTTATTTAATGCAAAGTACCCAAGCAAAAGTAAAAGCAATAGGCAACTAAAGGTGCAATGAAATATCGCTGAAAAATATTGCTATCAGCAGAGTGACCAAGAAAGAACTCGTGTCACGAAGAGGTAAAGTGAGTCCTCTCAAATATATCCAAGCAGTTCACTATGACATACCTTTTCAATATTTTATAAACCATTTCTTAAAAAAACTATCAGAATACCCGAGGTTTCAAATCGCTGGTTGAAAATAACCCGTGAAAAGTTTTTCCATCAAGTAAGGCCCTCGGGACCTCTGGAGCGGATCCGTCGCGCTCCCAAATCGCCGCCAGCTCACGAGCTGCTCATAGCTCGTAACTCACGAATCACTGCTCTCAGCTCACTCATCATTTATCTAGTGTGCTGCGAAACATTAGTTGTTTCAGCTAGTGGCGTTGAAGAAATATTTTTTACTAGTTTTGTGTTTTATACGTTGGTGCGTTGGCGGATTAGTGATCGCAGTATTCGTGTTGAGACCTCTGGTGTTATAATCATGTCAAAATAAATAATTAAAAATAATAATAAATAATATTTATTTTAACTAGCAACTAGACTAATCTGAAACTTAGATAAAATAAGGTACATTATGGTGAATGTTTAGCAAGATAATGTTTCGGATTGTCACTAGGCAAATATGTTTAATGCTGCTTAAATTAATACTTAAGAGGGCCCTACCGGTAACCTCCTCTTAATAAATGATTGCTCAAAGATAGGTTCTCTTTCCAGAAATTCGACTGGGAGCGCAGCACACAGGACACCATCCTCTCTTCATTTTTCTGGGGCTACGTGATGCTGCAGATACCCGCCGGCATGATAGCGGGCCGTTTCGGCGGCAAATACTTGATGTTCACGGCTATGGCTTGTACTGGGGTTGTGAACCTGCTGGTTCCATTGGCAGCCGTCAAGGTGAGTCTGCTACTGATTTCGTGTACTCAAATAGTGTAAGAATTTATTTTCTTAGGCCTTATGACTTAAACATGGTTTAAATCTGAGTTTAGACTAGGCGTACCAGTCCAGGCTTAAATATCAACAAAAGGCATGTACGACTTTAATACGAAAGCAGATGGTTTGTTTTCCGAAATCAATGCTCGCACTACTACACTTTCCAAAATGTCAAACTGACGGATCCTGTATGAAAGTGTCACACACATCACAATATTGAGATGTCAAAATTCCTTCCTCCAACAAGCAATCAATTGTCAATATATAGACCTCAGAATAACGACTAAAATAGAACCCGTCATATTACCTACATAGCGTACATGGCCAACTGTCAAATGTGTATCCTTTGGAGCCTTTCGATTTTTTATGTTTAATTACCTATATATTTGCTTTTTAAAGATATAGTATCATACGAATAAGTTAATAATACATTGCCTTTCATACAGTATTGGAATTAACGTTTGAATTACCTCAATAAGAGCATAAAACTCATTTTAAGATTTTCGTAGATAGTGTTGTGAAAAATTAAATCGATAAGTCTGTCGAGTTTCTAGTCGTAATGTTGTTTTCCCCTACGTGCTCTCCGCTACTGCACCCTAACTGTTCGCACAATGTCCCTTATAATAATGTTGTTGTGTACAAATAGTAGTTTATAAAACTGTTGCAAAATAAGGGTTCTTAAAACACGAGTGTGAGTTAAAAAAACGAGCCGGAGGCGAGTTTTTTTATAGAATCACACGATGTGACAAATTATGTGCAGTTTCATACCTTTTTATCCATATATATATTATCTAATCTCATGAAATAGGTAATATTATATTTTAAAGTCTTGGTAACATTTATTGTAATACCTCCTAGATTTTGCCGGTAAGAGGTTCATTTGTTCGTTGCAGCTTCGAGAATGTCCAGTCGTGTAAAATTTTCTTCAGTATCGCTACTGGCGTTTTCAGTCATTTTTTAAAACAAAAACTAATTTGACAATGAAATTTGCGTAAAATTACAGCTTATATTTGCATTTATTTGTAAACGTTTATAGCGCCAAAATCCATACGTGCGAGCGTGTTGCGCCGCGTCCACAGATTATGTATAGAAAAACTGAATTGCAACCTCCTTGGTCCTTGGTTAGTTGTATCGTAATGGAAAAAAAGTTATATTATGATACAGTTGTCCATGGAAGAGCTGTATCTTAATGTAATTTTTTAAATTTATTTCGATGGCATATGCATAAAGACTGTCATTTTAGTTTTTTCAGTTTTATATTTCAGTATGAGAGTAGATAAAGTTCATATTGTAATAAATGTAATTTACAAATAACATTGTACCAAATTAGCGATAGGTACACGAGATTGCACTGGATACCTAGTTACTGGGTTTTGTCTATCCTGATTTCGGGATATTTTCAATAAAATATGTTTTTGCGTTAACAACATGAGGCTTGTAATCCATTAGAATTAGTACAAAGATCGCGGGGCAAGGGAAAGGTACAATATCTTTTTCGGCCAATAGCAGCATGTTTAAAACTATCACGTCATGTGCGTCCACGGTCATTGGCTGTATGAATAGTACGTAAGTAATCGAAAACAGTCTGCTTCTACAGATTGCTGTAATCGCGAACAAACATTAATATAATTTATTTCATCTTCCAGTTCATGCTTGGTTCTAGACAAAAGTACTGTACAAGTCTCGGCCGAAATAGCAATTAACGGCCTCATTTACTAAAAATCACTGCGAAAGGGCTCGGCTTTGTCTTGTACTTCCAATATTACTCGGCTGTCAATTGCTTTATTTCAGGCCTGGACAGTAATGTTCTATTATTATGAAATATGTAAATATAACACTGCGTGTAAGCTTATTAGATGTTTAAGTAACAAAAATGTACCATAACAATTAAATTTAATGTTTTTACAACTTGTTTTTATTAGTTCCTGATCGTCATTTTTTGTACGTAGGTATACTTGCGCATTCTTCAAAGAATAATAACATCAAGTTTTATTCACAAAATACAAAAAGACAATAATATTTATAACACAGGTGTGATATTGAATCGACAGTCACTCTTTAATCGATGTCGATAGACATCATGTTCCAATCCCTAGTAGAATGAAAATGTGTACAACCTTGTTATTTGCCGTCCTGTGAAAAGTATATCTCTCTTGTTCTGGCAATAACAATTGTGCCGTAAGAGTAAAGAGCGGTGCCATATTTAATTAGTTTATACTAAGTTTCACTATTTCTTTGTTAGTCTTTATTCTGAGATATAGACCATTGCTAAATTAGAGGGCTGCCAGGTTTGTAGAAAAACCAGAGATAGACTGAATCGAAGTTTTGACATTTTCGACATAAGCTGGGACTATCTAGTTCGAGAGTTGCTTTAGGAAAACAAGCTATCTGGTTTTGTATTACAGTCGTATATACCAAAGGTCGATATTTAAGCCTAGATTGGTAGGCCTGGTCTAAACTCAGATTAAAACCATGTTTTGTATTAAGGCCGTAGGAGTTTGTGGGGCGATGCTGTTTATTTTACGAGAGTGGTCATCAGCTTGCTGATGCCACTGTTTGCACTTTTAATTGGATAGTGAGCTTTCCATTTTGTTTGTGCTTTAGTCTTGTTTACTCCAAATTAGAATGATTTACTGTTATTGAATAATAGTTATCTCAGTATTTTCCATATTAATGGGTTTAAAATAAAGTAAGAAAAGTAAAGAATTGTGTTAAATTTATCGCAACAATGCACAAATAATTTAATTTTAATTTCCTGTAAAAAAATTATAACGCGCAATAACCTGTAACCTCCTAATTTGAACAAGACGTGAATCCAGCAGCGGGATCATTTCAAGAAACTGCTTTCAAACAAGTGCTCTTTTCTACTGTGGACTTTTCCTTTGTTTGTACTGATACAGGAATAGGATACACTAACTACCATCCTCAAAAGGATCATTTTACATTTTCTATTTGTATTCAAAACGATCCTTGTCATTACAATGAATAAAATTATTTTTATTTAATTCGGTTTGATTTGATCAAGCATGGTATTATTTCCAAGCAGTAAAAATAAAAGAAATATTTATTTTTCTACTACTTTGAAAGTAATAACTTGCCCCACAAAAACGCATTCCTTAATTCTTGTTTTTTTCCGCATACTCTAAGCAATAACGAACGCTTCATAAGTATTGACTTATTATGTACAATATTCCACAAGCAAGCGATACTTATTAGAAAAAGTCTGTGCTCTTTAATTAATGAATTTTTGGGCATTTTGTTAAAGCAAGTAACACGCTAATTGATTGATGAAACTAGAATAACATAACACCCAACACATACATAGTCCTTATCCCACTCGAGGATTCCCGTGGGTATCAAGATCCTGCAAACATTTGTCCCGCTGCGGGAATTAAACCCGCACCTCTTGTGTCTCAGCCGGCAACTTGCCCGCCACACCACTCGGAGGTTGTCAAACAGACATTTATTTTATCTTCTTTTATAAATCGTGTCACTGGATTATTCTGAGGGGTGCTGATAAAATTGTCTACAGAGGGACCACATAATTATAAAACATTAAATTCATATTTGTTATTTCTGCTTGCGGTACCAGGGGAGTGATTCTTGGAAAAATCCCGTACACGAGATGATGTCAAATCTCGATTGATAACCATAATTTTGTATGGGTGTCATGCGAGATGTGACCTCATCTCGTGAACTTGTTTTATTCGGGAATACGGGCCCAGCTCGAGGTCATAAAAAGGCCATTATGACTGATGTTAAAAGAACCAGTGAGGGAAAGTATTGAGTGCGCTTCGCTCCTTTTAAGCATTTTTTCTCTAATCTATATTTCATTAACGTTCTAAGCATTTTATCTAACAGTTGGGCAATAAACAGAATGAGAATCATCTGTCCCCGACGGCTCTGAGCCCTGGGAGGAAGACGGATGGCCGTCTGAGCGTCTGAGCCTGCGGGCGATCAAGACAGAACCAATGTGTTTTGTGACAAAACGTTGCTAGAATCCTTAAAGCCAAGTTCGATTGATTTGGGACCCGACAAGCTACAAAAAGCTGTCAAATGCTACTCAGACCTCGCAAAAAGAGTTTTCTATTTAAATATTTGAATCAAATTATTTATGCAATTATCTAAAATCTGCGTCATTGGGTTTTACAATTTGGGTTTTAACAAGCTCTTTATTATCTTGTACTTGAGATGGTGACATATAGAAAGACAGCATACAGTATGAAACCATAATTCAATTGTTCGAGTTGAATAAATGTGTCATTCTAGTAACAGCGTTATCGTATATTAAATGCAAGGAATTTTTAAAAGCCTCGAATAGTGCTGGGACAGTTCGTGTACTTATTTATCGACTGGAAGTGTTTTGCACCAATAACTAATATTTTTAAAAATCTTAAATTTTAACTAACGCGACATTCTCATCGCGGCATTTAACTTAAAAATGCCATTTCACCTGGGCATTCGCGATAATAGTAATCCTGTAGCTGTTTGTTCGATGGATGTAACTATAGATTCCAAAGTACCTAGGTCCCTAATATTTTCGCGATCGTAACATACGTATATATATTTATATTTATCTATACTTACACACTACGTCAGATTTTGCTCATCTAGCAAAACCCTTTGAATAGTAAGATAGTTAGATTTTTTTTATTATTTTTGTTATTTTTCAAGACAATAAAGTTCTATAAATCAAAATCGATTTAATTTAAAGTGAAATAAAAATTGTTGTGTTTGCGATGGTTTGTGGTTTGATAGTGTGGTGTGGTGATTTCGACCAGAGAATAGGACTCCTCCAACTCCTCTCGTGGATGTCGCAAAAGGCAACTGAAGGACAAATCTCACACGGGTGGGTTACGCCGGGAGATGGTTATAGCAGCATCCATATGAGTAATTAACACCAATTACCAACTGCCATAACCACCTGCGTTCACTGATCGCCTGTGTCATGGCAAATCATTCCAAATTTCATTCCCATTCATCCAAAGTTTGTCAAAATATATCTAAATTACAATCCTCGTAGCAAGAGTCCTAGGACAAATGTGCCTTCCTCTGAGCGATGGCTCATTCGCGCTGATTACACGCAGCGCTCTGAGGGATGGCGGACTAGATGAGATGTAGACGTACGTAATGTGAGATTTGTACGCGATTTGTCTATACTCTGAAATTGCGCTTCTCTTGTCTTATAAACATTTTACAACGTACAAATTTACAAAAGCACTGCGTATACCACTCGTACCATTTAGGGTAGGTATAATACATTATGTTGTGAGAGCATATTATTGTTTTGTTTGTGTTTGTTGCCTGATTCCTTCTAGGCTTGGTCGCGTTGGAAAAGGAGTCAGTTTAGTTTATAAGACGATTCAAAATGATCCTTGTGATCAATGAATAAAACTATTTATGATTTTATTTATTATTATCCCGCTAAAACCATTAGCAGAACTTGGACGATAAAAACGCATGGGTATCTGTGCAAGCAAATGACATAATGTTTCTACGGCTGATTTATTATTATGATCTTTGGAAACCTTTGTCGTGATATTTTAGATATTATTTTATTTTTACATGTACTAAGTGACAAAGCCCCTAAAACACAGTTAAGAAAAATATATAAGTGCATCTTTGCACTTACATATTTTTCTTAACTGTGTTTTAGGTAATCAAATAGACGAAACTAAGTTTTTGTCATAAATAAACATGAAAAATGAAATAGTCGGCATGTTGTTGTGACTACAACTGCAACATGAGTTGTAGTTGTAGTAAGCGATAGTCTGACATAGTTTCCAAAATATCTGCGCTTATTTATAACTTTACTGTATAAACAGATGAATTAGTATAGGAAGACTTCTCAATGGACCGATGGCATTATAAAGGTATCAGAAAGTCGGTAGATGGAGGCAGGTCAAGAGTGTTTGTCGTACTGTTCTGTGGACTTCTATAGGCTGATGATAATAGCTTAGAACCAAACGCATTTTCTACCTGACAACCCAACCTCGAAGGTATATCATCTTTCAGGGTGACTGGATAGCGGTATGTGTGTGCCGAGTCCTCATGGGGCTAACACAAGGATTGCTGTACCCCAGCATTCATGGAGTCCTAGGGCACTGGGCTCCTACGACTGAGCGCAGTCGTCTCGGCACCTTCGTTTATGCTGGTAAGTTAGTATATATTATATATATTATATATTTATAGGTACTCAGTCGCGGAGGATATTTTCCTCTCGTTCTTTCGTCTTTTGGTTCTAGGACATTCACTCACGATGTTTTCTTTCACCAATTGTGAGCACGTAGTTTGTCGCAAATCATTTTATCAAGTGAAAAAAATCGGAAATCGGGTTCGTGCTTTCTCAGAATCAGGGTCGGTATTATTCCACAAATAATTAACAATGGTGATGCCCATTGTTCTCAAGTTCTCAGTGGTAAGTGGTCAGCTTAGCTCTCAGTGAAATTAAAATGTATTTAATTATGTTCGGCGACTCGCGTAATAATGAAGTTCATTCTTCATTGATCTCATATTAACTTATCTTAACATAACACCCAACAGTCACATACGTAGTCTTGATCCCACACTAGGATTTCCTGTGTCGTGGGTATCAGGAACTACGAGAACATAAACGTAAGATATCTTAGCTCTAAAAACTCTAGAATCTAGTGTATTGTTCGCAATACACTAGATTCTAGAGCATTAATTGTTGTTAAACTTACAACAACAACTTCAACTTAACTTACTTTACAGGGCCTTTATTATTGATGATTAAGTAAATAACTAGACAACACCTTTTAAGCGCCCACACAACAAACAATTTAGCAACTTTAACCCGTAAATACAGAAGTAATCACTTCACTACACTCGTTTGAAAGAACTACACTTGTTTGAAAGAAGTAATTTAGAAACTTAACCTTTCGGAACATTTCGAGTCATTTGAAACTTCCTAATGGGGCCAATTATCTAACGAAAAGCCTACTAATGGTATTTTTACACGAGTAACTCTTAGCGCTACATAGATGTATAGCCCAGCGACTAGCACCAAACATACTGTATTCGGCAATGTGGCAGTATTCTGGAATTCTAGATCGTTATCGTGTAAAATGAGACTATTTTAGAAAGAATTTTTACAAGCCTAAGTGGTTGATACAAGGTAATATGTGATTTGAGTGACGTGGCGCAATTTCTGACCCACACAAATGCTGCCGTATACTTCACGTGGCCGTAAGTGTCGCGCCAGATCTGCGTAACGTACCGCGCCGAAAGTTCAGCGGCTGGAGTTTATTACGTGACGTAATTTCGGCTGATGTGTCATAGGGAACTTGAACACATTTAAAGCCTAGTACGTACTGCTGGCGTCACAATAGAATAGTGGCAGTTCCCGGACAAACGCTTTTAAATGGTTTACACTTGTTTTAATTATGGCCTCTGAGTTAAAACTCAGTTTTGCCAATGTCAAGTAATAAATAGATTATATTTCTAATAATGTCAAGTCGTAGTAGTCAAGTACTACGGTCAAGTCATGTTCTAGCAAAAACAGGTAGATAATGCTGTAATGACAGCCGTAACATAAAACAGTTTTATGTTCTGTGGTAGGTAATATAGCACGCTCTGTCACGCCGCTACGTATCCGCTATACAACGGATGCTTCGAGCTCAGGCAACCCTAGCTTAACGCTAATTGCTACCAGCCAGCAAAATCTTAACACTTTATTATTGTGCTTCCCCAGGTGCTCAACTAGGAACCATTATCGAGTTGCTGTCATCCGGGCTGCTCTCCGCTAGTTCATGGGGCTGGCCGTCCGTGTTTTACGTGGCCGGTATAATGTGCATCACGTGGTCTG
Organism: Epirrita christyi; assembly: GCA_951392215.1. Taxonomy (NCBI): domain Eukaryota; kingdom Metazoa; phylum Arthropoda; class Insecta; order Lepidoptera; family Geometridae; genus Epirrita; species Epirrita christyi. The sequence goes on from OX595844.1 coordinate 16,123,241, forward strand.
CCCTGTGGCTCATCCTGGGGGACTCCACCCCTGGGACCAGCAGGTGGATCTCGGATGAGGAAAGGAAATATATTGAGAGTAACGTGCTTTCGGATGAGCTGGGGCATAATGTGAGCAAGTTTTTCTGTATGCTAATGCCATTTACAATACACTTTTTCCACTGTCTTCTCGAGTTTTCCCGCCAACAACCGTCTTATGTATCTAATTAATTTACTAAAATACGGTACGGGGTACATTCATTATCATTCTTAAATTGCCTTTACACAGTGATAATAAACGAGTAGGTACCTATAATATCACCATTATCATTCGTCACCGTGTGTCGTGGTGTGTCCGGCCTAATAATAGACCCCTTCTTCTGCCTTGGATGCAGTAAAAGTCTTACTAAGGATACAGGCTTACAGGGGATGGGCAGCAGCATCTACCAGAGTACTTAACACCAAACTGCGATCACCAATCCCCCTGCCAAGCGTGGTGATTATGGCAAATCCTCTCACTGTATTCAATTGGGGAGGCTCCGTCCAGCAGTGGACGTATATAGGCTGATGATCACCAGCCTTCAGACGTACACTGCTGAGCAAGGCCACTGCCATAATCAACACGCTTGACACTCTTTTCATAATCACCAATCCGCCTACCTATAATATACAGTGATAAAAATACACCTTGTTGATTCTAAAAGTTTACTATTCTCGTTTGTTACAGCCCATGCCAACTCCATGGATCAGCATCCTAACGTCTCTACCATTCTGGGCCATCCTACTTGCGCACTGTGGGCAGAACCTAGGCTTCTGGACCCTGCTAACTGAGCTGCCTTCTTACATGAAGAACGTTCTACACGTCGATATCAAGGAGGTTAGTGTTTACAATCATTTCATGTCTCAAAAGAAGAAAAGGGTTTATTTTGGAACTACCTAAACATGATGATAACATTCCGTGGCGCAAAGGAGAATTAGCCAGCTGAGACGCAAGAGGGTTCGATTCCCGCTGCGGGATAAATATTTGCAAGATCTGCAAATATTTCTTTCAGGTCTGGATGTTGTGGTACCATGGTACTCATAGTTCCTGATACCCACGACACAGAGATTCCTAGTGTGGGATTAGGAATATGTATGTAACTGTTGGGTGTTATATATGTTATGCTATGTTATACATACATACATGTTATATTGGAGGCCTATGCTGAAAAGCAAAACAATCAAATTACTGATGTCTAATGATAAGATTTTGTAAACTAGAATTAAGATTTGTTTAATAAAGGCTATTGAAATTGAAATTGAATGTTATACATATACAGAATTTCAATAGGTTATTTCTTCCACTATTAATTACAAAGTAGATATTTCACTTCTTCTATTAGAGCATTCAGCGTAACATGACGAGGAGAAAAGCGGAAGAGTAGTCAGTTATTTTCGCTTGAAAACCATTTTTAGGAAGCTTTACACTACGTCTTTGTCTTGAAATAGGATTCTTATACAGCTAAGATTTTCTAAGAGGCAGTGACCTTCATTGACGGCTAACATATTAGCGAACTCGTCGAAGTCGTCACTTACTTGTTTAAAGTCAGGTTTGAAATCGAGTTCAGCGCTATTGTAAGGAATGACTAAGAAAACCAGGGCTTATAAGCAGCAGCCTGTATGCTTGAACTATTTATTACAGAACGGCAAACTATCAGCCCTTCCATACGTAGCGATGTACATCCTCAGCTTCGTGTTCAGTTGGATCGCAGACTTCCTCGTCAACCGGGACATCGTGCAGCTCGTCACATCCAGGAAGATCTTCAATACTATTGGTAAGATTTCGGTAACAGGTTTTAGGAGCAAGTAGATGGAAATATACTAATAAGTAGGAAGAACTACATGGTGTGTCCGGTCTAAGAATTGACTCCTTTATCTCCTTCCGTGGATGGCGTAAAAGCTGACTAAGGGATTACACCAGGAGATGGGCAGCAGCATCCACCTGAGTACTCAACATGACTACTGCGATCACCAATCCGCCTGCCAAGCGTGGTGATTATGGCAATTCCCCCCATTTTATTTATGAGGGAGGTCTCGTACAGCAGTGATGGACATCTAAAGGCTGATAAAGATCAATAAAGTATTGGAAATGTCCACAAAATTGTAGAAGGGAGTCAGCTTTTCCCAGAGAAGATCCATGTCCTAGTGAAACAGAAGTCAATAATAATTATGTTACGTTCACAGCGCACTGGGGACCAGCTGTAGCTCTTCTAGGACTCGCATACTTACCGGCTGGAAGCCTGACTTTAGCAGTAGTCATTCTCACCATCACCTTGGGACTCAACGGTGCCCACTACGTTGGATTCATGGTAAATAACACTAATCGAGACCAGACATAAATCAGATTCCGTAATGTAATGTATCTATTCGGCATTGGAAATATAAAGTATTTATCATTCACAATTTAGTTATTCTAATTATTGTGCCTCGTTCAATCAATGTATCGTATGAACTGTGTACAGATATAATTGTAGCAGTAGTAGAGCGTCTTTGTGAAAGACTTCATCTGAGGAAGTACTACCACCATACCCATTTCTACCGCCAAGCAGTAAAATGAGCTGTGTTCCGGTTTGATGGGTGAAATTACAGCAGGCATATGACAATTTTTAGCTTTATATTTCAGGGTGGCTTGTTCCAGGTGGACGTGGCCTGATAATATTGCATATATACGGGGTTTTTTAAATTGGACAGTATGGGGATATCCGAATCCCTAAGAGACACGGGAAAACTGTCTTTGGAACCATTTGCTCATTTTGTATGAAAATGATTTTGGCATAGTTATTTTTTTGGTCAAGCGTGAGTTCTCCATAAAAATGAGTAGTTTTGATCAAAAATTTTTTTTATGCGTATCGACTCAATTTCATGTAAGGATTGTTTCATTGTATCGGAAGAAAAAAATCTGAGCAGCAGAAGTTAGTCAAATTTTATAAAATGTTTTCTCATACAAATTGTAAGTAATCTGGTACCTACTTTAATAAAACTATCGCAATAAATTTTCAAAATGGCCTCCCTCTTGCTGTTTCTAGGTACGGGCACGTTTCAGAACATCTCTAGTGGCATTAGACAAAGATGTGTGGTGAATGTTGTTCTACTGCTCTGATGGTCTCGTGAAATGAGAAAAATCAGAGCTGTAGAACTTAGTCAAACTTTAATAAGAAAATCTTTGTCTAAGGCCACAAGAGGTATTATGAAACGTACCCGTACCTGGAAACAGCAAGAGGGAGGCCATTTTGAAAATTCATTGCGATAGTTTTATTAACGTAGGTACCAGATTACTTACAATTTGTATGAGAAAACATTTTATAAAATTTGTCTAACTTCTGCTGCTCAGATTTTTTTCTTCCGATACAATGAAACGATCCTTACATGAAATTGAGTCGATAAACATAAAAAAAATTTTTGATCAAAACTACTATTTTTTATGGAGAACTCACGCTTGACCAAAAAAATAACTATGCCAAAATTATTTTCATACAAAATGAGCAAATGGTTCCAAAGACAGTTTTCCCGTATCTCTTATGGATTCGGATATCCCCATACTGTCCCATTTAAAAAAAACACCCTGTATATTGCATTGTTATAGTCAGAGGTTACCGCTTAACATCACAGGGCAATCTGTTTGTTGTCATTTATTTAAATAAAAATAAATTTTCACCTTTAAAATGGTACCCAAAACAATAAGCTTCCCTTTAACACAATATTGGTCCTACCAGCTGGATATGAATTGCTATGATTAATGCTAATAATAATGTATTATAGATCATTTGTTTTTTTTAATTCTAGCTGTCCCACATTGACCTATCTCCGAATCACGCCAGCACGCTGATGGGCATCACCAATGGCATCAGCTCCATATTCTCCATCATGGCGCCGCTGAGCGTCTCTGTTGTTGTGCAGGATCAGGTAGGTTTTTATTATAAGGCTCTGATCGTCAGAGTAAAAATCAAAGTGGTTCAATTATTTAAAATCTCAGAGGACTGTCATGGTTTCCTTGATGAATGGATTCGCATTTTTTTAAATAATGTTTGTCAGAAATACGTCATTGATTTTTGTCTTCCAGAGCGAAGCATCTGAATGGAGGAAGGTGTTCTTCATCTCAATCGCGTTCTATCTCCTGAGTAATCTGTTTTACCTACTTTTCATCTCGGGAGACGTACAGAGCTGGAACGAGCCCGAACCAGTCGAGGGTGGAGGTCAGTATCATTATATCATAGTCGCATTTTACCAAAACTTGTAGTTTTTTAATGTAAATAATAGAGCTGGCATGTTGGTGAGCAAAGATGATTATTACTATTGGTGATGAGTACTCAGGTGGATGTTGCTGTCCATCTCCTAGTGTAACTCCTTAGTTGGCTCACACAACATCCTCGGGAGAAGACGGAGTGATGACCATCAATCAGTTGCCGTCCTGCCACCGTCGTTCTAGTCACAACTAAGTGTACTAAACGCCAAAGCTCGTGCCAGACCAGTCCATATAGTTGATCGAACCTTCGCTGCAATATATGCGGTAGCGAATTATAGTAGGTACCTAATTGACGTAAATGATGATGATGAAAAGCGATGAGGTTTTCAACCTAGTCACTCCTTTTTATGTTGAGGAACCCCGTATAATTTTTTTTTTTTTTGTTTAAAACTTGTTGTTTACCTGAGATTTACCTTTTGGATGTAAAGGTGGGGTTGCTAGTACTAATTACCTTCCGTGATAACCTCTCTCACACCGCACGCAACCCTGCCCTGCGATGTGATACGCGTATTGCGTGTCTTTTCAAAGGAGTGGAAATTTCCAGGAACATTCTGGTAAAACTGCTATCGCTTTGCTGGAACATGACTTGACCGAGACTTTACGACTTGACATTATTTGAAATATTTTATCTATCTCTACTTGACATTGGCTAAATTGAGATTTTACTCAGAGGCCCTAATTAAAAAACTTATTATTTGATTACTTTTCTTAAATTGTTTACAGTTTTAATGCCGTGTTCAGCGTGTCATAATTAATAATTGTGTAAATAAAAATGTTTATAAGTATTTTTATTAGAATTACAACGTTGATGATCTCATATCACACATCGATTAAAATAAAAAAGACGCAGTACCATTCGAGAGGAGATCAGCTCAATCGTTGAAACATAACTACTATACATGAACATATATAACTTTGTTTTCAGAGGAAGGAGGAGTGAAGAAAGTACCAATGAAACCAAAACGCGACATCCGAAGATTAAGTATAGGGGAGAGCAAGTTTTGATCAAGTCTTAACATAATTTATTTTATATAAGCTAGTCATATTTAAGCATAATTTGTAATTAAATAATTTAGAAGATTATCAAGGTACGCTTTAAAAAAATATCAAAAACAAAATGACTTTTTTCTTAAAATTTTAGAAAAATTAAAGTTCTGCTAGAATTTCGATTGATCCTGATGAATTGTATAAACTGAATAGGGTAATTTTATTTTGAACACCAACTATCTTACTACTTACCTACCTAGTAGAGACATACTTATTTATTTTATTTTATTTTACAAATTTTGGGAAAACTTACAGCTAGTACACATACGGATTATAAACTAAAATACATGTAAGAACTACATGTATCCAGAGGGCCAATTAAAAGTTTCCACATATAGGTCACAAACGAGTAAACATAAAAAAAGTAATCGTAGACGACGAAGAGAGAAAAAAAAAGAAGATACAAAAAACAAAATGCGAAATTAAGTTACCTAATATTATAAGAAAAATTTGTCACTGAGTAAGCGCTTAAGCCTACTAGTTGGGGTATTGAATAAATCTACATCAACATCTGCTTTGACCATACGAAAGACATATCTCATGAAAAAGCGATATAGCAGGTAATAAGCGCTCAATCATGGCTGATGATGATGGTGATGATGAAGCGCTTAGAGAGTCATATTGTCATTGTCGTTTTTGCTGCTCTGCTCTCTTATGGACAAAGGCATTTTTGCTTCTATACCGCTCAACTACGTTTTACAAGTAGTTCTTACAATCGGTAGAGCAGAGAGCCTAATAGTATAGCTAGCTAATTAATATGTTTTTAGTTTTATTATCCGTAACTAGCTGTAAGTTTTCCCAAAATTTGTAAAATAAAATAGACGATTGTCCGTGTGTGTGTGCGTGCTCGATAGAAACGTCACAGATTAATGGCTAGTTACTACGTAATACTCGGACGAACAAAGGCTGCTGAAAACATAGAGCCTCAGGCTTCAGTAAACATCTGTAGACCAGTGCCTAGAAATTAGGTAAAACCAAAGAAACCCTAGTTTTGTTTGACCGAAAATAAATCATGATTCATCAGTTGGTAGACGTCTACAGCTAGACGAGGCCTCCCCAAGTCCAAGTCCCTATACAATAGGGGAAAGAAGAAGAAATAATATATTTATTAACATTATACCGACAATATTTATAAGAATTTAAGAAATAAAAAACATTTTACTAAGATTTTTAAGCTTGCTGAAGGTAAGTAGTTCTACTATTTCTTCGTGTCACTGGTCCTTTTTTGGTCACCCTGTGTTAGATAGGTTAGAGTAGAGACCAGCCTGAGACACATATTTAATTCAGTGGTACAATATAATATTGTGAATTATTTGCAAAATTGTTAACAGCGCCTCGTCTAATAAATAATAACCGTATAAAAAAAATACAACTGAATTGAGAATCTCCTCCTTTTTTTTTAAGTCGGTAAAAAAATACCTAATTTCATTAAATCTAATTGAATTCTACTAATGCGTATTATACAATTAGAGTGCTGCTAATTATGATTATGTTGGTAAATAGATACGAGACATTGAGATCGCGAAGTTAATGAGATAATTATTATGATTGATGAGAGGACAATATGTCCTGTAATACTAAAATTAAATTATTTCTGCTAATAAGCCAGACCTTAAAGGTACTGGATATTGTTAATCTAGTTTGCTCGCAGATTTAGTGTCCACAAGTTATCTCAGAAAATAGTAACAAACAGACGCCCAAAGGCAGAGCAAGTCAAGCGTTCCGAGTCACTCCAACGCATGCGTAGCTACACGCTTGTAAAATTAAACTGAAAAGACGAGTGACTGGTATGTTAGGTACAAAAGAACTAAGTTGTTAGTTTTTCCAAAGAACTAAGCTAAAGCTATTAAGCTTAGATTTTTTTTTGTAAGAAAATCTAGAACATTGTCTCAAACAGACAACCAACAAACTAATCAAATAATTATTTTTACTTTGACGCCCATGACTTTACACGTGTGTACTCGTAATTTCATATAAACTTCGATCTCTCAGAGGTAGAAAGACGCAAGCCAAACGCTTGCGCCAAGATGTTAGTTATCATAATTTAACTTAGAGTTAATTTACTGAGTAGTTTTTAAGATTTACCTGGTTACTGGCCTAATGTTTTACAACAAGATAGAACCAGTGGTACGATGAACGACCGAACGAACTGCGCCATATCAACCATCAGGGCCCTTAGTACGCGTACTCAATTTGTTTTGCATTTTCAGTTTGATTGTATTAATAGTCTACGAGTAAAATAACTACGGACAGACAGACGGAAATGGCGAAACTATATGAGGAATCCTACAAAAGTGTCATGTGCCTGTAGTTTTAACGGTGCACTCTTCTAGCGGAACACAGCAATGCGATAACTGGCATATTTTATCTGGCGAAGCGCTACTGATATTCGAAAGAAATAGTGGTATTTACTTCCGCGGGCAAACTCTTCCCCAAGGAGCTCAACTGCGCCACCTTATTTTCGGAGATCCAACCATCCACGTCGCTACACCCGCTCCACTCTGAGGGTACAAACTGCGACCTAAGCCAGTCTTGAGACACAGGACGCCACTCCAGCATCCACATAAGCCGCTATAAATCAGGATGCAATATGACTAGTTTAAATATCCGACTCGAAGCATATTCTTCAACCTTGTGGAATGAAATCCGGGCTATTTAGTTGAAGTGGAAATGTAAGGAGCTCGCTCGTTGAGTTCACTGAATAGTGGATGCAGCTTGTAATAATTCGGATTGGGAATACGTTGCAAGTTTCAGTCTGTAGTATATAGTAATCCAGAATGTAACTTGTATGTTAGCTAACAAGGTAAGAAATAAAGAATTGAAGTTGTTAAGTATCTAATAGAAATAATAGAAAATAAATTTATTTACAGCATCAACAAATCCGGTAATATATAAACTAAGCTATTTAATTTAATAACACCATTAAACTTGGTAGGTACTCACGGTTTTAATAAAAACCGGACAATGCTGAAACTGACTGCATAATCTGTGTCTATCGACGGCCCTCACACTAGGCCGAGCCTGTATCCTGAGGACCAAGGTTACGATTAACAAAATAATAAAATATTTTAGCGTCTTGGTACAACTAAGATTCTAGTACAGAGGTAACTACGATTTTACATGCGCAACTTTCAGGTAAGTCTAGATTAATAGGAAAACTGGTAGGTAAGTAGGGATCTAAGTTTTACAGAGATCTATAATAATGTGTAAAACAAAAAAAAACAGATAGAAATATTAAGATACAATTATAGAAAATACTTATAATAAATATGACAGATAATAACATGTAAATAAATATGCTATAAAGTTATAAATAGGTAATGCTAATACTAAAAGTCGTATATTAGATAAATTATTTAAATAAGTTCTTATATTATGGTTATGATAAATAGTATCTACGGTAAAAAACTTTTAGTTTATGATACCGAGGATATCCTCGGTGTCCTTGTATGAAAGAGTCAATAACCAGCCAAATATGCTATGTTTTGCTTCCCGGACAGACTTATTTTTAATATCACAAGATTTAACCACTCCATTATAAACATGAGCCCTAACGAAGTAACCAAACCGCCGAGCGAAGGAAGTATTTGTCTTAGGGGTAGGCATTTTATAAACTCTTTTGCTTGCCAATAAGGAGGAATCTACTTAAAGAGGCGAAAGGACTAAGGTAAAACATGATAGGGAAAATTAAAAAATGAGGTATCCTTCTATTTGTAAGAAGGACAGGTTCTAAAGGCAAAGTAATCACCACTATCATTATCATCCTGTTTACATCCACTACTAGACGAGGCCTCCCCCAATGAATGGAATTTGGTAAGACTCAAGCGGACGTTGCTACCTATCCCCCTGTTGCTTCTCGCATTGTCTGCCTTTTCCCCCAAAATAACATAACACAACATATAACACCCAACAGTCACATATACGTAGTCCTGATCCCAAACTAGGGTTCCCTGTGTCTTGGGTATAGTACAATGGTACCATAACATCCAAACCCGGAACAAATATATACAGATCATGCAAACACATTTTGTCCCGCAGCGGGAATCGAATTCGCAACCTCCCGCATCTTAGCCGAAAAATGATGACGAACATTAATTTAAAATTGGCGGGACACACACAAAGAATAAAGCCAAATAGATGGCTGCATATCGTTACGAACTGGACACGCCTAAATATAAAAGAAGACGACTATTCAAAAGGTGGAACAACGAAATAATCTAAGTGCGGCTGGTAAAGACTGGCCAAGCTAAGAAGAGCAAGAGATAGGAAAGATCGGCGATCTTATTTACTATCAATAACTAACTATATAAGTCTAAGCGTATTGTTTTTTTTTTATGAAAATAAAACTTTTTTTTACATTGGCAAGTAAGGTTTATGAAGTGTATTTGAAACATACTGTCTCAGTGATTCAAATATCAGGAAGAGCAAAACATATATGAATTAAAAGTAGCAGTTACAGCATTTTGCTAACGCAAAATTTTTAATGAGGTGTATCTCAATTATTTTTTTTAGATCGAAAACCCATACATGGTTTTTGGAAATTATCCAACTATAACCTAAAAATATTGGAAAAATTACCCAATTTTCCCCACTCTACATCTTCATACGTCGCAAAAAAACTTACCTTTTTCTTATAAAAACAGATCACGTATCAAGCTACATCATCTGGGTTCTGGTAAGGTCTAGTTTACACGATGCTAGTGAGCTGAGTCAGCAAGATTCAAGGTTTTATGAAACAATGTTTTTATTTTTGGTCTGCACAGTTTTGAAGTGTTGTAGGTTAGCAATGTCTATTGTCTATACAATCTTGCTTTAGTTATTATTATGAGACACAATCATTCGTTTTACTACTGTTTTGAAAGTAGTGACATATTAATATCTTAATTTGGCTTTTAAAGCAGCAGTGCACGAGTTCTATTTTGGTAGTAAGTACCACTTATGTTTTCAATCTAGAATGAGAATTAGGTGAAAATGCGAGCTTTTCTTTTTAGTGTGTGGTAGCCCGGCTTATTTCCCTGTTTGCTAACTAGATGGCGATGTAGATTCACACAATTTTTGACCAGCAGTAGCTTGCACATTCTGTCCGGTTAGTCTTAGAGCATTTATCGGTAAATTCTCTGAGTAGTTAGTGTAAGCACATGCGATTAATAAAACTGCCTTTATCACTCGCGTTACTAAGGCGTTATTATTGGCGAATAAATAGAGGCTTAGTGGCTGACAGTAGCTAGCGTCTATCAAGGGACCTTTGCAAAAAAATTGTAGACGTTTTCTTTCTGGGGAGAGCGCGTGCGAATCATAAAACTATGTCACCACGCTACATAATACGAATTCGGAAAATAAGTTATCAACATCATCAGCCTGTAGAAGTAGAGTATCGTAATACAGTGAAAAATAAATACATTGGGGAAGTTTATGCTTGTAGCATTTCAGATGAATATTAATTTGGTATGTTTTATAAATATGCAAACGAGGAATGAAAACGAATGATGTTGTATACAGAGTGTCCCACGGCTATGCTACATTGAGGACAAGTACTTTAAATATTAAAGTTAGAAAGTTTTACGTCATGGAGACTTTCCTTTTTTTTTAAAGTCAGTAAGACTGCATTCAAGGATATTAAAAAAGCCACTTACCTAAGCTAGGATACGAACGCACTAAATTACAAAAAAAAAACATTCTGTATTTTTATGACACCGATCGAAAGAATAAATTACAAGGATCAATTCCTTCTCAACAACATAGCATCTTAAATTAAAGGAAAACCATGATCGTAAATGGCGGGAACGCCGCCAAGGGGACCAACCCCCCAATCACAGTGGCAAATGGCATTGGGGAACGCAACAATGGCGATCATCTTGGCAGCGCTGGCCAAATCTTTTGAAACTTGGATAGAGGAATATTTAGGTCAAGAAATTTCCCCTATTCAAGTTTCATAAGATTTAGATAGCGCTAAGGCTGCCAAAATGATCCCCATTTTTGCATTCCACATTGCCATTTGCTACTTGGGAACTTGGCTACTTTGCTAATTGTGGAGTGGGAATAAGCTAGTTATGGTGAAAAGGCTCGTTTGTCAGCCTTGGTACAGCGAGACCATGTAGCGGCTACCGTATATAGTAGGTATAGGCAAGGCAAGCCTTCCAGTGGAATCCTCGAATTAAGGAAGCGCTGTCTAAAGTCCCCAAAGAAACAGCTGTTTGATATCACGCAAGCTTGCAAGGTCCAACAATGACCTGTGTGACAGTTTAAAATAACGGCAGGTAGCCTGAGCGACGCGAACAGCTTCACATGAAGAAAATGGGAAACTCACCCCAGAGGGATTCCAAACACTAACAAAAATAATTATAGCGTAGCCAAGTGTTACGTGTACGCTTTCCAAGTGTTCTGGCGATCGCATCTGAAGAATGTCCGGCTCTCGGTTAGAGGACACAGAATAGAGCATAGTCGTTGAGGCTAGTTACTACTTAAGTAGTTAGTAGTGTCATCATCAGCTGGTTGATGGCCACTACTGGACAAAACCTCCCCCATCAAATGCAAAGGAGGGGTTTGCCGTAATCACCACGTTCGGCAGGTAGATTGGATTGGAATGTAGTAATAAACTTCGGTTAAATCAATAATTTTTTTGCCGAGGTGTGTCCGGCCTAAGAACTTTCCTCCTCCCGCGGATGTAGTAAAAGCCTTAAGGCGGAACGTTTCGCAAGTGGCGCGAAATTCAAATTCAATTCAATATTCGCTATCTCAAGAAGACAAGTGTTGGTGAGCTGTAATCAGCAAAAAACATAATAAAATTTGAATTTCGCGCCAATTGTGAAATTGGCGTTGCACCTTAATAAGTGATTAACACCACAGGGGGATGGGCAGCAGCGTCCATCTGAGTATTTATCACCAGCTGCGACTAGTGATTATAGCAAATCCTCCCATTGTATTCAATGGGGGAGGCCTCGTCCAGCAGTAGACGTAAACAGGCTGGTGATGATGATGATGCTTTTATGATTTTTGAATTGTATTCTGCAGCAATACGAAAGTTTTCATCATAAAAAAGCCAATTAAAAGTCCGTCAGGTGAATTTGTTGAGAGTTCCTAATGAGTTTCTGTAAAAACTTGCATCCTTCCAGCAAAAAGATGTTTTATCGCTAAACTTGGAGACGTTCAACGAAGTTTGATGGATGACCTGACTCTTTAACTTTTAACCATTTGATGTGCCTTTAAATCTCGACTTACTGAGGTATATGTTTCAAAAGGTATACCGTTTCAATTTTGACTGCCATGCATGAAATGAATTTGATTTTGATGATTTTGAAGCCAGCATGGGTAAATATTGAACAAAAACTTCGATAAATCTCCACAAGTATCTTAGAATGGTTTTTCTTTAATTTTTTCTACCAAAAATAGGAATCAAAAGAGCGTTCCAAGCATTTCAATAACAAAAAGTTTTTGTTATTTTTTTTTTCTTATCTCACTCCATCGTTTCTGTGCCTTCAAAGGCTGATCTTGTTGTGAAAGAAGAGCTATGTCAGTTACATTGTTTTTTATCCACTAACACGCCTGAGTGTGTCACACATATAGCCGATGCAGTAAGATATCTGTATCTGAGCGCGTATCTGTCCACATCGCTCTCTATACTAAACTCAAGGAGCAACACACACGTAGCAGATTACTTATACTTTACGGTCAAGTATCTGTAGGCACCGACATAATATCAAAAGATGGACAGATGATATCTGTGTATATAAATTGAAATACAATACAGTTTGAAGGTTTCCGCATGAATGTATCATTTTCGTATATTATTGTATCAGTGTGTGCTACCTTCAGATGCGATAAGTTTTTATACGCATATTAAATAGTACCGCATCTGCTACGTGTACGTCATGTCAATATTAAAATCTCGTTTGTAAAGTTTTATTCCTGTGATAGAATCCAAAATGAGGAAATCCGTAGAAGCATCTAGATCACCGACATAGCTCTCACAATTAGCACGTTGAAGTGGCCAGGGCAGGTTATAATAGCTCGCAGAATGACAACTGTTGGGGAATAGGTTCTCGAGTTGCGATCACAAACCAGACGAGTAGAGGCACGCTGTCCTTGATGGACGAACGACATATTATTATAAAGGTCGCAGAAAGGCGGTGGATGGAGGCGGATCAAGACCGTTCATCGTGGCGTTCTTTGGGGGAGCTGATTATGATGATGACAATAACGACTACTACTTCGTCTCACCGGTTCTTTCTTGGTCACCTGGTTTTTGGTACCTAGTACCTGCAAAGAAACCAAATTTAAAATTAATATTTTTGCCAAGTTTCAAAATTAACGCCATCTTTGAGCTTTCAGCGGTAACTTTACGTACTAAGTGCGGCAGCGAACTTTCACTCAAAGCTCTTCGTAGTCAAGAGAGCTTTGAATGGGAACGCTTGGTATTTTATTCTGAATCAAATGTACAGATGGCAGAACCAGTCTTGTTTGGTTTCAAAATGTTTAGTGCTCTAATAGCTACGATAGTACATAACTATTCATTTAAAAAACCGACTTCCGCCATTGTATTCGACTAAAATGTTTGGATGAAAAAAAATGATGAAAGAACCATAGTGGGGAAAGGATTATGATACTTTTTGAATGCAAATGCTTGGTTTGTTGCTGAAAATGTCAAAATCGCCATATGTATGCCTACAATATTTGAGGAGTTCCCTCAATTCCTCATGGATTCCATCATCAGAACTGGATTCTGAAAAAATTGAACCAATCTGGAAGTATTCAAATAAAAAAAGGATTTTCCAAATCGGTTCATAAACACCGGAGATATGCGGTAACAAACATAAAAAAAAAAAAAAAAAAATACAACCGAATTGAGAACCTCCTCCTTTTTTGGGAAGTCGGTTAAAAACAAACGACTTCCTGAGCGAACGACCATAGTAATTTAAAAACATGATTGAAAGTGAAACTCTTCGAAAAATTCGATAATTTCAATTCGTACCCAAGTAACTTCCTTGTTTATTTCTACAATTTTAAAGTTAGAAATAATAATTGGCATCCTTCAAAATGGAGCGGTTCCCGCTGTGTTATAGCCTTCGTTATAATTAAGTTCGTTATAAATAACTTCGTTATATTCGCCCCGCGTGGCTCTCTGCCAAGCTTTCACCTTTATACTTTTCCCTTTATGAGTTTATTTGTTCATTGTTATAAAGTTGTTAAACAGTAAAATGAAACAGAGGAAACAAGAGCAGGTATTTGCCGGTAGCCCGCATTTTCACGTGCGTCCTTCTACCAAAGGGAACTTTTTGGAATAATAATAACACCCAACAGTCGCATATATGGTCCCTAGGATTCCCTGTATCGTGGGTAACAGGAACAACGAGTACCATAGCATGACATTGTACGTAGTGGAATTAAAAATATCACATGTATACCTAGGTTTTAATCTATCTATGTACCAATTTTCATCATAGTTTAGCAGTTTTGGCGTGAAATCAAGACTATCATCAAAACATCATTGTTTTTTTCACTTACATTTGTAAGGATATGGATATTTAGGGAAATTATTTTGAGAAAAATGGTAGCCTTTACATAATCTAGGTCAACACAAAAGAATATTTCTTGTAAACAAGTACATAAAACAGAAATGGGAGCATCGTAACAGCTAGCATCGTAGCAGTCAGCCATGTAGGTACAGATATAAAACATATTTTCTCGTGGCTACGTCATATCTTCAATTTGTTCCCCAACCAGTTTCAAACCTTACTTCCAGCAGAATTAAGCACGATCTTGTTCGGCACTTTTTGTTGGTATTCGATTTGTCCTGGCTGCTGGCTTTTTATGAGTGTGTTATCGGATATTACTAGAAAAGCGTTATTATCGTTATGCTAACAAATCATCCGAGTTGGTCATGGGAAAGCAATGGCGACGATGAGCTCACCACTGGTCACATCTATATTCCTACGATTGCGCAAACCACACACACATATTGAGGCTCTGCTGACCATTTCTAGGAAAAGGCGTGTGTCTCATTATCATCACCTGTCATCAGCCTGTTTACGTCCACTGCTGGATGAGGCTGAATTCCATTGAATGCAATGGAGGGATTTGCCATAAACACCACGCTTGGCAGACTCAGATGGATGTCCAGCCCATTCTCTGGTGTAATCCCTTAGTTAGGCTTTTATTCATACACGGAACAAACCACCGCGACTAATATTTTTTTTTATTATTGTTGGCGTCACAAAACCTGTTTGAAATCTAAGTCACCCAGAAATCAGATACATAGGGTTGTCCCACTCTATCTTAAAATCAATACCCAACTTAGTTGAACATGAGCTCAACCTAAATCATCTCATTTGCTTGATACGCACTCAAATATTCAAATTCATTCAAGCGCACCACTGGCTTCCAAACCATGGATTTGGTGTTCTTTGGAATGGAAATAGGGTGGGTTTTCATAATCTCATTTCCTAAGTAGTTCCGCGCCAACTAGGGGCCCAATGGGTCAGCTTGACACTGGCTACTTTTGACAGAAAAACCGTCACAACTAATGGGTACCTATTTTAAGACTTTCATGGATGACTGGAACGGATTACTCTCCGATGATGTTTTTCTAAGAATATAATTTTGAACTAATTCAACAATACACTGACCCTATTGTTAGGTTAGAATGATTATAGACGACAAAATTCAAACTTGACCCAGTTGTTGAAGTATTTCAACTGAGAACCATTCATAGATCACGGTCATTTGCTCAGCTTTCAGTATGGTGCAGTTTAGCTCGCAGACAAACAGTTTGTTTTATCCATATTTGGATTTATCAACTCTGTCATTTCAGGCGCCCGTGGAGTTTTGTCTCGCATTTAGCCACGCGCGTAGCAGCGCCGCTACTATTGGCTACACGGGTAGCACAATCGCTTGTATAGGCTTCTTGGACGTTGATATTGATGTTATCACATCAAAGAGCAAGGGTGACACTACTTCATAATCATAATGCTTGAAAAGTGCCTTAGATTGAAAGAAACCTTCGAACATAATCAGTGCCGAAAAACAAAGTGTAGGTAACTAAAATTACTAGTGGTTCGATCCGAACTAGAGACCCCGTGAATACTCGCGATGCACTGACTGAATGACGTAATTCTACAATTTTCTTATTTTAAAAGTATAATAATACTATCTACTTAACTAATAAATTTAATGAAAATTGAATTAAGGATTCAAAAATTACACTCAGACATAATAATTATATACAAACATACCTTCATACATACAAACGATTTGCCCAGGTTAACACAGACAACAATAACTAACAACAACAGAGATACAAGAGAATGCGGGTTCGATTCCCGCTGCGGGACAAATTTTTGCATATACTGCAAATATTTGTTCAGAGTCTGGGTGTTATGGTACCATGGTACTCGTAGTTCCTGATACCCACGACACAGGGAATTCTAGTGTGGGATCAGGATTATGTATGTGAGTGTTGATTGTAATGTTATGTTATTTATAAAAATGACTCACTTATAAATACATTGAGAAAAACTCGTCTCAACAAAGGGAAGTTTTATGATTTTCCTCATAACCTTTTCAACATCACCTTTTTCAATCATAATATTTTACACTCATAAAAAAGGTTGCTTTCGTGACTTTTGTATGTACAAAATTATGTCATTTCGCATCACTCATGCTGTCATTTGAAAAGTCATCACAAAAGTTAAAAAAAACTGCTGCAAGCTCTTGAAATGTTTTAAGTATTTACTATTTGTATGAATATTGTTTAATTTTTACCATCGTTGAGTGTGAACTTTTTTAAATTATATTGAGCATAATGGCTGACAATCTGCCTTTGATACCAGAGAAAGAGTAAGAGTAACCTACATACCATTATTTTATATAATATGGCAATTGTCCTGGCAGTGCCGCATGGCGGCTTCAAATAATATATTTTTAACTGCGTGTACTAGTTTAAAGAGCAGTGCTCAGATTTTCAAATGGAAGTATCAGTGCTACCATAGTTTCCTTGATGGTATAGTAGCTGTTGTATATAATCCTAGCCCATGCTATTATCTAATTATATTTCCTAGTTAACCATTAAATTTATGTATCGTCTCACTTAATATCGGTATTTTAGGTAAGTGCCCATGCTTTTAATTTTGTACAACTATTGGTAACTCAACAACTTTACTACATTATTTACAAATTTGGATAATCTATTATTGACCTTATGTTTGGCACACATATTTTTCGGCCTAGTTATAATAAAACGCTGTTGATTACCAATAAACAAATAATAAACGTCTGCTCTATATACAGAACTGCAGTATGTGCAGACGTAAGGCCAGTCCTTCGGGAAGTGTTCAGAGAGCTTGACATCCTGCCTCCCCTCGCTGCGAGTCAGCTGCCGACGTTTAAGAATGTGGGGGATGGTGACAATACTTTACCTAAAATGGATCCATGGGTAATATACAAATCATTGTTTTTTAATTAAATGCACCCTTAGAATCGTAAATTATGTAAAAATGTGCAAAAATGTGTGAACCATACATTGTGTGTTGCCTCACTTGCCCCTGGGTTGCTCTATTAGGTCCTTCATGAGAATTAAGTCGTTATATTCTAGTCATACGATCTGTTTTGTATCATAAGTATTGTTTATTTTTAACCGACCTTAAAAAAGGAGGATGTTCTCAATTCGACTGTATGTTTTTTTCTATGTTTGTTTCACGATTACTCCACTAAATATGAATTGATCTTGATGATTCTTTTTTTTTTGGTAGGTCCATACTTCTCAGATGGTCTCACATATAATATGTTATTGTGTCTTAGTTGCTTTTCATAGCTTTGTATATTAATAGGTAACAAACAAGAAAGAAAAAACTACAATACATTGTATATGAAGAAAATCATGTCTTTAGAAATGCGTAAATTATAAAACCTGTGCAACATAAGAAATAATAGCATTTGCGTGCAGAAATCTCATCAGACGACACAAAAGATGAATAATAATAATGTCTATCTCGCGAGAGATCTTGAAAAGCAGCGGGAGCCACCTTACTTCCTAAGATTTGTAGAGCAGTCCAAACACAGCCTGGTTCTAGAAATTTGAACTGCCAGACATAAGTCTAAAGCGAACGCGATACGACTCTTAAATTGCAAGGTGAAAGAAGTGACACACGCTTGCTCATGCATTGTTGGTGGCTTGTCAGCCAGAACAGATGTGTGAACACTGTGTCATCGCGGATGATGGATTGAGGGAATATTTGTAGCAGTTTTCACATACACGACAAAATAAAATATGTCGTGGATAAATGAGCTACGCATTACTCGATAGAGCCATCGCGCGTCCCTGAGGTGGTTTATTTACACTCACCTCAATTGATACTTCAAACTCTCGTGACGTTCGATACCATATTGCTACTTCTTATATACTTAAATAATGTTAATTATAATGCCATGATTATTAAAATGGCTGCACTAATCGGAGGGTTCCCAACGAGGAACACCCAAACGAGTAACACTGTTACTCGTTGGGATTTTTTTAACACGTAACATTGTTACTCGTTAGGAACAAAATAAATAATCTGCCTTGTGTAGTCAGCGTGCAAAATTATCCTCAATTTAGTTCAACTTGTCCTGGCTGCAGGCTATTTTTGGAGTGTGTTATTAGTGGAAGAAAGCGTTAGCCGAGTTGGTCGTGGAAAGCAATGGCAGCGATGAGCTCACCACTTGCCACGTCTATATTCCTGTGACTGTGCAACCCACGATGAAAAGAGGCCCTTTGAGGCGCTTTGCTTGTGTTTATAATAATAATTATAATGTATTTATTTCAGGCTACTTGGGAAATGTATAATAAAATTAAACCTAAACAATAAGCCCATAGAAAATACGCGGGCTTTATATCCCCTGTGGGAAATGATGTGATATACACGAGCGTATATAGTATACTTTTTTTAGATGTATAAATATGAAACGAACTGCAACGAGATCTTGCAACGAGAATGTGAATTAAAACAGAAACATGCTAAAAGGATATCGCGAGAAACTCTACCCAACATCTACAAACTCTACCCACGGAACCAGAAATTACCCAAAATACCCACTTGGGAGACAGATCAGGTAACAAACCTGCCCACTCTTGACAAAATGATAAAGGCAACGTTTAATAGTAATTTGTACTGTATTTTACAAGCAGGCAAGAGTTTTCTTATACTGGAAATTGATTTCTAAAACTATTGAAAACAAGTTTGATTTTTGAATGGAGGCGACTCAAGACTATTCGTCATGGCATTGTATGGGTCAAGCAGTGGACATCACCTAGCTGATAATGATAATGATTGAGTAAAAACTGACGTTGATTGTCGTTTCGTCAAAATAACGATAACTTACAATAATTTGTGATACGAGTATTGTTCGTAATTTACATTTAAATCTCCGTTTATTCACATAGTTACACTTTAAGATAGTGAGTACTGTCCTAGGAAAAGAGTATAGCCAAGTCTACTGGGTGCAATGAAGATTTCTGAAGGAAATTACACACTATTTGCACAGAATGTAAGATATTATATTCCTGAATAGTCTTGATCTTGGCCTGCGTAGTGCGAAAAGTTCTAAATGACCGACTACATTTCGAGCAGTAAGTAAACTTCATTTTCTTTTCAGGGCATCTTACAACGTAGAGACCTCATGCCTTCGATAATACAAAATGCTGGCAGAGGAGACAGTCTCTGGGTGAAGAATATCTTGAATAGAAGTTCTGGAGACCTGTCTATGGTGGAAATCAGAGGGTCGAAGATGCATCTTCCTGTTCGTTTGTCGTCGCCGAAAGAAGCTAGTTTTCAAAGTTTGAGGTATGTTGTATCTATCAAGTAGTGGAGTGTTGACGTGTGTACAAATCATTGGAACCATATAGTAAAATGGAGGCAAGCCTTGTAAAAAAACCGACATATTTCAAACCACTAAGCATGCAAAGCATGCCAATACGTAATTTCCCCACAAGTGGTGACTAATGGTGTACTCTCATCAAAAGACTGCATTAGATTGTCATGATCCTAAGTTGAAATAAAACAGAATGTCGGTTATATACGTATACCTACCTACTCGTGCCACATTTAGATGTAGGTACTGCTCTTGTTTGAAAGAACGGCAACAATATTGCAAATTAGTTGTGCTTGTCTGAAGCAATGTCATTAACTCGCAGTGAAGGCTTCCGAAGTCAGCAGGCAGTGCCAATTCAGGTAATAATTGAAATTTATTCGAGACCGTTAAATAAAGTTTTTGAATAAACAGCATACAAACTTTCGCATTCATAATATTACCATAACTTAACTCCGTCTTCCACGGAGCTTTTTAATTCTTCCTTCTCCAAGAAACTAAGCGTTTTTATATGGCTGAGACGCAAGAGGTGCGGTCGATTTCCGCTGTGGGACAAATGTTTGCAAATATTTATTCCGGGTCTGGGTATTGTGGTACTCGTAGTTCCTGATACCCACACCACAGGGAATCTTAGTGTGGGTCAAAACTATGTATGTGACTGTTCGGTGTGATGTAATGTGTTTCAGCACAGGTGATGTAGTGTCACGTCCCACTCCCCTCCCGTCACTGGTGCCGCCGCCCCCGCCGTTGCCGGAGTACATTCTGTGCGTGCCGCCGCAGCTTGATTTCGTCAACTTTACAGTTGGGAAGCTGGAAACTGTGAGAAAATATAAACATCTATCTTAATAACAGCCAGATCTTAGTAAATCCTATTCTCTGTCACGTCCTCTTGGGACTCTATGCTGTAGACTGGGTCACGCCAATCTATAGCATAAAAATGCTTTCACGATGTTATCTGACCAATGCAACGGACTGGTGGATTGCTTCAGTTCTGTGAACCTAATTTCTCTTCATTTACTCACACCTGTACCCAGAAGTGGGATATTATGAACCATTTCTCAAACGTTGGAGACCTATGACTTATCTTTTTGCCGACTACTCTCTCTCTCTATAATTAGCCGGCCACCAGAAGTCGATAAAGTTTAAATGGATTAAATGTTATTCTTGCTTACCCTAAAAGTGTTTTCATGTCAACAGGTCGTTCGCCCAGCCATTCACTCTTTATTATAACTTAAGGAAGATGATCTATGAAGATTTATTGTTAAAAATACGTATGGCTAAGGGAAAACAGAATCATTATTAGGTTTAAGAATTTATTCTCATAAGAATTTACAATTACTTATATGAGAACTTATGGACTAACTAATCATTATGTAAATATTATATTGTAATACCTGGACGAGTATAATATTAGCCAGTCTATTATAAAGTTCGAAAAAGCCAGTGTATGGAGGAGGCTCAAAACTGTTCGTTTCCACCATTCCGTTTGGAACCCTCACGAGAGCGACTCTTGCACTTGTCCGTTTTTTTAAATGTTTGCTTATTTCTCAAAGACTACAAAGGACCTGATTGTCTCACATTAATTTTTGTTTTTCCCCTCTTAGACCCCAATATCTTAATAACCACCTGACCTATGTAACTTATAATTTTAAGTACAAATTGTACCAACCAAATTTTATTAAGATCGTATGAACTGTAATAAGTTAAAACGGTATAAAGCTTAATTCAAAAAATTTAGACAATATATAATGTAATTTTCATGTTGTCCGGTTTCACCAATCAGTACTTATGATTCCAGCAAAGCATCCGCATGGTCAACGTCTCAAAGTTAGAGTGCCGTCTGTCCATCCGCCCTCCTTCCCGACGCGAATTGGACGTGGAGCTGTGTGGCGCTCGTGGCCTTACGGTGACATCTGGTGCTGCAGCTGAGGTGAAAGTCCATTTCAGGTAGGTAAAGTATCATAAGTTTTCCTAAAATATCTTCATACTCGGTGAGAACTGGGTTCCTGCTGAGTGATTTGTATTTCTGTTTTCGTTATTCTTTTTCTCACGATACCACTCAGGCACTTATTTTTCAGACCCCGCGACGTACGCGTGCTTCGTGACGTGCTATTGGTGCGAGTCTCCGTTGGCCGGTCGCTGGTGGTGCCCATCTGCTGCTACATGATGCCACCAATTCTTGATGGCAAGTTTAATAGTAAACATCATCAACCTGGAGATTTAAATAGTTTGAATGTCATCCCCATTAAAATGCCTAGCTCTCTTAGCGCCTCCATCCACCATCTTACAGTTACAATGTTATAAGTCCATCGCATTGGTCCGGTTCGTGGCCCCCATTCGAGATCCTTTGTTTCCCAGCGGTTGTCAATTCTGCGAGCAATACCTATTTCCATTTCAAATAGATAAATTGATAGAATTTTGTTTATTGTTGGGTGGGTTTCCCTGTTTGTAATTTTATCACCTATCACGTGCTTAGCAAATATAACTGAAGCTGGGCAAGTTGATACTTCTCTTTTTATTAATACGCTTTTATTAGCTTCAGACGTATGTTAGTATGTTTGTATGTTAGTATGTAACAGAATCTTTGAACATGATTTTGACCCCCTTCAAAACGTCGGATTAACTCGAAATTCGGCATACTTATTAAGGACCGATGACAATTCAATATATAATATCAATTATCCTTATGTTACTTGGATTTACTTAATTTTGATAAGAGTATTATGCTAAGAGTATTATGCGCATGCACACCCACACTCACACATACACACACTCAAACTATACACACACACACACACACACACACAACTATATACACACACACGCAACCACACACAATCCCTCGTTCATTCACTCATTCTCGCTCCCTCTTCCTTTGTCACACTTCTTTCTTGCTTCTCATACTTACCATTTGTATTTTTTTTTATATGGTATGGTATTCTCATACCCTTCTACACTATTCACTCTTAAATCTAACTTGTGTAATTAAAACATCAATGATGATGTCAGTTTAATTTAATTAAGTATTATGATTTTTACTAACCGTTTTGTTACTGTCGTCATGTTCATCCCGCGGAGCGGGGCCCTGGTGACCTGTATTACAGGTTTTTTCTAAACCTATTTCAGGCACCAGTCTCTTGCAAAACAGGTGAATCATACTTCGACACTCTTAGATAAGCACTATTTATTCTGTTATTACCTTTTGTTGAGAGAAAATAAATGTCTTTTATTATTATTATTATTATTAATATTTTAAACATTTTGACCCGTTATCCTTACTAGGATAATCAGGATCAGCGATTTTTGTTTTCCTGAGACCCGGAAGGTCTGCGTCAATGTCAAGTAGCATAGATAATTACAAACAATGTCCAGTCGTCAAGTAATCTGTCATGTCATGTTGTAGTAAATCGATGGCAGATTACTAGAATGTTCCAGGACAATTTCCACCCACTTAAGCTATTGTATTCTATTAAATCGAAGTATCCAAAGTCGAGCGTTGCTCCTATTTATATAAAAACAACAATGGTAAATGAAACGAAAACACAGAGAAGAAGGAGATTGGAGAACAAGAGACGGAAGTTAAGAGAGAAAAATTCTAAATTGTCTATAGCGAAGAAATAAAAGAGGCAAAGAAGAACAGGAGAGAGTATATGAGAAATTATAGAGCCTCGCAATCTGGAGAAAAGAGAGTAGCTCGCTTACGTTTCTCGATATACAAAATATTTTAGTGTAATGGGGTGAACCCATTTTCCCATTTTGGACCAACTAAATTAGCATCCGCACCATGTTGAACAAGAAGTTCAACAACTTCGACACGTCCGTTGTTAATAGCATCATGAAGCGGTGTCTCATCATCCTTATTCATTCAGCGCTTCAACATCTGCACCTTCCTTTAACAAGATTTCCACTTTAAATAATCACTAAAAAATGAAAAATAAATAATAGTTTAAAAAAACTAAAAAATACGCTTTTATAAAAAATTCGACCAAAAAATGAAAAATAAATAATAGTTTAAAAAAACTAAAAAAATACGCTTGATATAGAAAATCCAACTAAAAAATAGAAAATAATTTTTTTTAAATTTGAATTAAGAAAAGTGTAAATAAGAAAAAAAAAATATTGTAAAAAAAGCGTTAAACTATTATTTATATTCTTCGTTGTTTAATACGCCTCTCTCTGTTGCAGTTGTAGTGCCAGTGGTTCCATCGTTGATTTTCTCATGCTCTCCAGCCGGAAAGTCGGCGCCGGTTGCGTGTCAGTCTTGCAACACAGATGTTTTGGAATTGGGTGCACGCTTACTTGGAGACGTTCACTACGTACAAGCGCGGCTGCACTGTGAAGCAACCCATGCAGCTTTCTTTCTGCTCACAGAAGACGCCTGGCTGTCGTTTTCCTTAAATGTAAGTTAATTTGCTTCACAAAAGTACAGTTTCTTTATTATTTACCACACAGCTATATATTTTTACCAGTTGATTTGCGCTAATTTAAAAAACCGGTTGCTTGCTAGTGTGTTGACTGTTGCTCTCGAGTTTGTAGGGTTTCGTACAAGTAAGCTACTATAGCTACCACTAGAGTTACTAATAAGTCAAGTAACTAATAAAATAAATTCAATAAAATTATTTAACAATAGGTAGGTACAATACTAGAAACACAAACAATTAGATAATAATAAAAAATAACCCTGCCACGTCCTCTTCCAGGCACTAACAAGCTACGGGTCACTGCTAGCAGAACCATTCGTACTCCAACCAGCCTGCTGGAGTGGCGGTGGCGCAGTGCAAGCCAAAGTGTGGTGCCGTGCAAACTCAACCGGTCTTCATGCAGCTGCCTTACGTATCCTGGTTTCCACTGCGGTGGTGAGGCCACTGCACCTGCTCGCTGACTCATTGTACTTCAGACCAGATCATATCACTATTGAGGTTAGTTCATATTAAAGTAACGGGTTTTGAGCTTGTACGTATACACCAATAAGTTATGGTGATAAATGAAGTCATTTTTCCCAGGCGCAACCCAAGGACTACGACATCTGCAGCATGGACGACCCGAATTGCGAGTACTTCGTTCACCTTGGTACCGCCTTCCCGCACCGATCTCTCTCCGCCTCCGTGCAGCTGGTCAACCACAGGTCATCTCAATAACTTGTAGTTTATTCCCCTTTCCGTTGCGGTTTCCCTCTACTTCACTACTATTTTTTAACAGCCCAGTGGTGTATTCTTACTACTGGAGCGTACGACCATGGGGAGTTTGCTCCTGCTGGGAGGAAGAAATGGCCTTAAAGGGTTCTCTAGGATCTGAGGAGGACAGCGAGAGACTCTGCATTGGTGCTAAAGACGCCAGAGATATGGAGCTTGCGGTAGGTACTATGTATCAGAAAAAACTAACCCAATCTGAGGAAGTCTATGATAATATTATACTTACCAAACAACTGTGAAATCGTAGTGTTATCTCTGTCATCTTATAATTTTGTGACAGGGACAACACTTTGATACAGCATTTACTTTTGCACAAGAAATGCTCATGGAAAGGCCAAGTAGGTAGGTTATAGAATTGAAATAATAAACTAGCAGATTTTTTCAGGGAACTGCTTCTCCTTCCAAGTGTGAAAACGCTCGCTTCGTCCGTGTGGAGCCCGCACGAGGCAGTATACAACCACGTTCCTCTTGTTCTCTGCATGTCTGCGCGCCAGACGTTGGTTCCAATCTTGGAACTCAAAGAGCTGTTCTTATGTAAGAAATCATTTTGAGAAGTATGTAAAAGGTTTCTGGAAACGTTTTTGAAGATCCTTACGTATATGATGCGCTTTTAAGCCTTATTATTCTTAGATTACGCGTACGAACGTTTTACAAAACAACAATTTAAAGCTTTCCTTTTGCAGCTAAAAGCTTAAAGGAATGATTTTGATTTATAAGAATGATACCTCAAATGATTCAATTACATTTGTACGGTGTAAATGTGCATAAGCTTTTATTTATTAAATTATTAGATAACGTAAAAGAAAACCAGTTTAAAGCTTGCACGGAAAGTTTATAGTTAGGAATTATTAGGAAGTTTTCTATTTTCGAAAGCCTCTTTAGACATTTTTTGTGACTTACACACATTTGACAATAATTGACAGTTTTATCAGCACTATTACCCACTTATGATGTCGAGTCTGGGGTGAGCCACTGTGAACACAGGCTCTTTTAGGCCTAGTGCAGGAAACAACGTTCCTTTAGGCACAAGATATCAATTTCGTTGTTTTTACTATTGAAACTGTACTCATTATGTTTTTAATAATTATTAAAACTTTACTTAAATAATAAATAAAAATGTCCTAATATTTTGTTTTGATAACAGGTTGATTTTAAAGGATATTCCTAAGGAGAGTTTCCCAACTGATTTCCAGCCCGTGATTTTGAAAACAGAAGAGATAAATTCGGATCCAATACCAGGAATGAAAGTAGGTACACAATAAATACTGACCTAACCAACCTATACCTAGGATATTATATTATATAGAGTGGTCAAACAGAATGTCACTTTTCCACTTTTACAAGTATACACAAGCCACAGGCATCCGACGCAGGGGAACTGAAGCCAATATTGAAGTTTTAGATGAGTGTTTATCGGAAAAACCTGGGCTTTACTTTTAATTCGCTAACCACTTCGTTGTATATTTTATGCAATTTTGTTATGTTCAAATCGTACGTTAATGTAATTTATGGTAAACTCTCTTCGATTTATCCCTATAGTAATGTCTTTCAACTACTGACAGTTTTTTTATTAAAGCCATATTACACTTTTCGTTTTGGATGCGGATTTAGACTTTTTTCTATCCCATCTCTATTTTCTTTAGGAACGCCACCTTGGGCAACAATTTTAAATGTGTGTAAACATTGTGAGCATTTATGTCAAACACTCTACCCTGATATTCAAAATACCCTAATGTGTGTTGGTCGTGGTGTTTTTGACCACAGAGTTATTGTTCCAGTGTTGGACTCGTGAAGTGTGCGAGGTGCTGTGTGCTCAGATAGAGGTTTGGTGGGAAGTGGCACCGGTACGCTTTGTGCTGGATCCCCCTGTGTTGCCCCTGACACATTCACGAAGGTAAGCGAATAATAGCAATGAGGCTATTTGTTGTCAGCTTCTCTGAGCATCATTTTCTGAAACACTGCCATTGTCCTCGCAGTAAGTTTCTATAGAGACCATGGCATAGGTACCTACAACTATCAAACAATAACCAATATCTATATCCAGGGTTGAATCAGTGGATGTGATAATACGAGCAACACAACTCTTCGGTAGCGAAGCCATTCACGGCCATTGGCATGTGCCCCAGGCTATGCCTGTTCCTGCGTCTGCCAAGATGACGTCATCTCAGTCCTGTGCAATGACGATACGGTGTCCATTGCCAGTCCTCCCTAATGAGTATCCAGAAAAAGACATAATCACGTGAGTCCGTTCTAAAATGTAACCCAACGGATATTCCAAAATACACGATGATTTTCCAAGGATTTTACACGGATTATTGATTTTACACAATATCTAGGTACGTTATGCAGGGTTATTGGTAACTTGATGTTTTCCTGGCAAGAGGAGATGGGGATGTACCAGAGCAACAAATTAAAGGCCCCCAATGTATGAACGAACGTTAACAGTTTTTGAGGTATTTGAAATTTAGGGATTAAATAAAGGCATTTTTGGTTCTTATGATAAAATTACAAGCAGTAGTGATCGCATTGCTGTGTTTCGGTTTGAAGAGTACGGGTGCCGGTGAAATTACAGGCACATGAGACCTTTTCATCTTTATGTTCTTCATGTTATTTATTTATTTATGTCTCAGAGTTAACAGCACGCGTGTGATGCCTCTGGTGTTGCAGGCGTCCATAGGCTACGGCAACTACTTTCCACCAGGTGTATTGTCTGCTTGCTTCCTTGCGAAATAGAATAAAAACCAAAAAAAACATTATTACCTTCTTACCGCACCGTTGATTCATCATCATCAGCCTATAGAAGCCCACTGCTGAACATAGGGCCTTTTCTTTAGAATGTTATGACAAATGGGCTTGATCTTTCTACCTTCCTTGACTTCCTGCTACCTTTATAATGTCTTTGGCCCATTAAGAAGGAGGGCTTTCCTTTACTGCGTCATCTGGTTTCACCGTTGATTAGTCCGATTCAAATGGTTCTTTCGATGCTGTTTAGGGAATGATCCTGTGGAGGTCCCGTGAAAATGTTATCTAAATATTTTTATAAGTTGTAGGTAAAGAAAGTAAGTTTCTTACGTCGCGTGTATTTGCAAGGTCTCAGTTCGGGGCCAACCACTAGTTTTAGTTTATTTTTTCCAGGCTTAAAGCAGCTGAAAACGAATGGCAGTCCCATTGCTCCATCACTCGCCAGTGCGCGACACGGCACCCCGCGCTAAAACCGACTAAAGTTTGGCTAGGAGTAGTCCCGCCTGGCGCACCCATGAACGCGACGCTGAAAATAATAAACGACACTCATCAACACGTAAGAAGATAATTTAAGCCAAGCGGTAGGTATAAAACTCCTTCTCAATTTCTGCTGTTTGACTCTGGAAATAGTAATCCACACCAATATCGTGGGTTCGTGTGGTATTCTTAGTTGATGTTTTCAGATCCAAAGTATATTATAATAATCATTACCTCACTCTCATATTGGTCTCCCAATATTTATCCGTCTATGTATAGTTTTATGTTATGATTATATTATACAGGTACAGTACAGTAGGTACTTTTAAGTTGGGCAATACAGAGTTTTCTATCTATCTATAAAAAGAAATGAAATTCCCGGTTTTATCGTCTAAGTCTTATCAATTTATCGTGAAAAAGACTTTATGACCGACGGTGAAAGAACTGTTACTGTGGGAAATAAAATACTTTGGACTCTTGACACGCATTCGACACAAGAGAGCAATGTTACGCTAGAGATGATGGTGATGCTGACTTTGTTACTGGCCAAGTATTACTTTTTGCCTTTAGATATGCTGGTGGGCGACTCCTTACCGCTGGTACGGTGAGAACATCCCATCCCGCGCCTGCGCTGGTCGAGCGCCGTGCGTAACTTGCCGCGAGCGAAAGTGCTCGTGTGCTCTTATCAAACCATCGCGTGGAGCGCTCATTTATGGAGCCAGCTCTACGATTTACTATAAAGTCAATGCTCCTGAGGTAAGAATACCTATCTACTATGATCATGGACGAAAGTTCACTTCTATTATAATGATATTGACCAATCATGAAAAAGAGCTTGTGTTTCGAGTAAAAAAATTACTCTTTTATTTTTCAATTATTTTTTTGTTATTGCAACTATCAAAACAATTAAGGCAAAAACCTTTTCGGTAACTCAGGCACTCCATACGCATTTTTGGTTTTTACTTGGGCTGCTTCCACTGCTGTATGGCTTTCTTCTACTCACATTTTGTAGCTACCGTGCAACGTTTCCTGAATTTTCTTTTTGGTTTGCGCCTCGGGATTTTGGTTAAGCAATGGCTGGACCCGGAAGTTACAGGCGGCTCAAATGGTTGCAGGTGGATGGCTGCGTCGCCACGCTTGTGCAAGCGCAGCGTACCGGGGCTGATGTCTGTCGCGTGGCTCCTGGCTCCGGGATAGAAGCTCGCGCCACACTTTTCACCTATCGGGTATTGGCTCCGAGACTTATGCTGCGGGCACTGCCTTGCTTTGGAGACAAGAAGGGAGCTTGTGAGTAGCTTCCAGATTTCTGTTGAAATGAGTGCCATTAATGTTGTGAGGAATGGATGCATGTAGAAAGATGCTTGATGCGTGGCCCTTGATTCTGGGATAGAAGCCAGCACCACACACTTCAACTACCACGTGCTGGCTTCCAGGCTGATATTGAAGGCACGCTGTCACAAACACATTCATACAAGAATGACTGTAGTCAGTGGTTTTCTACTTCAGCTCCTGAATGATATTATGCTATTGCAGCTGTGCTTATAATATGACATTACCGAAATAGTCATGTTAAGACAGAAGCCAAATGATTGAAATTCCTATGGTTTTCAGATAACATCAAAATTACTATTCAAAAAATGATTTAAATAAGAGTGTCATCACACTTCATACAGATTAAAACTTTTGGAATTCAGCCAGTGCATCTGGAAACAAAGCTTCCAAAGTCCATAACTATATTGCAAATCGGAATTTCTCGTTAAATTTTATATCCTTTAGCAAAATGCACAAGTTAGTAGCGGCGTGTTTTGTACACAACGCATTGTTAATTTAATTTGTAAATCTAGTTGAGCATTTTGAAAACAACTAATTACTAAACAAGATGAAAACGAACCAATATTTTTTTGACTTCCGAGTTGGACGAGAAATTTTGAATGCAGCCGCAACGTTGTAGCCGACAATCTATATCTCACCTCACTCAGCACTGGACAAGATGCACTTGCCGGAATATAATAATTAACATTCTATGTTATTATGTCAATTACAGTTTTAATAATGATTTGTTTCAAAGAACCGTTACGAACAACTGTTTCGAAGAGTCCATTAAGCTCTAGATTGATACCACGGGCTTGAACCATTCCAAAGTTCTCATCAAAGCCTTCGATAAACGGAACACCAACCGAATGTTAGCGCTGAGCAGAAACCACCTTCGCATTATGTTCAAAGCCTGGACACTGTCGCCTTAAGACGAGGACTGATCTCAAAAGCAGTATTTTTAATGCCTAAAGTAGGACGTGACGAGATTAAATAATGAGATGCAAAAAATAGTGTAGGTAGAACATATTTATTATAATTAATAATAGTTGTAATAGAACAAAATTTTGAAAAAAGTCTTGTTTTGCAAATAAATTTCGTCATTTCATCATCACAATTTTTTTTGCGAAAGAAATAGCTAGACTTGTATTTTAAAGTTCTAACTGCATAACTATGATTTGTATAAGTAGCAAATTGTATGATTTGTGTATTAAAAAAAAACCCTCAAAATTATTACAGTCTGAACTGCAAACCAGTTTCATCGTCAAATATATGACGTGCGATTTTCAACTTTAAACAAAGCTGTTTGGGTAAAAATTTTGGATTTTTGGATGTTTGGATTTTAGGATCATACCGCGCCATAAGGGAGTTAGAGGAGAAATTGAGTCACAGTGTGATTCAGTAGGTACCTAGTGCGAGCACGACTTATCCCTTTTGTTTTCTCTAGGTGAAGGCTGCATCCTAGATGAAGGTAATCTCAACAGCGAGCGTGGAACAGCAACTCTGCGACCAGGCGCGGCTCTCACGCTGTCTCAACGTTCGTGTTATAGGCTACGTGTGACCAACCTCACGCCGATACCGACTTCTGTGACCTGGGACCCGGCTCTAGGTATGTTACCCCTGATAACCCTGATCTTTCATATTCACTAGTTTCTCTCTACTTGAATTTACACTTTCAATCTTTATATTTTTGTAGAAGACGATGCCCTGAAAGTCATATTCATACCTAATGAGTTACAAATAAAAAGCTATGGTGAAGTTCAATTTCAAGTGAGTATTGCTATTACAAATTAACTACATTTTTTAAGTTAAATTGTCAAATGCTTAAAATTATAAACCCTTTACCGTAACCCATTTTACTCTCCGTCTGGGAAGTCGGGTAAAATGGGTATAGACAGACGGATGGACAACAATGTTATTCTTCCCCCTGCCCCTCCTCCCTAGACTCCTTAAACTCCTAGTGAGTCCGTAGCTAGCTGGCCTAACATAAACATTTATTTTGAATACTGCGCGTGGTCTGTTTGACTCTCCTTGCCATTGGGCGAAGCGCTCGGAGGGCGCGTGTCGACGACGCAGCCGAGCACACCGCTTGTCGCGGCTACATTATTTAAAAATTAGAAATATGCAAAATTGTGTGAAAAAGCAATAAACCGCTGATTTTGCGCACATTTGAGGAACTTCTACAACTTGCCGGTAGCCCTACTCACTCGGGCGGGCTACACTTATTATGTGATTATTTCGGCTGAAAATAATATTAAACTTTGAGTTTTTTTTTTTATTTAGTATTTAGGAAAATTCAATCTTAGATTAATAAAATTGTCAAACTTAGATAAAATTAAGTATTAGAATAATAAAGCTTTTACTCTAGCTTGATTTGGGCATTTTATCAAGATTGGCAAGAATGAGATTCCCCAAATGGGAAATATATGTTGCGTGGAATATTAATGTTTTCTCATTGTTTGTTTTCTTCGTCACAAAACAAAGGAAATAATATTATGACTTCACGGGGTTATTAAAAACACGTGGGCTTTACTTCTGGCAAGCAAAGAAATTGATTTTGTCAATGCCACATAATCCTATAACATTTTGCCTTTGTTTCTTCTGTGTTTTTATAACTTTTAGGTCCCTTTGTTGTTTGAAATCTTGCAGGAATATTTTGACACCGTGCCTAATTTTCTATTGAGCGGAAATATTGAATGCTTTTTCAAGTTTCAAATACAAAAAAAAAAACTGGTTGATTCCTCCACCTGAGAACTATTTATGAGCAGTGCGGACTTTTTCTGCTTTTTCGATAAGAGACGTCGTCCATTTGTGTTTTTTTTAGTTGTATCTCTTAATTTTTGCCTGAATTTAGTGCCATTTTAACCGGTGTTTTAGCTTTGAAAGAGCACATGATAGTGAATTTAAATATAAGTGTATTGCGTGTCTTGGAAATTGTCCGCGAACTTTCTAGTAAAACTGTCATCGCTTTACTGGAACATGACTTGACCAAGGACTTTAACGACTTGACCTTTGGATAAATATTTAAATTGAATTGAATGATATACCTATACTTGACTTTGTTATAATTGAGACGAAAAGAAATGAGCAGTGCGTGGCGTTTATTTTGGTATAAATATTGTTTTGTTAGCTCTAAACGCCATCTTTTGCAGGTAATGTTGGACGCCAGGAAAGTGTGCGGTCGGCGTGTGTACTTGTGCCGCGCGCAAGTGACGCACGCTTATAAACCGATGTACCTCATCATCGACACTGAGATTGCTGTTAGTTATTTTAAACATAGATAATCCAGCTGTTGCTTGTACTATTTCGACCAGCCGGGTTAACGCGGCTGCGTATCAAGGAGACGGTCGCGGGTTCGATCCCTGCCTGGGTGGACATTTTTGGGATATTATAATCTCTTAAATCTTGTTGGTACTACAGCATTCTAACTATTTATTTAAGAAATAAAAAACACGTACGTTATCAAAAATGTAAGTTAAAAAAAAATAGCAATCCTATTTTTGGAACTCAATAAAACTCAACCTTTTTTTCAAGGTTTTTACCGAGTAATGTCACCCGCACTGGCTGCGGCGCGCTGAACGCAATTTTACAAGCTTGACTGCTGTCATTTTACTGACACACACCGTTCCTAAGATCAATAGGTGGTACTTATTCTGAGGGTGGTACGCAAACAGGCGATCATTTATGCCGTACGATGTCGTTCAAGTTATTTACACTATTCAGTTCGGTCGGCATGAATCAATTTGGTACTTCGTCGCTGCTTTTTGTTGCCTTAGTTTATTAGCCGAACGTCGCTTGAATGAACTCGCAGCCTCTGCACAGTTGCCGAACAAAAACATTGCCAAGTTCGAACCGAATCGGATCGTGCGGGTCAAAGCCGCACAATCCGATTCGTTGACTCGGCATTTTCGTTTCAGCAAAAAAGCCGACCCAAATATATTATAATGATGTAAAAAAGAATGCGGTCTGGCTACGGGGTGGTTTGGTATATGACTTATTGTGTCAGTCACAACTCACAGTCGTTGGCATTCGGCGTGGTGAATTCCTAATAGAAACCAATTGTATCACGTCGATATAGTGATTTTTTGAAATTTCTCTAAGAAATTCTATGTACCTATTTGGCTTCGGTTTATCGCAATCAATATCTTTCTTGGAAGATTCTTGTTCCATTATCTAGTAGGTCATGCCGTTGGTGACTGTTTATACCTTTGCAGATGTTGGCTATTTACCTTTCACAGTAAGGGCATGCTTACCAAACTTCGTATTAGACTGGTTTAATTTTATCAAGAACTTAAAATTTTCGAAGAAAAATTGTGGTGCAAAAATATACAAAACTATATTAGAATTTATGAAGCTTTTCTTTCATAAGAAATGAGATTGGTAGATTTGTTCGTTGATCAACTTATTTCCTCTGCTCACATTTAAGAATTTTAAAAAACGACTTACTTATTTACTTTTACGAAAGCGCGTCCCTACTGTCATTAGAACTTATACCATAGAACTTCCGATTTCTGCGGTAATTACTAATTACTCTGGTTATTTTCGTCAAACAATTGGAAAGTAAAAAAACTGTACTTACCTTCTTCTAAATGTGTTGTTAGATTTCTCTAAATCCTTTCACAGCCCTTTCAGAGCCTCAATAAGTCTGATTTATCGAATCGTAAATTTCCAGACGGCGGACTTTCGATTTAATTACTAAACTAATAAAGAACATTTCCAGTAAAATAATAACATGATTCCATTTGTGATGGATTTGATTTATTTCTAAAGCCCACCGAATTGGTTATCAAAACTTTTGAAAGTCCACTGTCTGTTACTTTAATAATAAAACTTAAGTGTTTGTTCTTGGAAAGCCTTTAGAAATAATGTACCATAGTCATCATCAGCCTATTTAGGTATAGTATGTGTTCCATTTAGGTCACGCGACCCCTTATAGCGACTGCTTATCGTTTTGATCCACAAATAATCATCCCATTAGGTATTTACTCGTATAATATAGCTTGTCGAGAATTATTCTCTTTTTGTTCCTTTACGTGGATTATTATTATCTTCAGTATTGTGGTTTTTAAGTAAAATGACAGCTCGCAAGCCATGAACAAGCACCGGATATGGTTTAGTTAAAATTATAACTACCTACCAAATCAACCAACACTTACCAAGTCACTAACAAGTCACTAACGAGTCACTAACTCACTACTATATACCCTACTTGGGTGGTATTCGTTTGAAGTTTGCGATCAAAGTGATCCGTACTTTCAGGATCACGTAGCTAATCAATCAAGTCGTTTCGCGTGATGAAAACTAGCAAAGTTTAGGAACTTACTTGAACTTCTTATTGCATAATAATATTGATTGATCTTTGAAAGACCACAAAATTATGATGATAGTTATTATTATTAATTAAACGTATGTTTCAATTGTTTCAAGGTGAATTCACCAGCCAGGCTCCTAACTTGCTACAACAGATTATATTAGTTATAGACCAGCTCACAGCAATACAATTAAGTATCGTTAGATTCTTAGAGCATGAAATAATTATTTTAATGAGATAATTGATTAATCCAGCAAAGGTTTCATAATTAATATCTATTTTCTTCTAATCAGGGTTTGGAAATCTTATGCGAAATTCCGATTGGAGAAAACGTGAAAACGGACTCTACTTTGATCATGCGAAGAAGTCAGGTGAGTTGATATCAAACAAGTCTTTTAATAGGCTCGATTATGACAATAACGTCTCTAATAGTCGCTTAATTTTTAGAAAAGAATTGAAGTTATTCAGCAAACTGACCTGTAAAATAAAGTAACTGATGCGTAAAAGCCACTTAGCCACACACTCGTGTGCATGGGAAGTAGCGAGGAAAGGAGGAAGAGACGCAGTGTGGCCACGGTACCCGTCATGCCGCACGTAATGCTCCTCGTCATGCCCACTGCTCCCTTTTTTGTCGGTTTTTTGGGCGTGAGTCAAAGGACCAAAGGCAAAGGCGAGTTACCCAGTGCGGAGCTTCGCGACTAGAGCAGTGTGTGGCCAGACAGGGCAACGTCGCGGCAGCGGCAGCGCGAGAAGCATAGTGTGGCAGGGCTAATAGTATTTAGGTGTAAACGGGCACCAAACGTTGTTCCGTGTAATAATAGAATATAGTAGACTGGTCGTGTTTAGACTCGTTTTGATCAGCTCACAGTTTTCAGATAAATAATAATATAATTCATAAAAAATAATTTATAGTTTAGTCAGAAGTACATTTCACACAATTTTGCATTAATAAATAGATTTAAAAAAAACTTAAGATTTGCGAAGACGATGTGCAAGTTTACAATAATATATGATTCATTTAATTGGGCACTATATAGATTTACATTATTATAGTGGATATGGATAAAACTTCCAACAGAAAAATAAGTTGTGAGCAATACACCATTTATCTTTGCGGAAAATAAATTAAAAACTAAAAGTTTGTGTAGTTTGTTTAGGGTCACAAATAAATGATTTACTTATCAATGTAACTTATGAAGTTCTAAGGGTTTCCCAAACTGGCCCATTTAGATCTATCCGTGTAGTAATTTTTTTCAATCGATCCTGTTTCTATCCACACTCTTATAATCCTAGTGGAAGAGGCCCATCAGTAGATAGTCCCATTGTGATATTTTTGACGTCGAATACGTCGTACGTGAGTCGTTAAATAATTCATCAGTCCGGTCACGGCGCCAACGCGCTGCATAATAATGATTCACGACTCCCGCTTTTCATCCTCTTGGTATAATCAACCCTTCTTATTGTATCCACTCTGCTGGGCGTGCCGACTTCCTCACGTTGTCTTTCTTAGCTGTAATTGTGTTTACATCGCGTACGCTAAATAGGTACAGACTGAGTATTTTTCGACGGCCGTTGGGGCTTAATCACAAACCCCCCTAGGCAAATAATAATATGGTCCGAAAAACCGTGGGGAAATAGTAGTCCACTACTGGACATAGGCCTCACCCTAGAATACCATGGTGGTTTTGAGCTGCCTCCATCCACCGACTTCCTGTGACATTTATATCTTTAGTCCATCGAGTGGAAGGCCTTCCTCTACCGCGTCGGCTGGTTTGCGGTCGCCATTTGAGTACCTTTATTCCCCAACGGCTGTCAGCTACTCGTATATTATGACCTGCCCATTGGCACTTCAAATTGCAAATTTTTAGAGCTATTATGTCGTTGGTGATCTTGATTTTTCTATGGATTTCCTCATTTTAGATTCTATCACGAAGTGAAATTCCTTGTATAGCTCTATCTATAGCCCACCGTGCCACTTTGAGCTTGTCTATACGGCTAATAGTCATCCGGGACCACGTCTTAGTGCCATAAGTCATCACTGGCAACACGCACTGATTTAAGACTTTCGTCTTGAGGCTCTACCATAACTGTGACGAGAAGATTATAATAAGAAGATGCGTAGTTTCCCGAACGCTGTCCATCCGAGTTGGATTCGTCACTTGACCTCTTTGTTGAAGTTGGACCCTTGTAGTTGAATCGTCTGACCCAACAATCCAACAACTTACCAAAATAAAAGTTTTAAATACTAACACCAGTATAATACTGATGAAACTAATTCACGGTATTTAGTTACGATTTCCTGCGATTGTGTGACTCACGTATGGCTCTGCCCATTTACGAGTTTTGATTATAAAAGTTTGAACTATTTACATTTCTGAAATAATTTGTTCATAATCAGCGGAACGGAGATAAAACTTTGATTCTGTTCATATGTGACATTTTTATCTTGATTTAGTATAACATTTTTGTCGCTGTGTCTTGTGACACGTTGCTGGATTATGATGTATGGTTAATATTTTATGATTACATATCTAAAGAGAGAGGAGTTCCCGTGGGATGCTGATAAATTCAGACCAAGTACTTCGGTTGAGATATTCGAGGAAGAAGAAAGGAAACGCGCAGTCAGAGCTGGTGAGAATATTTCAATACTTACTTAACTTGGCATAGATTCAGGTAGCTGGGTAGAGATTGTCTAACTAAGCCACGCGCCTCACTCACGGCCCTCTTTACGCACGATTAGGTCAGAGGCAAATAGAGTGTCCGTTGTATGAGATGAGCTTATATTTCATGATGTTTCAGTGCCTGTGTTGTAGATAACAATTTACGTCTCATTGATTCAGAAGTTTTTTAATGGCAAAGCCATTTATTTATGTTTTTAAGTTGTATTCATTGAAATAGCATGGATTTTTTAGTTGTTGTACCAGGTACTTCAGCTTCATACTTCTCCAAAGTGTTAGATTATGGAATGCCTTTCCTTTATCAATAAGATCTTCTAAATCTCTTTCTATATTTAAATCCAAGGTATACAATCACTACCTGTTCTTGTCGTGAACTGCTAGGTTATTGTTATGCTATTATGTTATATTCTAATATTATGTAAGTAGTATAGTAAGCATAATATGTATATATATTTTGCAATTTCAAGATACTTGTATAAATATTAGTAAGTACTAGTTTACTACTATAGTTAGCTAAGTAGGTATATAAGGTAGGTATATAAATATATACCTATATAATATACCTACTAAACTACAGCTTAGCTATAGTACATAAATATGTAGACATGTTTTAAGTGTACACCGCCGTCTTTTTGTTATTCATTTCAATCCTCTCCATCCAAAAGTTGTCTGGAAGAGATCGCTTTTAGCAAAAATACCACCCTTTGTACGTTATTTTAATGTTTCCTTTGCTTTTGTATTTTTATTTGGTGTGCAATAAAGAGTTTATCTACCTACCTATCAGCAGGTGAATAACACGTGGTTTAGAGAAGTAATTTAAAAAAAATGTTTATGATGAATACAAATCATCGTCTTGTGCTTAGTTTATTTGTCAATTTGTTATCAAGTCGACGAAACTTTATGGTGAAAGCACTTACATTATTAGCACTTAAATGCCCCTAAAGAATATCAGGAAACTTCAACTTTCCGCAATTTCGCAAAAGCATTGAAAGATTACATAATAGCCAAATTTACTGAAGAATTAAGAGGCCATGTGTCAAGTCAAGGCTATTTACGGGGACAAACTTTCGGGACGGTACGTCGCCTTGTTATGTTTGTTCGATCAGAAAACGTCTCTTGAAACAAATAAACGGGTATTATAGTTACTCGGTGGAGAGTTGAAAACAGTAGAATTACTTGCGTGACATACAAAGAGTCTTTGTAGTGAGAAAAATTTAAAGAAAGATACAGCAATAAATTTTTAAACATCATTGAACTTAGATGAATCAGCGCATGTATGTATAATGTATGTTGTATGTAGTATGTAG
The DNA here is from genome assembly GCA_951392215.1 of Epirrita christyi. Taxonomy (NCBI): domain Eukaryota; kingdom Metazoa; phylum Arthropoda; class Insecta; order Lepidoptera; family Geometridae; genus Epirrita; species Epirrita christyi. Next base: position 16,162,404 of record OX595844.1, read on the forward strand.
TTTGAGTATTTTTACAAAAAATTGGGAATTCATTAAATCAGCCCATAGGATTATGTAATGTCTCGTCTCGCCTTGGTAATTCAGTCTCCTCATTACAATATTTCCTTTCAGAGAACATATGCCACTGTCACTTCAAGCTCATGTACATTCCACCGGTAAAGAGGCCCTGCCCATCCCCCACGGGATTGGATGACTTTCCCCCCATAGAGATTGGTAAGGCTACATCGTAGTAAGTGAATGTTTCGTTACTATCTTCTTCGTGTCGCTATTTTTTTCTTGGTTGTCCAAGCATTGCTTTTAAAACAGCGACCAGCTGGAATTGGCTCTTGTGATCGATAGTGAAAGGAGTCCGTTCAGCACATCGTGCGAAGGCTCAGCGCCCCAATTAGCTAACTTCTGTTGCTCTCCTTGGGATGTTTCAACATTTTTAATGCGTTTTCTATTGGAATCGACGCATCCTAGCGATTACTTAACTCACGCTATTGCTAACAAAGCATGATCGCAACATAAATCATTTTTGACATGAAGTGTGTCTACCAATAGTATAAAGTAGATTATGTATCTCTGTTTCTATCATTAATGAAACCATTTGATAGCAACACGACCTTTTGCAATAGAAACAAATTAATTTTTGTATTAAGCATTAGAAATCTAAAACGTGAGTCATAAATGTGGTTTATTTATTGTTTTAACATGGTTTAATTACATTCCAAATCAAATCAAATCATTTGCGGCTCTCCTCCAAAGCGCACGCCCAGCGCGGCACGTTAACATCATGATCTAAAAATAAAAAATAAGAGGAAATTTAAACAATGGCATAATATTATTAGTCTAAGCTTAGCACGCCTCTCGATAGACCAAACATAATGTGACATTCTATGGGGAGGCCTATGTCTAGCAATGGACTTCTATTCTTTTAACAAGAGTCACTCTGTGAATCAATACAACTTGGGTCTATAGCTGTAGGTAGTTGAATTTCACTTCAACGTACATTACTTTACTTCCAAACTATTCCAAGACCAAACTTTTATTCAAAATCTTTAGTTCGTATTTGTAAACAAACAAACAACACCACACGACGGACGGACGGCAGGGACCACAGCATAAAAATATTGTTATCATGGACAAAACATTTGAGATTCGTATTATACTGTTAATTTAAAATGGTTGAAATGGACAAAATTAATATAATTCTAATGTTTTCGACTACATTTTCCAAGGAACTGTCAAGGTAATGAAACTCAAAGTAGGTACTCTATGTGTTACTCTTTTCCTATACAACAACAAATACATGACACATCATCCGTCACGTTTGTTTACCGTTTCTTCCTTATTCTGAGGTTTCTTCTCAACGTCTCAGATAACATAAAGAAGTGAAAAGGGACGACAGCCACCTAATTTTGTCTTTGGCTCCCCGGAAAGTAATCTAGCTCGCCAAAGGTCTTTTGTCACGATATTAAAGGTTCGTAAAGGTTACTGTATTTTTTCAACGTGAAAAGATGAAATTAAGGTGTAGGTAGTTCAAAGGAACTGTTGAAAAAATATAAATAATTTTATGAGCTTCGTGGCTCAGTGCTCAGTGGCATGGAACATGTATCTATTTGACTTTCTGTAGAGTCTGTTGAGCAAAAGAGCTTTCGTGGAATTGGAGACCTTTTTTGTTTAGCAGGCAATAATAATACTTATACAGCGCGTCTGTTCCGTTTTCATCCTATTACAGCTGTTAGTTTTTAATTCAAAATGCCGAAAGAAAGGAAGAAACCAGCTCCTAATTATTGTTTTAATGTTTACAATCAATACATACCGCTGGCTCCAAGCTTACTGTGGAGTTATCGGAATTGCATGCTGGGGTGAAAATAGTGGTGGAGAATAGATATACTAAATAAGTAAAGCTTATAATCTAAACTCACCCAGACCAACTCTTTAACAATTTTCACAAGGTATCCATGAAACAGTAGTTCATCTACACTGCACAATCGTTTATTTCTCACTTATTCGTATTCATTTTGGGTTTTTAGTTTTTGATACACAGATACACAGCCGCTGATTTTATACTTCTAACACACCTTTTTTCTCATCTTCACAATAAGTTTCTTGTTCTCGGTTTTTCCCCCATAAATTGTTCCATAGACGAATAGTCTCTGCCCTGTTTGTTTCTAATGGATGCGCCGGCGGCAAAGAGTTGTCACCCCATTCCCCCAGGTGAATTTGTGGACAAAATAATAAACTAATATATATTATAGACCTAATATATTGTGTGTGTATTTTCCAAGGTCACCTGACTTGCCCTTGTATATATTAAACATCCCCCCGCCCGAGAAAGGCTGAAAAGCCTTTATCAACCTTGAAAAAGAACTATAATACAAAGTCCACTTAACATTAAAACCGAATTAAGCGTAATAATAAATCACTAAACCGAATTACGCTACATTAAATCAAAACAGGTTCGTAGTAACAGGACCTAGTCCAGCGGCAACCTACAAATCTTTACCACTGGCCTCAGGAAAGAGCCTGAAAGAGCCTTTAGCCTCACAGATCTAATCACTCCGTCTTTTCCAGGCATAAGTTCTGTTACTCTACCGCGTTTCCATTTGAGACAAGGAACGTTTTCTTCTTTAATTAATACGAGATCTCCTACTTTAGGCGGATCCGTTGGTGTTGTCCACTTGTTCCGGTTCTGGAGACAATGCAGGTACCGGTCACTCCATTGTCTCCAAAATCTTTGAGATATAGCCTGAACTAATTTAAAACGACCAAACCGCGTGTCGGGTACATCTACCAGATTATATTCTGGTACCGAAAGAAGTGGCTTGCCTACTAGGAAATGTGCCGGTGTTAGCACTTCGAGGTCTTGAGGATCCTGAGATAATGGACAAAGTGGTCGAGAGTTGAGCACCGCTTCAACTCTGGCAAACACCGTTGTCAGTTCCTCAAAAGTTAAAATCTGCTCCCCGATCATCCGCTTTAACAAAGTTTTCGCAGATTTGACTGCCGCTTCAAAAAGACCACCGAAGTGAGGCGCTCCTGGTACATTAAACAGCCAAGTTATCCCGCTCTTGGCTGCAACGTCCTCCAGAGTACTCTTAACTTCCTTACTTAGCAAGTATTTATGCACCTCGTTGAGGTGTCTGTTCGTCCCTACATAGTTGGTGCCATTATCGGACCGAATCACACTCGGGAGTCCGCGCCGAGCTATGAACCGCGATAACGCTGCCGTAAATGCCTCCGTCGTTAGGTCACTAACAACCTCTAAATGTACCGCTTTCGACGAAGAGCAAATGAAAACGCATAAGTAAGCCTTCAATACTTTGGCATTCCGAAGGCGCGGGCTTTTATAGAGAACGGTCCTGCAAAATCAGTTTGCACTGTATGAAATACCCCAGTCGCGTTGACCCTGTCTTTCGGTAGGGCAGACATCATAGGTTCAACAGGTCTTGCTTTAGTCTTAAAACACGCAATGCATTTAAAAATGCGACTTCTAATCGCTTGCCGAGCCGATAAGATCCAAAAGTCCTTTTGTAAAATCGCTTGAAGGGCTGTTGGACCGACATGACAATAAACCCGATGTGCATTATCAATAATTAAATTTGTCAGTGGATGATCCTTGGGTAAAACAACCGGATGTTTTGTCTGGAATGGAAGACTCGAATGCTCCAAACGACCCCCTATTCGTAATAGACCCGCATTATCTACAAAAGGAAACAATCTCCGTAACCGAGTGGAGGACTGCTTGTTCCGCTTCAAGCTGTCTAAGTCCGCAGCAAATTCCGTTTGCTGAACCAATTTTAGAAGTCGATCCAGGGCAGACTTACGTTCCTGAACCGTCAGAACCCCTAAAATTTTCTTGGTTGGATTCCTAGCATTATGAGCAAATCTAATGCAGTAAGCTACGACCGACTGCAGCATTACTAGCGAGCTAAACCGATTGAACATGGGGTCTGGTTCTGCAGTACCCACATGAACCTGGACCGAGGTCTTACGTATTCCTGGTAGGTCATTCTCTTGACTAACCTTACCTACTGGCCACGTCGCTGCTTCATCGCATAGCCATCTGGGTTCCCACCACAGGGTATGCCCGAGCAGTTCAGACGCCCGACAACCCCGACTCGCGACGTCCGCAGGGTTCATTTCCGAAGGTACGTGCCGCCACTTCAAGTCCAAGCCGCACTTAGTGATTTGGGAGACTCGGTTCCCCTCAAATGTTTGTAAAGTGTGAGGAGGCATCCGCAACCATGAAAGAACAATTGTGCTATCCGACCAGCAAATTATCTCACCTACCCCCACTTTATCCCGAATGGATTCGACAACGTACTTCATGAGTCGTGCCAATAAAGCCGCACCTAATAATTCCAGTTTAGGAATAGTTACCTTAATCTTAGATGGCGCTACGCGCGATTTTCCCATCATAAGAGAGATCTTGACTCCGCCGCAATTTTCCATAGTTCTCAGGTAAATCACTGCGCTGTACCCGCTTTCAGACGCATCTGAGAATCCATGTAAGGAGCAAGTCTTACTATTGTTACCGCACAGAGCAAAACGCTTCATTTGAATATGTTCAATTTGAGGTAAATCTGCAATGATATCACTCCATTCCGCTACCACATCCTGTGGTGGAGTTTCATCCCATGATAAGTTCAACCTCCAAAGCCGCTGCATGAGAACCTTGCCCTGGAATAGCACCGGTGCTATCCAACCTAGAGGATCAAAGGTTCTTGCCAAAGTTGAGAGTATAATCCGCTTAGTACAACTAGTGTTGTTCTTTATCTTACAATGGTACGAAAAGCTATCGTTGTTGGGGTCCCATTCTACCCCCAAAATTTTAAAGAAGCCTGGCCCTTCCACCTTATCAAAGGTCCTTGGTTTTTCTAGGTCCTCCGCAGGAATGTCTTCTAATAACCGTTGACTATTGGAGACCCACTTACTCAACTCAAAACCCCCAGAGCGAAGTAAGCTTGTTAGGTCCTTTTTCAACTGTTTGGCTTCCGCCTCTGAATCCGCACCCCCCAGGATATCATCCATAAATACGGAGGAGCGCAGAAGATCAGCCGCAGCAGGAAATTCCACCTCACCATCATCAGCAAGCTGACGCAGGGTCCTAATCGCAAGGTAAGGACTGGACTTCATTCCGTAAGTCACCGTGTTCAACGCGTACAGGAGTAAAGGCTGATCCACTGCCTCCCTCCAGAAGATGAGCTGGTACCGCCGATCATCTTCATGTGTCAAAATTTGACGAAACATCATTTTTATGTCAGTTGTGAAGACGTATTCTGACATCCGGAACCGATTAATGATTTCCATAACATCCCGCTGTAATTTCGGCCCCGCATGTAAAGTATCGTTTAGTGACAACCCTGTGGTCGTCCCGCAACTGGCATCAAAAACCACACGAATTTTTTCAGATTCCGCCTTAAAAATCCCATGGTGGGGTATAACGTACCCCTTTCCGCATGCATAGTCGACCGGGTCCCGGTCACAGACCGACATATGCCCCATTTGCTCATATTCTCGCATGAACTTGATATACTTTTCCCGTAGTACCTCATTTGAGGTAAGTCTCCTTTCCATAGCCAAAAACCGTTTTTTGGCTAGTAAAACCGAATCGCCTAATTCAGGTTTATCGTTTAAAAAAGGTAATCTGACGACATACCTACCCGACTCATCCCGCTGATGTGTTTCCCGAAAAAACTCATCACACTCAGCATCCTTAGGGTTAACAATTACCGCATCCGGAATATCCTCTACCTCCCAGAACCTCTCCAGGATCTGATCTGTTGTGACATGTGCCGAAAAAACCGTTTGTGAATAATTAACTGCATTATGATATTCACCTTGTGGAGCTGCATAGGTCACCGGACCCATAAGTATATGCCCGAAGACAGTGTTCATCGCACATGGCAAATACCCGTTTATTTTTACAACGCCTCCTATCATTATATCACCCATTAAATCAGCCCCGATCAATAAGTCAATAGGCCTACTAGCATAAAATCGTTCATCTGCCAGGTAAATGCCCCTATACCATTCGGCTATATTTGGTGACAAATTCGCGCTAGGTAGGTTGTGCGTAATGCTACTCAAGATCGTGGCGGTAGTAACAAGCCGAGGATGGTCCGCATACCTAGGGCTAATTGTCAAATTTACCCCTCCCCTGCAGTCACTAACCGGCAATCCCCCTAGTCCCGTGACCGTAACAAACTCGGACCTTACCCGCCTTAAACCTAGCCTACTAGCACAGTCCTCCGTGACAAAGGTGCTCTGACTTCCCCCGTCTAGTAGTGCGCGCACTTCCTGATATTCGCCACAACTATCCATTACACGCACTACGGCAGTCGCAAGCAACACTGTTGTTCGTTGGTATGCATTCCGGTCCTCCATTCGATGATAAGATGTTAAAGCCGCCCCACCATCTACTGCAGCCGCATTCACCCTACTAGGGCCAACATTCGAATACCCTACCCTACTTGAGGTTTGGGTCGGCGCATTTACCCGATCCGATCCGGGTGCGCTCGACCGACCTGAGTCCGCATTAGGGGAACGATAGTCAGCCCCCGCTGATGATCCCCCTGACACCGCCCCTGTCGCAGATGCCGCCGCTGGCTGTGGTAAATCGAAATGGATGAGGTTGTGGTGTTTCGTTGATTTACATTTGTAGCATGACCACCCTGATGTGCACTGAGTGAAATTATGCTCTCCTAAACACCTAAAGCAGAGCCGGAACTCCTTAACGCGCTCTTTCCGCTGGCGCGGCTTCAGTGCTAAAAATTGTTCGCACTTTGCTAACATATGGTTACCCCTTTTACATAATTTACAACCACTTGTCCCACTCTGAGACGTTACATGGTGTGTCCGTGATGTGGAAGTGCCAACCCTACCGCTGCTGTGGCCATCCCCACTCGATTCTAAAATCCTGACCTCATTTTCTAAGAACCTGATTAGGTCAGAAAAATCAGGTAATACTTTAGCCGTCATCTTGTCCTCAAACTGCTTCTTCAAACCGCTATCTAATTTTTGGAAATTTATGAAGAAGAGCAGATATGACCACTCTGCCACCGGAAATTGCATTTTTTCTAGAGCCTTGGTGCTCTCTAGCAGTGTGTTTAAGAATGGCTTCAGCGAACTCAAGTGTTTATTGACATGGACTGTCCCTAATAAGTTATGTAATAACTTGTCCGCAAGTAACCGCTTATTGTTATACCTATTTTTTAATAACTCTAAAGTTATTGAATAGTTGTCTCCGGTGACTGACAAATGTTGGGTGAGCGTTTTAGGTTCCCCGGACAAAGAACCTAAAAGGTAATATAATTTTTCTGTATTGCTCAGCGCTGAGTCTTGCCCTACTAGAGACTCAAATAAGTCCATGAAGGACACAAACTCTTCAATTTTACCTGAGAAAGTGGGTAACTGCACCCGTGGTAAAAACACCCGCTTGTGTTTAATACTCCCATCTGATGAACAGGGTGTACCATACTCAGATGACTGACCGCTGACCTCAGGAAACAATTCTAAATACTTCCCCTTTATATCATAGTATTTTTTATTATACATTACATATTTTTTCTTGAAACTATCTAATTCCTCGTCGTTCTCAAGGCCTGCCTGCAGTTCAAGATGAGTCGATGTGAACTCTGCAAATATGGTTTCCACATCCCTATACCGAAGCTTGAACTGAATCCTTTCATGTTCAGATGTTAAAGTTGACTGTGAGAGGTCATACAGCAGATCTAAGTTTAACATGGCCATATCATGCCGCACCTTGAGAAGTTGTGCCTGATTTTTGGGAGGCATTTTGACTGATTTTAAAAACTCAAATAACAAAAATATTCCTTAACCAAATACTCTTTCAGGCATAAAGTATGTACAGAAAACACAGTAAATAATGAATATGTCACACAGTAATGTTAAAATAACATCTGACCAAAAAATACAAAATAAAAACAAACTAAAAAGCCCCCCGAGGGACTTGACCCAGGTTTGGTATTCTATAACCACTAAAAACCAACCCGTTTAGACCTCTCGGCCGGCCGTCGGTCGGCTTGTTGAGACCGATGAAACTAGGTGCCACCTTTGTAGGCCCCACACTACGAATCTATTTATAGAATATGCAACTAAGCAAAGTGCAAAGTGCGCGACCGCTACGCAAATTACAACAATTTTGATGCAATAAAACCAGTACCTAATTAGTTAGTGCTCTTTTATCTAGATCCGCTAAATAAAGAAACAACAGTTTTACAATAAAAACACAAACAACAAAAATCCCCCCTAATCAATAAATGACCTTGGATATGTGTATGTATGTTTATAAATAACTTATAAGGGACACTACCAATAAATATGTGTAGCCCTACCGCAATACCATACAATTTTGAGTTTCTCTGTGCAGTGTAAACTTGGTGAGCACCTTCCGCTCGGTACCACCAACCTACTAGATACCTACTTATTATCGACTGAAAATACTTTAACCCGCCAAGTATTTCAGTCGCCGCTAGTTTTGAGTTGGGAAAGATTCCGTGCCGAAGTCACTCGTTGTACGCGACTCGTAGCGCCTAAGTAGGGAATTTGTTATTGTTTAGAATCATATAATGTAGTTAGAAATAACGTAGGAATAAAGAACGGTACTTTAGGTAACTAATGGGTTAAAATACCCATAGTGCTTAGTTACTTGAACTTAGGGATTAAATAATGTATGAAACAAAACGGTAGGGATACTAGGCAGGGTTGTATTTATTTATCCCCACCTTAGTAGAATCGTAAAAACCCTAAAACAAAGGTTAGGTAGGTATATAGGTAGGTACTCACTGGTAATGGTCTGGTACTAGGTATGGAGTACCATGGTAATTAAAGGTAATCGGTAAGGGCTCATCACGGAGCCTGGGTACGCTCGCCCAACCAGCTGGGACAGTTGGCTGGTCTAGCGTGAACAGGCCTCTCAATACGTGTGGTCGGTGTGAGCGTCGCGCGCAGAATGGCTGTGCAGCTGCGTGCGCGCTGCTAATATTTATAAACTCGGCCGACGGGGCGACACTGCGACACACTCGCTTTAGGAAAGTGTCTGCCGTAGCGAAACGAGAGGCAGGATTATATTGCCGCCTATTCTAACACGTAGGGAGAAGGTGTCTGCATCTTCGCTGGACCAGAGGATTAAGAGTAGTCTCCGGCCAGTAAAGATGCAAGACAATTTCTATGTACTAGTTTCATAATAGTAAGGATTCAGTTTGGTAAATTAAGGCTACGAGCCAGGATACCTATTTGATAGGCAGGACATAGGTAAAGCTAGGTAGCTACACATAAGGGCTAAGTAAAACGCAAAGTTGTATGTACCTAGATTTATTCTGAATAAAGTTATTAGGTGAAAGGCTGCTTATCCATAAAGAAAACTGTGACCTGGATCGATCAATTTTAACCCGGTCTCCCGACGGTAATGCTCGGAAGTACCTTAGGGAGCCAGGGTTTGTGAGAAAACGATATGTGTGTGTACGTGCGAATGAGACGAAGAAACAAGCCATCCTACAAGAGGAAAGAAGAGAGAAGAAGTCAGCAAGAAAGAAGTAGTTTGAGGTGGCGCTGTATAGGGCATCTCGCTCTAACGAGGAGGTCTCCCTCACTCTCACGATCGTCTACGAGGTCGCAATTTATGGTTAGGCAGCCTCGCACCGCACCATCCAAAAGGAATCGTTGTTTCTCTGTCGAGGGACCCCCCACTACCCCTTCACATACGTGGATAGGCTGTTGCCCACGGCTCGGGATCTTACAAATCCCCTTGAGGTCATCTACCTCGCGTCTTCCACATCCAGCTCCGGACGGCGGTGCAGAACCTGAAACCAGGCGGGCGCAACAACATCTACGCCTCGAGCGACCGCGGTACCTTGAGGACCAGCACCGTACCGCGCTACCGCTCGGCGACACCCCGCCGCCCCGCAACAGCTGGTCCTTCGAGCCGGATTGGCGCTGCTGGACACCAGAGCTGGAGCAAGAAGCTGCTGTGGCTACCCACGTCGAGGGGGGAACGGATTCCCTCCACTGCCAGCAGTCTCCGGTAGCAAGCCGCGACCGTTGAGATTGCTGGAACTACGCCGAAGGGGAACGGATTCCTCTTCCAACCGGTAACCTCCGGTGGCAGGCCGCGACCGTTGAGGTTACTGGGCTTACGCCTATTGGATTTCAGTGAATTGGATTTCAGTGTTATTGGATTACAGTGTTATTGGATCGGCGGTACTGTAAGTTTTTTCAACTTTTTTCTCACTTCGTCTCAAGATGCCGGTGACAAGAACCCAGAAGGGAGGAGAGTCTCGTCGGCTGCCGGCAGAGGTGTTGACGGCACGTCAATCACCTGTCGAAGGAGAGTCATCGGGGACCGCCGACACTGCTAGTTCCTCGGGAACAAAAGGTACAATGACCACTGCTACAGGTACCACTGATAGCACTACGTTGGAGGCGCAGCCAGGCAGTAGTAAGGAGAGAACAACCACAAGGGAAGCAGGTAAGTCCGATGCCCGTCCTACCTCAAGAAGTGCATCGCTGGCAGCAGAGAAGGCAAGAAGAAGGCGCGAGGTGGAGCTTCGCGTTGAAATCAACCGTCAAGCGTTGAAGGAAGCACAGGCCGCTGCTGACCTAGCAAGAGCAGAAATGGAACTGCTGAAGTTGAACGAGGAGGACGCGGCAGAATCGGACTCTGCTGAAGAAGAACCTGAAGGTCGAACGGAAGGTGTCAAGAAGTGGGTGGAGACCACAGTGAGCAGGATGTCTGGTGGAAGACATCAAGGTGAAGAGGGGACGTCCGCGGAGGGGCGACCAGGTGAAGTGCTCGGGAAGGAGTGCATCATAAAACCTCAAGATCCAACTGCCACCGTCGTGAAGCCAGAAGACACATCACCTACAGGCATGGAGGCTAGTGGCGCCGGAGCGCTAGCCGAAGCTATCATGAAGGCCATCACGTCTGCTCCGAGACCGGGAACTACGCAACAGTCGGCGTACATGTATGAACTCCCCGTCTTTGACGGCAGCTGTGGGGAATGGTTGGCCTTCAGAACGGTGTACGAAGACACCGAGTCGCTGTTCAGTTCCGTGCAGAATATGGCACGGCTGAGGAAGGCGATCAGAGGAACGGCCAGAGAGGCGGTGAGAAGCCTTTTGTATTCTGAGTGCACACCTGGAGAGGTACTAGAATCGCTTCGCCGCAGATTTGGAAGGCCGGATGCCCTGGTTCTGGCAGAACTAGAAAAGGTGAAGAGCCTGCCAAGAACAACTGAGAACGCACGGGATGTGTGTGTGTTTGCTAGCACAATCAACAACACCGTCGCGACGATCAATGGGCTGAAGAAACCGCACTATTTGAAATCACCAGAGATGATCAAAGTGATAATAGAGAAGTTACCCATGGTGCTGAAGTACAGGTGGTACGACTTTGCAGCTCAACATGAAGACCCAGACTTGTCGTTGATAGCTCAGTTCCTGAACAGAGAAGCTGAGCGCTGCGGACCTTACGCATCACAGGAAGTCGTGTCGAAGAGGGTAATGCACCCACAGCGTCAGAGCACGCATACGACAACGGAGCGAGAGACACAGCTGCCTAGATGTCCGCACTGCGAAAACGATCACTCATTGGAAGAGTGTAAGAAGTTTCGACAAGCTAACGTGACCGACAGATGGTCCATAGTGAAGAAAGCGGGTCTATGCTTTAAATGCCTGAGAAGCAGGCATAGGAAAGAGAACTGCAAGAGACCACCGTGTAAGTTATGCCGGAAGTGGCATCATGGCCTACTACACGAAGAGGGTAGGCAGAGAGACCATGGACCGAGAGATCAGAGTGACTCAGATACTTGCAACGAAGGGGCCAAGGAAGTGGCCAATAACGTTTACCTAAGCCGGGTAAACGCGATGAAAGGCGCAAGAGCGTACTTAAAGATGGTGCCCGTCGAAGTTTACGGGCCTAAAGGGAAGGCCAAAGTGATGGCTCTTTTAGATGAGGGTTCAACAGTAACTCTACTCGACTCGGCGGTGGCAGAAGAGATTGGACTTCGAGGACCCAAAGAAGCTCTCTCACTAGAGACAGTGGGCGGACGAGTCATCAAGAAGGATGACTCTATGCGGGTGAACGTGAAGTTAAGAGGCCTCCACCAGAGTCAACGACGGAAGATCAACGGGGCGCGCACAATAGATGGGCTGCGGCTTACGCCTCAACGGATCGACAAGTCAAGATTGGAAGAGTGTACGCATCTACAGAAACTGGTAGACCGACTACACTACGGGGAAGAGTCGCCGAGACTGCTCATCGGGCAAGACAATTGGGAACTTATAGTTTCAAGAGCGACGCGCAAGGGAAAACGGAACCAACCGGCTGCCTCATTGACATACCTCGGATGGGTACTTCATGGGATGGACGGGGGAGCGGCTCAGCGGACGAGCCACCATACCTGCGCACATGTCTTGGCGCATGATAGAGAGTCTGATGAGCTAATCAGACAACATTATGAAACGGGGGAGAAAGCGCTTCAAATTCCGGGGGAAGTGGACGCCATCCATCAAGAGGCCGGTTTCCAGCTGAGAGGATGGGCGTCAGATAAGAAGGGAGTTCAGAAGGAACTCACAAACCCGGCAGACGACTCTACCAGAGAAATTCCCAAGGACTTCAACGGGGGGCATCGCTGGTTTACAGGCCCGAAGTTCCTAGAGGGGGGAGAAGAAGAATGGCCGGCAGTACGCTCGTTCAAACGCGTGACAACAGGAGAAGAGAGGGAGCTGCAAGTCACTGCAGCAGCCCAGGTTTGTGAGTACCTTACTCCCGATCCTTTCAGATTCTCGAGGTGGACGAGACTCCTGAGAGCGACTGCCCGGATGTACCAGTTCATAGACTTGTGCCGCAGCAAGAGAGAGCTCGTGCAAGCGGCAAAAGAAAAGGACCCTACTTGGAGAAGAACCTCTAAGAAAAAGAAGGGACAAGTCTATAAGAAGCCTACAGATATGAAAACCGGTAAGAAGTTTCTATCTCTAGACGTGACTTATGTAGAGAAAGCAGAACGGTTACTACTACAGAGAAGTCAACGCGAGAGCTGCCTTGAGAACTCAGGCAAATTGAAAAAATTGGATGTCATAGAAGAAGATGGCCTCCTACGAATACGAGGAAGAATCGATGCAGCCGCGGGTCTCGATCGTGCCTACAAGCGACCTATCATCTTAGACAGCAAGAGCTACTTGGTGCGTCTTCTCATAGCTCATTTTCATGAAAAGTTCAACCATGGGAACCACGCTACAGTACTAAACGAGGTACGTCAAAGATTTTATGTAATGGGGCTTCGGTCGGCGGTACGAGCGACGAGACACGGCTGTCAGTGGTGCAGGGTTTACCGGGGGGGGACTCAACGGCTACCAACGGGGGACCTACCAAAAGAACGGCTACAGGTGGGGGAGCCGCCCTTTACCAACGCGGCGGTGGACTACTTCGGTCCAATGACAGTGACGATTGGACGTCGTCACGAGAAGAGATGGGGGGCCCTATTTACCTGCTTAGCTACAAGGGCAGTGCACTTGGAGCTGGCTGCTTCTCTGTCCACAGATTCAATGATATTGGCCTTGCGGAGGATGGCCGCAAGGAGGGGGATGCCACGCACCATCTTCAGTGACAACGGGACCAACTTTGTCGGTGCTGACAAAGAACTGCGGGAGGCTGTCGAGAGCCTCCACTCCGACGGCGGCTTCATGGGTGAAGCCAAAACCCTGGGCTTGAGGTGGAAGTACATTCCACCAGGTGCCCCAAGCATGGGGGGGACCTGGGAGCGTCTTGTCCGCTCAGTCAAGACGGCGCTGGCGGTGACACTCAAGGAACGTCACCCCAAAGAAGAGGTACTACATACGCTGCTGCTGGAGGCCGAACATGTGGTCAACTCACGGCCACTCATCACCACCGATGACACAGAAGAGGAGGGGCTCACACCAAACCACTTCCTCATGGGGAAGTCCTGCGGCGCCCTCAGGATGGGGGCGTACACCGAAGAGGACCTCAGCGGGCGGCGGTCATGGCGAGTGGCGCAGCGACTAGCCGACCACTTCTGGGCTAGATGGGTGCGAGAGTACCTACCCACTCTCGTACCAAGAAGAACAAACAATAACAACACCACCGAACGAGATCTTCAGTGTGGGGACACTATCCTCATTGTGGACCCCACACTTCCACGCAACACCTGGCCTCGTGGCGTCGTGGTCCGCACCTATCAAGGACCCGACGGCCGGACGAGGGTCATCGACGCACGCACGTCACATGGGACGTTCAAGCGCCCCTGCTCCAAGGCGGTACTCCTGGTCCCTGGTGACAACCCTAATGTCTCGCAGGGAGCCAGTGAGCCAATCACCGGTCTTCGTGTACTCCGAGCAAGGACTTCACTTCACTCCGAGGGGCAGAGCGACGGTCATCCCACGACGACTCCACTTCACTTCGAGGGGCCCGACTCCACCACACTGCGAGTCGACGAGCCAGTGAAAGATGCCGTGCATCGTGGGGGAGGATGTACGCGACTCGTAGCGCCTAAGTAGGGAATTTGTTATTGTTTAGAATCATATAATGTAGTTAGAAATAACGTAGGAATAAAGAACGGTACTTTAGGTAACTAATGGGTTAAAATACCCATAGTGCTTAGTTACTTGAACTTAGGGATTAAATAATGTATGAAACAAAACGGTAGGGATACTAGGCAGGGTTGTATTTATTTATCCCCACCTTAGTAGAATCGTAAAAACCCTAAAACAAAGGTTAGGTAGGTATATAGGTAGGTACTCACTGGTAATGGTCTGGTACTAGGTATGGAGTACCATGGTAATTAAAGGTAATCGGTAAGGGCTCATCACGGAGCCTGGGTACGCTCGCCCAACCAGCTGGGACAGTTGGCTGGTCTAGCGTGAACAGGCCTCTCAATACGTGTGGTCGGTGTGAGCGTCGCGCGCAGAATGGCTGTGCAGCTGCGTGCGCGCTGCTAATATTTATAAACTCGGCCGACGGGGCGACACTGCGACACACTCGCTTTAGGAAAGTGTCTGCCGTAGCGAAACGAGAGGCAGGATTATATTGCCGCCTATTCTAACACGTAGGGAGAAGGTGTCTGCATCTTCGCTGGACCAGAGGATTAAGAGTAGTCTCCGGCCAGTAAAGATGCAAGACAATTTCTATGTACTAGTTTCATAATAGTAAGGATTCAGTTTGGTAAATTAAGGCTACGAGCCAGGATACCTATTTGATAGGCAGGACATAGGTAAAGCTAGGTAGCTACACATAAGGGCTAAGTAAAACGCAAAGTTGTATGTACCTAGATTTATTCTGAATAAAGTTATTAGGTGAAAGGCTGCTTATCCATAAAGAAAACTGTGACCTGGATCGATCAATTTTAACCCGGTCTCCCGACGGTAATGCTCGGAAGTACCTTAGGGAGCCAGGGTTTGTGAGAAAACGATATGTGTGTGTACGTGCGAATGAGACGAAGAAACAAGCCATCCTACAAGAGGAAAGAAGAGAGAAGAAGTCAGCAAGAAAGAAGTAGTTTGAGGTGGCGCTGTATAGGGCATCTCGCTCTAACGAGGAGGTCTCCCTCACTCTCACGATCGTCTACGAGGTCGCAATTTATGGTTAGGCAGCCTCGCACCGCACCATCCAAAAGGAATCGTTGTTTCTCTGTCGAGGGACCCCCCACTACCCCTTCACATACGTGGATAGGCTGTTGCCCACGGCTCGGGATCTTACAAATCCCCTTGAGGTCATCTACCTCGCGTCTTCCACATCCAGCTCCGGACGGCGGTGCAGAACCTGAAACCAGGCGGGCGCAACAACATCTACGCCTCGAGCGACCGCGGTACCTTGAGGACCAGCATCGTACCGCGCTACCGCTCGGCGACACCCCGCCGCCCCTTAACACTCGTAGACCGCCAGAGTGCTTAGACATGGAACTGACCGCGTGTTTCGTGTCCCAACACGAAATGACGATAAAACCACAGGGCTTCGGAATTAAACTTATCCGCGCTCGAGTAGGACCAATGTTTGATTTACAATCAATACATACCGCTGGCTCCAAGCTTACTGTGGAGTTATCGGAATTGCATGCTGGGGTGAAAATAGTGGTGGAGAATAGATATACTAAATAAGTAAAGCTTATAATCTAAACTCACCCAGACCAACTCTTTAACAATTTTCACAAGGTATCCATGAAACAGTAGTTCATCTACACTGCACAATCGTTTATTTCTCACTTATTCGTATTCATTTTGGGTTTTTAGTTTTTGATACACAGATACACAGCCGCTGATTTTATACTTCTAACACACCTTTTTTCTCATCTTCACAATAAGTTTCTTGTTCTCGGTTTTTCCCCCATAAATTGTTCCATAGACGAATAGTCTCTGCCCTGTTTGTTTCTAATGGATGCGCCGGCGGCAAAGAGTTGTCACCCCATTCCCCCAGGCGAATTTGTGGACAAAATAATAAACTAATATATATTATAGACCTAATATATTGTGTGTGTATTTTCCAAGGTCACCTGACTTGCCCTTGTATATATTAAACAACAACGTTAGTTCACAATTTGGCCACGACGGGTCTCTCGCTGAACAGACTCTATCTATTTGAATCCATTTGCGTAAGCGAGCAGAGCGGTTTAAATATACTTAGTATCGCAAACCTTTTCTGCAAAGCTGAGAATGTCTGTATTTAGCACACTCAGGTGACATTATACTCAATGGGCTGTTATTGTAATAATTGAATATGTAAATGATGTCTATCGACTAATAAATAGTAATATGTTATCTGGTAGTTCTATACCAAAAATTTATATTTAGCTTTATGAAGTACACTTTTTTGGAATAAGCTGGCCTACACTATTTCAAAAGACGCGATATTTCAGTTTGGGAGCCACCTCCGATGACCCGTGTGTGTCCGTGCTTCCTCTCTACCAAACCAATATTAACAGAACACAAGGAGCCTTTTTGTCTGCAATTCAAGCAGATGCCTTTGAAAACCGGTTAGTTTCATTAAGTAATAACATCTACGGCTCATACCGCTCGAGATTGACCTATCTGTCAAAAGATGGTTTAAACCTGAGTTAGACCAGGTTTACTAGTCTAGTTTTAAATATCGACATTTAGTATGGTTAGTTTTCCAAAACCAACTCTCGAGTTATACAAGGCCAATCCCGGCCACGACGGCCATGCTGCATGGAGGACAAGTACTTTAAATATTGAAGTTGTTCCTTTAACCTGGGATACTATGTTAATGAGAAGAAATTTGATCCTTGTAATTTAGGGGATTCACAGTCTTGGAATTTAACCCTCCTCTCTGGTGTCTTAGCCCGCTACTCTCATGCCTTACCACGAAGTGCGACCACATGCTGATGATGTTTTTCCTTTGATAGTCTGTTCGCGCAAGCTGACGATCCGCAACGAATCCGTGCTGGCTGCCAGCTGGAGCACCGCCGTGCGACACTGGCCGCGACACCACACCAGAACCCTGGAGAAAGGTCAGAGGCCCAATTCTCTTAATTATCTTTAAACTACACTGAAAGTTGACCGAATTGAGACTGAATTGTGAATTGACAGAAAATTGGCATTCTGCTTCTTCATAATAACAATTAGTATACTTTCGATTCTCGGTGACTACCATTAGAGTTGGATAGTTAATTATATACAATATTAACGGAAAGAGTAAACAGAGACTTCATCTAAATAACTAAAAAAACTCTAAAAAACTTGAAATCATTAAAGTTTCGGTCACATTTTGATATAATCACATTCCCCTGTTGTATTTTAGGAGTTAAGAGAATATCATTTCTGATATTTAAGACATCGACATTAGATCGAAACGTGATCCGAACTTTATTTTGACGAATTTTTATTACCTACGAGAATTAGGCCTCAGGCTTCAATGTTTTTAAACAGGTAGATTACAAGGTACTTACGTAAAAGTGAAATGACATCTTCTGGCCCATTTAGGACGTGAATACGCACATGGGTTGGTGAGACATGTTTTTAAATGTTACAGAGATGGATTCTGTAGATGAGTAGTACATAGTATGTTAGGAATTCTGTAGAGATTGATTATAAATAACAATTGAAATAAAACGGGCAAACGCATGCGGTTCTTGTTTCATGTGATGGGGTCCTTAGACGAATGGGCACAAGATGTACGTGACCCAGGTGTAGTGGTGCAGTGCTGTCCGAGAGAGGGCGTACTGAGCGCGCAAGAAACCATTGATTTTGTGGTTCAGGTATACGCAGACTGCTGGGGGCTTTACCACGACCAGGTGTTACTCAAGGTGAGCCTTCTTTACGCTCGGGGTAGCGAACAATTACTATTCTTAAGATATTTCTACAAATATGCCTACCTGTTCTAGAAATTCCCAGCTCGGCTTTATAAAAACACGAACATATAAATTCACCATAAGCCATATAAGTGACCCGACATATTCAGAGTTCAGCTTACTTTATTTTACAAATGAGAGTAAAATTAATAAAATATTATTATTATTTTATTCATTTTACTCTCATTTGTAACTCATGTTTTCATTTGTTTTACTTAACTTTACTTTACTTAAGGTTTTTCCGGTTTAAAGGTTAAATAGTTAACATAATTAATAACCTACCTAAAATCACTAGATATACAAACATATTTATCATAATATACATACTCAAACAAAATTAAAATAAATAACTTATGTGCTCAATGTTTTTTGTTAACTTTTGCTATGACATAAAGATGATGAGATTTGCATGATTAATTTTAAGGCACTTTCCACTTTATTTTTCTTTTTTTTTAAGTTTTGAAGTCTTTTTCCCCCCAATATCTGTTTTTGGCATTGAGTTCACCTCCTGGTATACGTTTCTCGTGCATTCGATCACAAAAATAAATGTGAAACATTGACTTAATAATTCCTCATTAGCAGAAAAACAAGTTGCCCTCAAATCAAACAAAGTATTGCAAATATTTGAACACTGCAAAGTCAATTGTTTTTTCTACAAAATAATGTTTTTGGTATAATGATCGAATCTCACTAAGGTTAGCTTACAACGACTCCTTGATAAAACTTTTGTTCTAGATTGACAACGTGGAGCCCATTGTATTGGACGTGTGGGTGGAGGCGGTTGGAGCGCCTCTACTTTTGGCGCGAAACCTCGCCGATGCTTGTGAATTGCCCATCTCATTATGGTACGGAAATATTTAACCATTATTTTTCAAGTCGGTCAGCCGCAGTGCTAAAATCTTCATTGTAATCAATACTTAGCAGCATCATTCACAGAACAATAATTACTGCTACAGGACAAAATAATTATTGTGGCTCTCTTTGTTCGTTCTACCCGCCACGCCAGTCCACGCCAGTCCACGCCATGCCACGCCATGCCACGGTCCTGCGCGGATCTTCTTTATGATAAGCACTGACAACGATTTACTGGAGTAGGTGACTGTGCCCATTGACTGTCCGTGAGACTTTTGTCGTAACGTTATTCCCTTTCTAAATTACGTTGCTATTAAGTCATAAATCACTGCTGCCATCAATCCAATGACGTCACCGCCCAAGCGATCACACCAGGCTGTGTGCTCGGAATTAAATATCAATCAGAGATTATATTTATGTAGGTGCAATTGTTTGTTAGATCACTAGTAAGTGACTTATTTATGTATCTATGTTATTGGGTACAATTTAGAAAGAATAAGTACTTGGCTAATTTGAATTTGAGGCCTTCTGGCGTATTCCTGAAATAAACTCAAACTAAATCGGGGCTCTAACATAAACATGTTTTGTCTGATTTCAATTACAAAGTGTCAACAAAGCTGTCAAAATAATATTATTATTTATGTATTCAATTATTTGAATCAGAACGATCAGTTTACATTTAACTACCATTACAATGTAGTAAACTTAATCAAAAATTGTATAAAATTTGTGATAAAATTATTAAACTATTTCAATTCAATAGGTATTTGTAAACATCAGATAAAAATAACAATATCATTTTGAATTTGATCAGACTCTATCGTAAAACAAAAACCAAATAATTTAAATACATTTTTTATTTCGCTATGAAAATTTCATAGCTATTTCTAACACACGCACCTTACCACATTTAAAAAAAAAGGAAAAATTGAGACACAACTACATTATATGACATTATTTGACGACCTCTGCGGCGCAGTGGGCGAGTAGCCGGCTGAGACGCAAGACATCGCGGGTTCGATTCCCGCTGCGGGACTGATGTTTTCATGATCTTCAAATATTTTTTCCTGGTCTGGGTGTTGTGGTACCATGGTACTGACTGTTGGGTGTTATGTTATGTGTTATTAGAATCTGTGCGAGTTCATAATTTACGTTACAAGCAACTTCAGTCAGCATTCACTAATGACTTCCAACCAATTTAACTTCCTGTATGTCTTTGAAATCTGGGTCACTTATTGATTACCTTCAAAAACTGCCTGTAGGTGGTTTCCAAATAGGCTCTAATTAATAGACGATCGGTCTATGTGCCGGATGTGCCGTCGATTCTGGCCCATGCTGGTCACGTGCCGGCCGGGCTTACCTGAGACGTGAATAGATGGAGAGAAACGTGACGAAATACGATGTGTAAGTTTATTTCCTTTTTTTCTAGAGGTTTTATTTTGTCTGTGAAAAGAAAATTAGGTTTCGTTACTAACATCTCGTAGGAGACTATAATTTTTTTATTGCCTAAATTCCACCAACCTCCTCTATTTCTTCCTTAGGAACTATATTTTTAGAATGGTTCGAATGAAACGGATAACAGCTCAAAATATTATACCCGTTGGTTGGAATGGCGTAGACCCACTACGGCGTAGACCCACTACGGCGTAGCATTGATAGTTTTTTTGTTTTATACTTTGAGACGTTCAAATGGATGGCAATTTGTGATAAGTTTTCCCTGCCACTAGACTTCGCTTCATTGCTTCGCGCGGGTCTAATGAGGACAACCGCCTCGGGTAAACGAGTTCAGATATTCCACAGGGTGGAAAGAATTGAAATAAGTTGACGAAAGTATAATTTGTGGAAAGTACCTATCTAGATGTAGGTACATAATCAAACTGAATTCTTGGATCTACGGTATAGTATTTTAGGGGTTAAAGTATGAAATTGCCGTTTTGTAATGAAAAATTCAAACACCTTTTTTCTAATGTCAAATAAAATTGATTTTAGAGTGATAGTTTTGGTGTAAAATAATTGTAATCACGAATCTTGGACCATGCAGGTTTCATTTTAATTCAAAGTGGCTCAATTAAAACGACAATTGGTCTTAGCTTTATCCCCTATTATTTCCGTCTACATCGTCATTTCAACAATAAATTGACAAGTGTCATCCGGCAGGAATGTCTCCTTATGTAGGGGGTGATATTTGTCAGCTGATGGGAATTAAAGGCCTACGCAGCTATAGTCTATTCACAAGTTCACTGCAAATTATGTAAACAAAGAAATGTCACTGTCAAAGTGACAACTTGACAAGACAGAGGAACAAAACCTCATTGGCTCATTATTAGTAGTTTTTGCCTGCGGTTTTGCTTGGGCAGGAAATTTTGGTGTTTTTTTAGGCAGCACGAGTCGGCACGGTATCAATTTTTTTAGTACAGAAGTACATCTATTCCAGAGTGGACGAGGGACGGGAAACGAATGACAAACGAGCCAACTGTGCAGTATAAGGTGCACTGTGCAGTTGAGGTGCGGCTGCCAGCTTTCTCCAGAATGTGGCCAGTGTCATAAAATAATTACCATTTAATATCTCTGTATCAGGTTAAAAATATTCCAAAATCATAATCTTTTTTAAACCTTTACGAGTCTCGGCTAAAATAAAAATCCTAGAATTTTTATGGCGAAACGTAGTTACCTCGTAGCTGCCTATACTACAAAGGAGGTAAGTAAGTTTTTATGCTGATATTCCCTTTGTTTACATTTTTTGCAGTGAACTTGTAATAGACTATACTTACGCTACTGTATCAATATTTGCTAAATGACGCGAGGAATAAATGGGAAAAGTCGTAGATGAACTTAGTTTTACTCTTGTATGCAATGTGATTCAGCGTACTGGATGTGAAAAACGGAAACCTAGGCAGTATTTTGGCAGTATTTTGCATGAAAACGGCGACGTATTTGAATAAATGCTAAACCTCGAGACACCTTTCTACTAATTGTTTTGAAAGCAAGATGTTTGATAGATGGTTTTATAAAAGTATCTATAGAACGCATGAATTAAACAAAATTAATGGTATATTTTTTCATCCAACTACCAAGTAATTTCTCAAAATGTTCATCGTGAAATGTTAGACGTTGTATTATAAAGACGTATAGTAGCATTATAAATTTATGGTTTATTTATAAGATATTATATACCGCTATCTTCCTACGCGGTAGGTAGGTACACAAAATACAAAATCGATATTTACAACACCATAAAAACACCAATCACGAATCTCTTATCAAATTTGAAATAAGTGGCTGCTGTCAATAAATGTTATATCGTGTCCTTTTAAAACTGATATCTTAGGTTCCTTGTGGCCACCAACTATTAACTTGTTGCCATAAACGAAAAAAGAGACCGCCATTTTAAAATTTTATGAAGGTAAAACTGTGTCTTAACTTCGGAGCCCTACACTATGCGTGGTCCGATATGAGGAGGTTAAAAATAAAAAAAATATCTAAATGTTTTTTGAAGTAAATAAAGTACATGTATTCGCGAGGTCTCAGTTTGGGGCGAACAGTTATTTATAGATTTAACATTTTCTAAAGCAGACAACATGGGATTATACCCATATAGCCATATAGTCAACAGGATCAGCCTCCTAAGATTATTTTCATTGGTAGTCGAACAGAAGTTACATCTCATCTCATTGACTTATATTTTAATTTATATTAATGTCTGAAGTTATTTGCAGGATGTCAGCATCGGACCCAGAACGGACGCTGCGAGTCAAGAACACCTCCCGCTCGGAGCTGACCGTCCACAGCTATTGTCTCACTGAAAACGGTTAGCTCTATTTATATTTAATTTAGTAATTGTTTTCAGGGGCACATTTATTTGGTTGCTGGAACGAACGATCTGTAGGTCGATGTCAGGGTACCTATACATCGGCATGCGCATCACTTCGTGGCACCTTCGACGTCCGTATCTGGTAGTTTCAATATGAATTATTATTCTAGTTTAATGATTGTGATAGCAAGCTTTACTACTCAACCTATTTGACTCTCTTCTTCTCTAGTGTTTGCGCTTCTTGATATTTGAACATTGGCGGCATTCCCATTCGCCGACGACGATTGCACGACGATTGGACGACGATTGACACAGCAGTCGCTCGGCGGCAAATAACAATTTCAGCTAAACTTGTATCAAATTAGCGCCAATTGCTCTTACAAATCCTAATTTTGAATATTCTGATTGTTCATAAAATTGTTATTGATTCTTGATGTTTTATCAATTTTTTTTATTTATTGGTTGGTGAGCACCATTTAAAGTCTTTTCAATTTTTTCTACCAAGGAGTGCTTAATTTCACTGATAAATAAATAAATGTATGCTGGAAATTTAACACAACGTTATCTATCCCCAAGCTAAGCAGAGCTTGGGTTATGGGTTGTAAATAAATTGTAAAGCCCTGGGTGGGACTGGTTTACCACAATGTTTATTCTGTTATGCCATGATTCGGCACAATTTTGAGTCCGTGGAATGATTTTTTCCATCAAGTCTTTTGTGCTCCAAAATTTTGGTACATACTTGGCCGGCGAGCTGCACATAATTGGAGTCAAACCATGCTGCTATTAGTTTTCCTTCTTCTGATATAATTTTCTTGTTATTCTTCAAAGTATGTTGGTATGTCGTCCGCTGACAGATAAGAACGGGCAAACAAAAATTTCATTTCAGTTGTGAAATTGAAATCTGTACCATAATAATCTTTGAAATCTATGTTTTTATTGTATATACCGATAGATGATCTGTCCCATGTGAAAATTACACCCAAATGTTTTCTTAAGCTTGCTTGAGACGCTTTTTCAAAATTCATAACCAATTCGAATAGTAAATTATACTTATTTTTATTTATTAATTTAAGTCAAGCAACAAGGCAACCACCGTGACTCGTCTCGAGCCGGCCTGAAAGCCCCTGTACCTATTAACTTTTCTTTGCGTTAAAAATTAGTCCGTGGCTAACCTCACATTATGCCCAGCAACTTTCTTAGACCACAAACCGACGCACTCAGCAGCACCATATCGTCCGCATAGCTTAGATATATTATTAAAACATGCCCCATCAATATTACGGCACCCAATATGCGTGCTGTTGAGTGCTAATCGAGACTAGCCCATTCATGTACAAATTAAAAAGTGTTGGCGAGCTCAACCCTCCCTTCCTTACCCCACATTCCAACCTGTATTTGTATGGCTCCGACAATGTCCCCGCCCATTATAACTTTGTTTATATTTGTTTGTGCAGAGCGCGAATACACCATTGGAAACGTTAGGTATGTGTTCATTTTAGCAAAGGGAGCCGTGAATTGTGTATAACTGTTGAAAAATATTTGGCACAATCTTAAAAGTTCCATCCATAAGCCAGTATTTTGATAGACTTAAACAGGAAATTAGCTTTTTGGTGCATGGTGTAAATAACATCCCTTTTCTTATTTTGTATTTTGGTTTTCACTATTAGATACTCTCTAAATTACTGCAAATAGTTTTTGTTAATCTCAAAATGAAGAGTTTTTGGTTCTTTTATCATAATTGTGCTGTTTTTTTATTCAGTACACACTCGCTCCTGAGTTGGCCTTTCTACATGCCACCGTGTAGAAAGGTCTCCCTCAGAATGGATGAAGGACATACTTACTAAAGATCGCAGGAAGTCGTCGGACGGAGCTGGCTCAGGGGTTAATTCTCGAGAGATAAATTTAATATCAAATTCGATATTTATATCGTAGGAACTGACAAAATATCTACTGAATTGAAAATTTCCGTATTATCGAGAAATCACTGTAGATCGACTGGTCAGGAGCACTCGATAATGTTTTATCTATTGAATTATTGAACACAACAAGAGCGCGACGCATCTTATTGTGGTTGTAATTCCTTTCCTTTTTAAATTAATGAGGCCGTTATTTGCTATTTCGGCC
This sequence comes from Epirrita christyi, assembly GCA_951392215.1. Classification (NCBI taxonomy): domain Eukaryota; kingdom Metazoa; phylum Arthropoda; class Insecta; order Lepidoptera; family Geometridae; genus Epirrita; species Epirrita christyi. The sequence continues at coordinate 16,187,517 of OX595844.1, forward strand.
GAGACACTTGTATGTAAGTAGTACTTTTCTCTAATTTGCGAGCAAACTAAACAAATTAACTCAAAAAACAGAAGTTTGCTTCTTCGGCTGTGTCTGGTGGCGTTAAATCTAAATCATCTTCCAACGAACTGGTATTAGATACCCGGTAGATTGATGTACTCTCTATAGGTAGGTGGTGATTCTCTTCCCGTGGATGGGTATTCTCCCCTGGATGGGTATCCTCCCATGGATATATCTCCTCCCGTGGATGGGTGGGGGTTGGTGGGTGTTATTTTATGTGTATGGTATCGGATTTTCATTCCCGCCAATTCGTCAGCGCGCGGTATTTGTTTTTTTTTATAAAGTTTTGAAAATAAATGCACATTCGGCCTTTAAATTAATAATAAAAGCTTTGAATGAACATAGTGATGTTAGGTATCTATTACCATTGTTATCTATTTGTCCTCGAGAATACACGTTTTGTCGTGGGATCGATATGTATCATAGATAAAAGGTGTGTATGATAATACATATCGCACAAATATCGCATGAAATGAGAATTAGCCCCCCAGGAATGTTCGTCCTGGCATCCTGTAGGGGAGGACATTTAATGGCCTTCCTTCCTTCTTGGGGAAGGGTAGGTCCAACGGTGGACTTCTACAGGCTGATGATGATGGTTTGACTAAAGGTTTTGATGCTTCTGTAAATACACTGACTCCTATTTTAGGATTTGGATAAAACGAGAATAGACAAAAGAAAATTGATTAAACTGATAATCAAAATAATCTAATGAGATGAACATTTATTTATTGGTTGAAACGATAAGTACCTACTCAAGATTCTAATTTCAACGAGTGTTGTCGTCACCACCAAACATAACAAACATAACAATGGGTTGGATACTCTCTGGATCTAATCACTCAAAAACAAAAACAAATCAATCAAAGTTGAAAGTTTCTCAATGTTTTGTTTAAATCTTGTTTAACAATTGGAGACTACGTTTATTAATTCGAAAGAAACAAACTCCATCGCCGCAACAATCTTTTTTCAATTTAAAACGGTTGCTCCTGATGATGCTCAATACCCAATTTCATAAAACAATCTCCGTCAAAAATAACGTGGCATTTAATTATTACATCTTTGTTTCGACAAAAAGCAAATTACTCCTTTTAATCAAAATCTCATATTGCAGAGATTATTTCACAGTGAATGTATTCCACTGTAGAAACAAAGGCTTTTTCATTTGCAAAAAATGGACAGTTTGTGATGATGAAAGTCAAGCAGCGAATATTATTACAATTCTCATTTGAAAAAGACGAAAATGTTTAGTATGCTGTTTAGTAATTGATTTACTCTACGCTTTGAATATACAGTATAAGTACTTACTTATTTAGATTATTCCAAGAAAACGTGGGCTTCGCTTACTGATTTTGTGACTACTTTGGACGTAGCTTTGATAAATATAATTTATTTTGGACTGGCAAATCATTTTATCCCCGTTTATTACAATATTTTCATACATTATTTATATCTGTGATAATATTTTACGTAAATCCTCCTATCCTTTGGCAAGTAGCCGGCTGAGACGCAAGAGGTGCGGGTTCGATTCCCGCTGCGGGACAAATGTTTGCATGATCTGCAAATATTTGTTCCGGATATGGGTGTTGTGGTACCATGATACCATCATCATATTTTGTATTAAACTTTATGACCATAGCTATTTTCTGATTTGTATGTAGTTCAAGAGAAAATTGCATACAATTTTGTATTTCAAATTGTATTGAATAGAGTTATATTCCACCCTAGAGCAATATTATTACGGTTTAAAATTGCGGAATTCTGAGCGATAACGTAAGTAATCAATAATCATGTGATTACAGAACACGAACAGGATTTGCTGCCATTCCGACTGTACCTCAGATTGTTTGATGTTCTACCGCGGACCTGCCCCTGTCTCACTCCGTTTCAATGTAAGTTTTTGTGGGTCAAGTGAACTCTACTGGAAACAACCCTGACTTCTGCTCATTTGTTCATGCTCGTTTTTACAGACTTATAATATATTATGTAACTAATAGTACGTAGACACTTCCTACCTTCTTGCTTCGTCCTTCCAGATAGACTAATTTTAGCTAATTTGATAATTAAATTTGCTTAAAATTACAGCTTACATTTGCATTTATTTGTAAAGTTTAGCGCCAAAATCAATACGCGCGAACGTGTTGTGCCGCGTCCACAGATTATGTATAGAAAAACTGCATTGCAACCTCCTTGGTTCAAGTGAAGTTGTATCGTAATGGAAAAAAAGTTATATTATGATACAGCTGTGCATAGAAGAGCTGTATGTATCTTAATGTAATTTAAATTTTTTGTTTTAAATTTATTTCGATGGCATGTGCATAAAGACTGTCATTTTAGTTTTGTTTTTAGTTTTTTAATCTTTATATTTCAGTATGAGAGTAGATAAAATAGGTACTGCAAGAATTTTTGGATGTTTGGATTTTTGTTTGTTAAAACTACGGCCTTAGTTATTATTTTACTAAAAATATGGCGAAGTATCTATTGCTATAGGCCGACCGTTTAGCTGGCGTATCTCCTGCGTGGTTACAAGGGAGCAGGGGGATAAATAATAAATAAATAATAATTTTGATTATTGACTCCGTGTGTAGCGCTACCCGCCCCCGCTCCCTTCTTACCGCGTAGGAGATACGCCAGTCAAACGGTCTGCCTATAGTTCTGTTTTTTAACTATTACTCCACCCTACCATTTTTGCTATTGTTACCATGTTATGCGACTCACCTGTCGGGTCTCTGAGCATTGTGATAAGGTTTGCCAGCGATGCAGCCATCAATATAATTATTATCATCCTGCAGTGGATAATTTGTCATTTCTCCCTACTCAGCGGAAAGTATTTTGGGCGACGAGTCCATCGACAGCATAACATCATCTTACGAAGAGGAGATGGATACCGGAATAGAGATCTTCTTAGCACCAGATAATGGACACCAAGACGAGTCGTTTTTTAAGGCAACTATTTTAAATACTGAAAGACATTTTAATAAGGCTAGACATTAAATTATAATATAACTACCTAGTTAATATTGTTACTGAATAAAATTAAACTTCATAAATCCACCTGCTCTAAACTGATTCCGAGCCAAGAACAACAAAAAAATATTGTAACAATCGCCCAAACTTTAACCGATTCAATTGAATTCAACACAGTGTTATAGCTTTCAGCTGGGTTTGCAGATATCTCCAGAAAGTAAAACCGTACTGCCTGGTTCGTGGGCGGAGTGGCGTGTGACTCTTCTGGTGCCTCCGTATTCTGAAGTTGCGCCTCCGACCACCCTGCTGCTTCGATCTGTACCAGTGGTCAATCGTGGGTTAGTATTAACATAGTCCAACAGAGCTATTCCAAAACGACGGAAGCGAATCCGATCGGAAACAGTTCCGACACTTTTGAATAGCCCTGCTGATCCCACACTAGCATTCCTTGTATCAGCGGTCATGGGCTTGTAGCTTGTCACGCATAAAATGCCGACTACGACTATACTAAGCAAAAAGGATATGTGCTTAGTAAATAATTGGGACTTGCCTTTGACTATTAATAACCTTAATAGGATATCCTCCTCAAGAAGAGCTGAGGGTATCATTCATGAAAATTTAAGTCGTGAGCTTATGTAAGCATGCATCAGAATTTACGAGTACCTAACAAATATTTGCCCACCATGCAAACATTTGTCCCACACTAAGAGGATCCTGCACCTATTTACGTCTCAGTAGTCTACTGTGGCCTGCCATCAATCTTTTTACTTCGTCCACGTGCAAAGGAGCGTAAGCGCCCTCTCCTCCTTAATCTTTATTTTCTCAGTGAAGGATGGTTTCGCCCGAATCCGTTTCCACAAATCGTCAAACTCCGGCAGACGGTGCGTTATGGCCGGCTAAAAGTTTCGGTTCGAGAACTGCGCGTCAGGCTCTGCGCACTAGATCTACCATTTGAAGATGTGCTCAGGTAAATATACCTTCTTCAAAAAGCCGTTTTATATTGAAAAATTCAAACACCTTTTTTAAAATAAGTAAATATATTTATTTAAGTTATCGAAGTATTTATCCTCACTATATACATTTCTGCCATCTCGAGGCAAGATCATTTAATTTGATGCCTTTGCGAGAGAACTCTGGTGATCTAGACCACAAAATGTATTTATAGGTACAGAAGGCCAGCTCAGTACAACAAGCGATAACGGGCGCACGCACACATAGACGCGTACCCACGAAAATCTCGGTAGAACTCGGTCGAAGCATCGACTGAGTTCTTCCACGATTTTGTATCTAGACTACAAAGTCTATTAAGGCATTTTGTACTGCTTTCCGCGACATTTTTTGTCTTCTTTTTTGTCTATTAGTATTCAGTATCAATATGTGTACTCCGCAAATATGACCGAGTAAGTATTTGAATTTCTAGTAAAACTCACTTGACATCCTATTCGTTTTCGCCGGATTACTCACATTTTTTATCACACCTAAATCAGTTTGTAGTAACTACACTAACTACTAACTATTTACGGTTCTTTTTTAGATTTTTCTCTTTATTTGTGCTATAAGACCTTGTTTTTTGCCAAATTTTCAACGGGAAGTACCCTATAGGTTTAATCCTAGTAAAACATTGTTCACAAAGGCTCCCCAGATCCAGCATGCAAATTATTAGGCATCCTTTTTCCAGTGCCACTTTCGAGCCGGATGCTTTAGTATCCGTCCACGACTGCGGCTGCGGTACTGTATGCTGCGAGTTCACCTATGCCTATATGACATTTTCTCAATCTGTCATTCTATTCATTTTTCTAAAAGTGAAACTTCGTAATATTAAATAACATAACATTACATAACAACCCTTCTGGGATCTGGCAGATGATGCCGAACATAGCTGAACATGCTGTTGTGTTTTTCAGAGTGCGAAAACGCTTTCGGGTCCAGAACGTTGGCTCCAGTCCATTGGACATTACCACTCGTACCAAAGTGCCGTGGTCGCTGGTGGTCCACGATGAAGACGCGCTGAAGCGTGGCACGGGCTGCTGCTGTGCAAGTGGCGCAGAAGGACATAGAGAATGCGAAGTGCCTTTGTATTTACTACCACGTAGCTCCATGGAGGTTAGGAAATATACCTTTGAGTCAATATACTGACTATTGCCTAAGTTACCACTTCGTGTCACAGGTTCTTTCTAAGTCATCCTGCGTTAGGTCAGAGACCATAAATTGAGGCTTGAGGGTTAGGGGTTCGGGGCCCTGAATAAAGTCTTGATGGTGAGGCAATTGGGTCGGGGGCCCTTAACAAAGTACCAATGGTGAAACGATTCATTGCGCCTCGCAGAGGCTCTTGCCATACACACGTGACATGTCTTCAAGGACATTCGTTGAGAGCATGTTAATTAAACACATCAAATAAGCAAGTGGAAAAACCCATTGGTGGGCGACTGGAACTTGAACCCACGTTCTGAGGATCGGAAGTTTGGGTCTTCCAGTCCCTATAGATCATCAGTGCTCTCAATGAATATAATATTATGTAACAAATGAGTATACAGGGTGTTTGGCACATGGACTGACAGGATTTTTTGGGCGGTTGGGGGAGTCATGCGCTTGTTTTCCCCGATAGAGCCTATGCCCTAAGTGTCTCGGTCGTTTAAATATGTTATTTTTTATGTTTTTTTTTAAATCACCCGTAATCTTGCCTTTAAATCGTCATAACTCACATCATATCATCGTCATATCGTCACGTTCTCTGTCTTCTTTATAACATTCTCCACAGTCCGCTTTCTCCCAACTACTTAAAAGAACGTTTCTTTCCCCGTTTTCCTCCTGACCGTCCCTCTCGTTCCTCGCAACATCTTCAACTAATGATCCCTGTCCATAAGACCTCTTTTTTCACAGACTCTTTTACGGTCACTGCGATCCGCTTATGGAAGTCTCTTCCAGTCAAAATTCGGAAAGCTGCGTCCATAGGAATTTTCAAGTCCAAACTGTACCAATACTTTTTCTCATTGCAAAATGTTGATCAAAATTGAACGCCTATGTTATTTTCTTATTTGTTTTCTTTATAAGTATGTTTATGTTTATGGTAGGTTATAATAATTATATATATTTATATATATTTTTTTTTTTATATGTATCTAGTTATTTTAAGTAGGTAAGTAATTAATTATGTTATCTTTATAATCTCGTTATGTATTATTTCCCAATAGCACTACCACCCACTCTATATTACACAAAGGTTAGCTGGAAGAAAATGCTAATTAGCATTAAGTTCGCCTATGTACTTGTTTTTTATTTTGTCTTGTGCAATAAAGTATTTTCTATCTATCTATCTATAACTTTTTTGTTTGTGGTTGTAATACCACAAAATAAATTATGCTTGTATTCTGCAATGTATTATCATTCTAAATAAATCAACATTTGATACAATTCATAGCAAAAAAAAACTTATGGGCTTTCAAATTGGTAAACCTGTGTAAATGCAATGAAAAGTGACAACTACTAAATTCATTTAAAAAAAACTAAAAGCCATTTCTAATTTAGTTTTCTTTTTAAAAGTTTTTTATTTATTAACCTTTCCAACGATATACTACATGACAGAAATCATTCATCAGGGGTCGACATCGGGGGATAAGAGGCACTTGGTTGCTAAGGTCAAGATCAAGAAAATACATTTTTTTTATGTTATGTTGTTTTTATTGAATTTAAATTACAACATTTGCTCAAATTGGCGTCCTCCACACCTTGTGCATGCGCGACACCTTTTTCTGATTTCTGAGGTAGTGGTTAGAAGCCGCATTTCATCTTTTATTTTTACAAATGTGGCGTAATGTGCCGGACAGCCGTCATTTTGGAAAACAATTGGCACATCTTCTAATATTGGTAGTGCCAGTTCAGGTACAGTTCAGGTTTCTTCAAAATGATTTACCTGAACTGGTAATACCAATTTTAGAAGAATTTGAATTTTCAATAAAAACAACATAACATAAAAAAAATGTATTTTCTTGATCTTGACCTTAGCAACCAAGTGTCTCTTATCCCCCCGATGTCGACCCCTGATGAATGATTTCTGTCATGTAGTATATCGTTGGAAAGGTTAATAAATAAAAAACTTTTTAAAAGAAAACTAAATTAGAAATGGCTTTTAGTTTTTTTTAAATGAATTTAGTAGTTATCACTTTTCATTGCATTTACACAGGTTTACCAATTTGAAAGCCCATAAGTTTTTTTTTGCTATGAATTGTATCAAATGTTGATTTATTTAGAATGATAATACATTGCAGAATACAAGCATAATTTATTTTGTGGTATTACAACCACAAACAAAAAAGTTATGACGATTTAAAAGCAAGATTATGGGTGATTTAAAAAAAACATAAAAAATAACATATTTAAACGACCGAGACACTTAGGACATAGGCTCTATCGGGGAAAACAAGCGCATAACTCCCCCAACCCCCCAAAAAATCCTGTCGGTCCATGCGCCAAACACCCTGTATACGGTGACTACTCATAAAATAGAAAGGAAAGGACCAATTATGGAACCTTGTGGAACCCCTTATCAATATCGTATTTTGCTTGTTTAGTTGTTCTTGACGTATTTTTTTATGCAGATGTGTGTTGAAGTGCGCTTGAAGACGGTGGACGTGTGGCCGCAGCCAGCCGGCTCGCCGTGCCAGGCGCAGAGCTACGAGCAGTGGCGGCGGTCGGTTACAAACCTACGGTTCTACGATACTGATAATGTTCTACTGGTAAAAAACCCTCTCCCTCTTATACACTCTCAGAATGAGCAAGTTGAAGTGGCAATACGCAGGAATTTATAACCCACAAAAATGCTATTCTGAAAAGTTTAGAAAATAAAATACTCAAACAGTTGGGACTGCGTATTGCCACTTCAACTTGCTCATTCTGAGAGCTTTGGCAGTGACCTTGGATTTTCAATGGATTTGCTCGTTTTGGAATGAAGCTCCGATCAAACCTCGATACTATTACGTAGACCATTGCGCGACCTCAAGCTTGTGAACTGGCCAATTGTTAGCTATCACGTCTTAAATCATAAAATGATGTTAAGCGCATTAATTAAACATTTATGCACTGAACATCAATATTTCTATTGCAGTCTCTTCCACTGCACTTAGAGTTAGAATATCCAATCATCAGCATTGAACCAGCGACAATTGACTTTGGCTTCGTTACCGATGGCGATACCAGGAAGAGCTACTTCACTGTCTCACATTCAAGCCGTAAGTACAGCTTCAGTATCTACTAGCTTTAACATATAACTGCTACCGGCGGGCAGCATAACGATCCAACCACCAATATATGATTACACTACTACTATGGGTAATTTTCCTTCACGAGCAAAGTATTTGATTATATGTAGTACGTGTCTTGTATTACTATTTCTATGAGCATATTTCTTCTCCAGGGGCAGTGACCATAGATATCTTGACTGAATGGGCTGGTGGGAAGGACTTCCGACTATGGCCAAGAGACTTTTCGCTGCAGCCAGGCGGCAGGGAGAGGGTCTACATCCAATACACTGCTAGGTACGAGTTATGTCCATGCTGATTATGCTTAGGTACTATCATTTCAAGTCATCATTTGCCATCAAGTTGCATTCCTATAAATACTCGAACTTCACTTTCACTGATTTTTTCATCACTTCCTTTGATGTTCACACTTTTTCTGACCCTTACTTTTTATCCCGACCTTTGTTTCACCAATTGCACTCTTTATGTTGCTTAAACTAGATGGTGTGGAGCTCCAACAGAAGGCTGCGTGAGAGTATCAGCGGCTTGCGGTTCGAGCGGTTGGTGCCGCGCCATTGCGCGTGCACGAGCCACACCCGCTAGAGATTGTGATAGGAAGTTGTACACGCATGACCATACGGATGATACTCATCTCTTGCCGAATGTCTTGCACTAAAATACAAATTTAAATTTCATTGTGTTTTAATTTAATACGTGAGGAGATCATATTAAGGAATGAGTGGCGACTGGCGACTGAATGGGTGCAGTGTCACGTCTTTGAAGAGATTTATGTCTATCAGTGCGTCAGTGGACTAGAATAATATGTTTACAGCGTTTTTAGGGTTACGGACCAAAAAAAGGTATCAACGGAACCATTAAACCTGATAACCAGATGCACACTACGGTGGCCCATTGAGTAGAATAAGACGGGGTGATGTTTCAGACCTGTCCAACTAAAGGCTAAAATAAAAATAGGTTAATAAAAACTATATCGCTGACTATCGTGGCAATGGTGCTGGATGGTTTGCTTGACCTATGCAGGTAAATTAAATTGAACGATGCACAGATTGGGTTTCGGTCAGGGCACTAGACTGTACAATGATTATTAGATGCTCAATCGGAGGAATGGGAAAAAAAACCCGCTCCTCCTACCAATCGGAGTTCCGATCGGAGGACTAGGAAAGACCCGGTTTATCGATATAAAGTGCCATCTTGTCTCTCAAGCAAACCGCTCAGTATTTCACTGCAAGAAAAGTGTACGCTTGTTATTTGGATCTGTCCAAAGCTTTCGACCTAGTGACAATAAATGACTTATATTTGACTTGTATTAAACTATCACCTTCTTGATATGCTTATATTTAGGAAATAATTAATAGGTAATTTGTCTCCGCTTTCTTACTGCCGTCATTATGACCGCCACCGTTATCCCTGAACTGCCTCTCAGGAACAAAGAACTTCCACATATGAAATGTTTATCTGCAATCTGCGTGACTCTACCCATTGTGTTCAGAACGTATTGTTTCACTATTTTCAATATTTGATAAATATCCATCCGATTTATGAAATATTAATAGAAATATAAATGTATATAGATGTATTTATATTAATATAACAAATAAGAATGATTTATAAGAAAAAATATAGAAAGCAATAGTTCAGTGATCTGTTGAAATCCAGAGGAAATGGCCAAGTTATGGATAGTTTTGATTTTAGTGACAACACCAATAATTTTTAATGTAAGTTTTTGAAAGTTAATAGAACCCTCGACTAATTATTTTAGAAGAACTGGCAATAAATGTGCTCGGGTGGCGCCCACAAACCGGACGACGCGGTAGAGGAAAGCCCTCCACTCGACGGACTAAAGACACTATAAAGGTTGCAGGAAGTCAGTGGATGGAGGCGGCTCAAGACTGTTTGTCGTAGCATTTAAGGGGGGCGGCCTATCAGGGTGTCCACTTATATATACTTTAGGTATAGTACTTTCCCAGCTGGTGCTAAACACTTTTTATATAACAAATTTTCCGAAGGAAAACTTCGTTTCGCTTCCCTTGCCGAGGGCGGCAGATTATTGCTTTGCCCAAAAGCTGGGTACGCCTGCACGATCCAGACTATCGAAATATTTTTTTTGTTATTATTTTAAAGCCTCTCTTACTTTTGTAAATCTGCCATAAAGCGAACAAGGCTTTGAAGTTTAGACGCTATCGGTCCAGCCATTTGGCAAAAAATTACTGAAAAATTGAAATAAGCATCAGCTTATCCCCCAAAGCCTTTAGCTGCGACCGCGCTTGCCTCTCACTGATTAAAAACTCTATTATCCACCAGTTACTCAGCTTACTAAACTGCAGTTTAGATACTTATACCTTTTACTTTGCCTGCTAACTCTATATTCTAACTCTGAAAAGTAAACCCTTTACTATCTACCCCTGTTTTAGTCACGTAGTTACCTACCTACCTGCGGTATGTGAGACGTCGGCGATACATCGCTCTCGCGGAAAAAATATTTAAAGTAAAACTTATATTTTTATTGCTTTTTTATATTAATTAAAATCTAAAAAAAAATATGTAACACTAGTTGCGCCCCGCGGTTACACCCGCGTGAATAATGATGAAAATTGATGATGATGATGATGATGAAAAGTAGCCTATGTGTTAATCCAGGGCGTAAAGTAACTCCATTCCAAATTTCACTCAAATCCATTCAGTAGTTTTTACGTGAAAGAGTAACAAACATCCATACTCACAAACTTTCGCGTTTATAATATTAGTAGGATTAGGATTAGGATATAGTAGGAGTAGGATAACCCAACAGATATATAAAAATCATCATTATTTATCAAATCAAAATCTTTTCAAAGATTTGCAAGAAAAGCAACATGTTTAATAAGATCCATGATCAAAGTAACATAAATTAGGAACTTCTGTACTAAATTCCATAAATTGAATAATGAATGTATACACAACATGTACACACTAATTTCTGTCAGAGTACTTATTTCTACAAAATTGCAAGCTTTCAAGTCAAAAATCTAATATTTTCCTTGGCAGTCAATGCACACCATTTTCCAGCACCCAAGACAAATTGTTTTTTTGCATTGGAAACACTAATAATAGTCTTGCGTTTCTTTTTGGGGTCACGAACAGAGCGTTCTTGCGAATTTCCAACCTATCTGCATCAGCATCACTTCCTTCCTCATTGAGTTGTGGCAAAGTTTGATGTCCCGATGATTCCGTTCCTTCCTCGTGGTCAAACTTAATGGTCAAACTGATTTGCCCACGACGAATTCTGTTCCGGATAGTCAAACTGAGTGGCTATTTATACTTTTTATCAAGCTGTATACATTGCAGTCTTATTTTACAGTTATAAATAAAACATTATTCGACTTGTTTTTTTCTCTACGCGCCATTATGAGGTCTTCATAAATTGGAACACGCTTTCTTCACCATACATTTCAAAATTTGATCCACAAATCTCAACCACAAAATCGTCTCCATTCGGTAATTCATCTTCATCTGAAGGGTCTTCTTTCAACCAGCGTGCAATAACTCCGTCCGTTGTGGACTACCTAACCCAGTAAAAATAATTTGATAAAAAATCCACGGATCTGTTCATTCAGACTAGTGAAAAAGTTTTTTACTCACATACATAAAAATAGCAAATTTTATATTTGGAAAATGTCGTAAATGGAGTCATGAAATTCTAAAAAATGTTTTTGCAGGTGAATTTTGACGGAAATTGAGATAAGTTGAAAAGATAACTTTTCATTTAAAAAACCGACTTCCGCCATTGTATTCGACAAAATATTTGGATGAAAAAAAATGATGAAAGAACCATAGTGGTGAAAATATTATGATACTTTCTGAATGCAAATGCTTGGTTTGTTGCTGAAAATATCAAAATCGCCATGTTGTATGCCTACAATATTTGAGGAGTTCCCTCAATTCCTCATGGATTCCATCATCAGAACTGGATTCTAAATAAATAGGACCAATTTGGAAGTATATCTATTCAAAAAAAAAGAATTTTCCAAATCTGTTCATAAATGCCGGAGATATGAGGTAAAAAACAAACAAAAAAAAAATATTGAAACGTACCCGTACCTAGAAAAAGAAAGAAGGAGGCCATTTTGTTTTTTTTTTGCAATAGTTTTATTAACGTAGGTACCAGATTACTTACAAATTGTATGAGAAAACATTTTATTAAATTTGACTAACTTTGCTGCTCAGATTTTTTTCTTCCGCTACAATGAAACAATCTTTACATGAAACTGAGTCGACACGCATTAAAAAAAATTTTGATCAAAACAACTCATTTTTATGGAGAACTCACGCTTGACCAAAAAACAACTATGCCAAAATCGTTTGCATACAAAATGAGTAAATGGTTCCAAAGACAGTTTTCCCGTATCTCTTATGGATTCGGATATCCCCGTACTGACCTATTTCAAAAAAACACCCTGTATAATTGTAAGTTCAAAATCCTCTCAAAGGACTTGTGTTTATTTTTGTTATAAAATCTGTCAGAGACTAAGAGATGTTTAAATTGACCATTTATATGCCTTCTTGTACGAAACCCTCTCCACACGAGTCTGACTTACCTACACATGGCCGGTTTTTTTGTTTTAAACAACTTCTACTTCTACTCTGTAAATCACACAGAAACCAACAATCAGGTCAGAAGACGACGTTTCCTGTTACAAAACAACTAAAGGAGATGCTTTACCTTCCGCCGAAGATGCCAGCTTCTTACCACCAGCTGACTCCATTTTCTTCCACGAGACCTCTTGCCCGGGAGCGTTGACCTCAAGACAGGCCTGTGCCGTTGAATCCGCTGCTATAGCACACCCAGGGAGAAAAATATACGTACTTTTTAGCGGCCCGGTTACCTTAAGCGAGCTATACTTCACCAACAGCAGTCTTTTAGAACTAAATAATTATTACCCAAACATCAAATTTATGCGCGTGCACATCAGTCAATACGCCAACAACACCGCTCTAGATAAGATAATTACTAGTAGAGCACACCACAAAGGCCCATGGCTGGTTGTTCATACTCCTGATTTGCTAAGATGGCTAACGATCTATAAATTCGGAGGTTTGTGTTTGGACCTGGATATGATAGTATTGAAGCCATTGGATGACCTGGGCAGGAACTGGGTAGCGATAGAAGGTGACCATCATGTTGGAAATACAGTGATAAACGCCGCAAAAGACTTCCTCGGGCAGAAGTTTATGGAAAAGGTTCTTGAGTAAGTTCGAATTTCCTGTTATTAAAAAATAAGAAGATAAAGAAAATACAACTAAGGAAATATAAAGAATATAAAGCTAACATGTGTAGTGCGGAAAAATTTATGAAAATAAAAAAAATAATGCTTTTAAATGAAGTGACTTAGTAAAAAATAATAATGGGAAAAGGTTTTGCATTACATTTAGCCACGTTTATTTAAGTGTACCACAAAGGCTACGTTCTATACATTGTGAAACAATTAACTCCTTTCTTGTCCAACTAAGCAAAAAAGACTAAATAATATAGATTATAACCTACTTAAAAAGGCAGTCATGTTTGCCGAAGAATCGATAAACGAGTTCTTCATTCACGTATAGGCATGACGGCATGCACGTATAGTATTGACCTCTGGCTAGATGGAAAGAGGAGTTGTGCTGGGTAGCTGGCAGCAACTGGATGGGGAGAGGAAATGAAATAGATCTTTGTCCAGCAGTGGACTGGAATAGGTTGATGATTATGATGACTCGAAGTAGTAGAAAGATAGCATGTTCCTGTTTTGATCTCCCGGCAGGTTATTTGACTAACTTATATTTTCCAGAGAAGTCAGTTCAACGTACAGGCCAGACATCTGGGACCACATTGGCCCCAAAACAATGATCCAAGTGCTTTCCAACTTCTGCAAAACGACCAAAATTGTGGAGTTCTCCAGAGCTAATTGCCAAGGCTAGTTCATTCATGATACTATTCACGAGATAAAGACATTATAAAATAATGTCTTTATCTTGTGAACAAATTTTGTTCTTTGTGTTGCTATTAGATCTTTCTTGGTGGTGGTTTTAGTATAGCCCTAATAATTGTCTTGTGATCGCTCTCTAAATAACCAGTGTGATGAAAGCATTTAGTGTTTAATGCAGGAAGACTGATCCGGGCACAAAATACACCTCACTACGTTTAAGCAGATCTTTCCAAATACGTAACTAGGTTCTATCAACATCCACTGGTTTGTGTTACAGCACAACTTCACCCACTGCTAAGTAGATAGTTATCTACGTTCTCTTCTTCAAACAAAAACCGTCTTTCAGGTTTTGAAGTGTACAACCCAGAAAAGTTCTACCAAGTGCCCTTTTCCGGCACCAATAAATTAGTAGAGACTGAAGAACTCAAGTACGGCGATGAAACTTACACGATCCACCTCTGGAGCGGTGTCACTCATGCCATGGAGTTTCAGTTGGACTCTCCTTTCGACAAGTTGGCCAAAAGGCACTGCCCGATTATGCGCGAGCTGTACGGACATCGCTTTGTCTTCTAGCGTTTTGCTTGCTTTTCACTTAGCAATGAGAATGCTACATAAATATTATTAGCTATCATAATTATGGCCGAAAGTAAAATAAGTTGTATAAATAGGTTACTTTTCTTTATACAGTGTTTAATAAGTTTTTGCTATAAATTGAATTAGATGTAACTTTTTATTCCCTACTTCTAAAATTATACAAGGTCTATGGAAAAAATGCCAAAAAAATATTATTCAGAATAATACCAATTGCTTCAATGAAAGTGAACTGCCCCCATCCCTATTCCCTAACTGAAAGTCACTCGGTGACTAACGTTTGACATGTAAAATGACCATTTATCACTTTGATGGTCATTTTAATTGTCAATTTATGTTTGACTTGGATCAAAAGTCACCTACCTTCTTTATCTGTTTACTACGAGGTTTAGATTTAACTATTTCATTATTTATTAATTTCCAAGTTGTTTTAATTCTGTTTCCTGATTTTTCTTTTCTCAAATGCAATTATTTTAATTGCTGCGTGACAAAACTTTTTGAAGGGCATGAATTAGTTCTTTATGTACAAGATAAACGTTGAGTGGTGCAACAATGATTCCCTAGCCGCATAGAGTTCATTATATTATAATTTATTCCTACTTCTATAGATACCGATTGTATCCTGAGGCCCAATTCTCTAATTTTAAAACATTCCAGTCACAATATAATCTCGTGTCAGTCGCACTGTATCGTATAGTAACTACTACTTAATCTTCGCGTATGCATGCGAAGATTAAGTAAGAGTTACTATATAGGTGACAGCTGACAGTGCGACTGAGACGAGATTATACTGCGAATTGAATGTTTTTAAATTAGAGAATCGGGCCTCTGGTATGAACCTTCAGAACTCGAAAACCACTGAACCGATTTTGATAAAATACAACCGAATTGAGAACCCCCACCTTCATTTTAAGTCGGCTAAAAAGAGGTAACAATTGATTTGTCTTTACCACAGGGCAATTCTGGGATTAAAATATAAAAAAAATTGTGGCTCTAATTTTACTTTTGAGGGGCTCGACAGTTTTTTTCACGCGTACGGTATAGAATTTTATGTCATTCGAAATGTCTGTTAAAATCAAAATGATGTTTCATTGCTGATTTTGCAACGAAGAGAGGAGTTTGAAGAAAATAATTAACACAAACAAGTTTTCCATCATTTAAAAGTTTATAAATCAGTTTGGAGCCAGAAGCTCGTACGCAGCTACCGAGCGGTTTACTCGCTATCACTTCCAAACGCAGAAGCTGTTTCGATGTAAACACGCAACATTAGGTAGGTATTAATACCATAGTTTTACAAATATAGTTATGCTGTGCTAATACTCTGAGCGTGCTATTAAGAAACGCGGAATATCCTTGGAATAGCTACACCGTATTTTGTCACTCTCGATCGAATTTAAACCTGCCTGTCAATGCAGAAGACAAAACACGGTGTAGCTATTCCAAGGATATTCCGCGTTTATTAATAGCACGCTGAGAGTTACAAACTAAATGTTTTTTTATTGTCAACTAAGTATGAAATAACTTAAACAGCGGTCAGTCATAAAATCAAGTATGTATCTTAAGTCTAGTATCACAAATCGGAGCCAATCTGTTGCGATCCGACACTAATAATTATCGACAACCTCATACGAGCACCGGCACGCGTGGCCTTCGCACGCGTGGCCTTCGCACGCGCGGCGTCTCCTGGCGCTATAACGTAATCTCCGCGCCCACGATCGCCACCGCCACAGCCATTGGCGCCGCCGGCATCGGGGCTACCGCCCGCGGGGGAAGCCGCGTTCCAAGCTCGATTAGGCACCGCGCATTCAGGTACAGCCCGTTCTCACTCGGGGCCGCAAGCCGAGGGTACAGTGCCGTTTCCTCCGTCTGCACGTGCCGGTCCGACGACGAAGTGCGCTCTGCAACGTACACTGCAACGTTAGGAGGTAAGAGTTAGAATGGGTACATTACAAATAAAAGGTATCGTTTGGGTCACATACCAGTGTCGTTGAGCGTGGAGAGGTCGGTGGATGGTGTGAGGTCTGGCACAGGGGCACGTGGTAGAGGTGCGTGTGCGGCGCCCACTAACGCGGCGCACACGGCACCACCTGCCGCACCACGTCTCCCCGGTCCCCCTGCACCTCCCGCCACGCTCCACTTGCCCGGCATGAGGCTCGCGCGCACGTTGCGTTCCGGCCGACACACGATAATATACAGCTGTAACACGAGCGACGGATGAGAGAAGCTATCGATGTCCTGTGAGTAGCTTCCAACAAATGGGGTTGTGACTCACCTTGGGCGAAAAAAGACAGACGAGCGTGACACTGGCGCTGAGTGAAATGGTGACGGCCATGCTGGTAACGCGAAGTGGGACATGGCTTGCGGTGCCGAAATACAGCGGCACGAAGGCGAGCCAGATTACGCACGTCGTGTACATCGTAAACCCTGCAGAAGGAGAGGCGGTGAGTGGTGCTGATGGTTGCGCGTTCTATCTACGGAGCATTGTATGTAGGCCGGTACGTACCAATGTGTTTGCTCTCGTTGAATGCCTCCGGGATCTTGCGAGTGAGCACAGCATACACGGTGCACGTGAGGATGAGAAGCACAGGGTAGAAGAAAGCGATGGTGTAAGAGGCATCCACGTACGAGTCACACACCAGCATGTTGTCGGTGCGTGATGGATAGTGACGCACCGCGCGCGCAGGTGAGACCACCTGCCACACCACCACCACTATTACCTGCCAGCAGTGAGCGTTAGTGCGAGTGGCGAGGCATACCCTACAGATATCGGTAGCATCGGCATTACCTGAATGGAGACGAGCGCCGAGCAGATCAGCAGCTGTGACTTGGGTGAGATGAACTCGGGGCGGCGCGCCGAGTGCTTGCTCGCCGCAAAAATGCGTGCAATGCGGTTTGTCTTCGTGAGAAGTGACGCGTACACCACTGTGAAGCAGAACCCCGTGCCGAACCTGCAGGAACCAAGCAAGCGGTTAGCGTGATGTCACAAGTGAGTCGTCAGCACCTGCAGGTCAGCACTCACCGCTGCACGGCACACAGCACGTCGGTTGGGCGGAACACGAGTGCAAAGGTGACAAGATAGCACAGCATGATGCCACCCAGTAGCACAAAGGACAGCTCGCGCCCACTTGCGCGGACTACCGGCGTGTCACCCCGCGTGAACCATATGCCAGCAACCAGCCTGCAACACAACAGAAGAGTACTTATTGTTGATAAGCTATTTTCAAATCCGAGGACTACTAGAGCTAAACCCACTCAACTGAAGGTTGATATTGTCGAACAGTCAAATGAAACCCTTGAAACTGTCTCTGATTGGGTTGAAGGTTACATGGTCTCATTCAATGCTACCAAAACCCAGACATGCAGTTTTACTGCATAGCTTTCTCCGTTTTCCTAACCTATAACTTTCCGTTACATCTTTGCCTTACACAAACCACATGGGGCTACTTGATATGCAGTTTTTTTTTCAACTTCAATTTTGATCTTTCTGTTGAAGCTTTCTTATTTTTCTATTATGTCTAAACTGCCATGTAGCCCACTGGATGTTAAGCGGTAATCCCAATCTATTACAAATGAAATACCTCTGCGGTCACTTAAGATGCATCCTACTTGATTTGCACTGCGCCCATCGTCCTAAGACATAATGATGAAAAGTCTCATGTGCCAACTTCATGACACGAACACACTTGAAACTGAAACACAGCAATGCGATCACTACATTGCTTGTTGGTAAAAATAGGTGATGGTTAATACCATCATAATCTTTCCCGGATGAACCTCTCACAAGGAGCTCTACTGCTAACAAAACTAAACAAGCTAAGACAAAAACCGCAGCTAAAAAGCTTAGTTTACATACTATATAAAGTGAAATAGTATTTTTCACCGGAACAGCCGCAACCAAGCCCAAGTGTGGTCGTGCATGAAGTAATGCAGCCATTTGTAGGAAGGTTCAGCCAAATACCACCGTGCGTTAGACTCTACAGACGCCATGAAACTTTTGAATGACGAGAAGTAGTTTAAAGGAGACAGCATAGCTTGAAGCACCATCTTCGTAGCGTTGCCTGTTTTTCCATCTTCTACGACATGCATTTCGGAGAGCGCGATTTGGAACTGCACAACTCGAGTCCTTCTTTCTGCTTCTTTAAGCTTTTGACTGCGTGAGGCATGACACTTTAGTTTTTAAGTATATAAAAAAAATAAAGAAACGAGAAATAAAACAAACTAAATATACCCAAATTTCGATTAAAGAAAGTAAGTGGGTCTTTTATGGGGAATTCTGTACGGTTCTATAATAAACTTTCAGAAGGTGCATTTGAACTTCCTATTCGAAGATTTCAATCCTACGTAAAGATGAATCTAATTAAGAAAGCGTATTACACTCTTGATGACTATATTAATGATAAAGCCGCGTGGCCTGATGTCGCTCTGCCCCTCGACTGCTAAAATGGAAATTTGCAATATCTGTACTTACCTATTTACATGTTTTTATTAGATTATTATTTATAAGTATAAGAAGCGTAGCGTGTGCTGTCTTGCATATTTTTGCTGATGTTTATTTACTTTTGACTACCTTTCTAAGGTTTTTAAGTTCTCATTTACTATGTGTCAGCAACTCCTTGCTCCGAGGCACCACACAGGCGCTTCTCACCTACCACTAGGTGAGACGGACCATTTATGTAAGCCAAGCCGAGTTTGTTGCCTGATTCTTCTAGGCTTGGTCGCGTTGGAACAAGAGTAATCTGATTAATTAATTATTTATTTACATAATATATTTAGTATATTCGTCTTCAACGTTCGTGATGTCACTCGGGCAGGCCCTGTCTGAAAACCAGCGCCGCGCCGTATCTACTTGTAGGTTCGGTGTAGCTGTATGCTGAGACAGGGACCTATTTGACCCCCACACAACATGCCTTACGCCATTTGGTGTTTTTTTAGTTTAGTTTAGTTTTTTGTAAAGTTACCTACTACTTAGGTAGGTAGCTACCTAGGTACTGTTGTTTTTATTTTTTGTTTCTTTTTAAGTGGGGACAAATGAACGTATTTTCTTTCTTTCTTTCTTAATTTAATTTTATATAAGACGATTCAAAATGATCCTTGTGATTTCAATGAATAAAGTTCTTTTTGACTTTTGCTACAGGTGCAGATGCAGCGTTTCACACTTATGCCGTAGGCATACCGTCTAGACGTTCCGATCGTTTTTCCTTTACTTTGATTGTGAAGACGGCAAGGGAGTGGAATTATCTTCCAACAAATGTATTTTCTACAATTTATAATTTGGATATTTTCAGAAGAAGAGTAAATGGCTTCATCTGCGCTCTCCATTAAGGCGAGATGTAGCCAAAATTCAAGCCCATATTCTATAAAAAACGTGATTGGTTTACTAATCGCTATAGCGACGCACAGTGTGAGTGGAGAGCTAATACGCACGTGGTGAGTAGCATGCCGAGCGCAGAGAAGGCCATGGCACCGATAGCGGCGGGTGAGTCGGGGTTTAGATACAGCTCGGGAACGCGCGCGCAACGCACGCGCTGTCCGTCTGGCAGGGTGCCGAGAGGACACTCCGCGCATGCGGTCTCTGATAACGGGGAGCGGATCTCATACTGCGTGCAGTTGAAGCAGTGCCAGCAGCAGCTCTCGCCTTCAACGTACTGCTTGGCCTGTCCGAGCTCGCACTCTGCGCTGCACACGGACTCCGGCGGCCGGGGCGACTCCCACTTGAATTGGATCTCTGAAACCCACAAAGAACCGGTGAGGTATAACAAGGCATCATGCACTCATGCACTCCCGGCGAGGACAAGATGCGCACCGTGCATGTCAAGCTCCAGTGCGCCGTCGAGGTATCGCCCCACCTTCAGCCAGCGGTACTCGCCGCGGGCCACCTGCTTGTAGTGCAAGATGTTGTACCGTGCGGGCCCGTCGCCCGCTGCGTCAAACCGGAACTCGTCTCCACTGAGGCCGGTAAAGCGCGCGTGCCTCAGGAAGTGCAATAGTGCTGCGCCTGATGCCGGACGCATAGCGGCGCACAGGCCGTGTCGTCCTCCGCACAGCTCCGCATGCATGTCCCTGCAACATGACAGTCATCAGCTCTCCTTGTTCCCTGAGGCCGCGCCCCCGCCACAAAGAGCGCGTGTATATCCATGCAATCTGTCAGTCTTCCACGTTCCTCGAGTCCTCGCCTAACATCGTAACGAGCTTTTTTGTATCACTACAGTTTCTGAAGAAAACCTACCTAAATAAATTAGTTTGAATTTTATTTTGAATTGTTCCGCTTTTTTGCCTAGATTGAAAGTATAGGCGAATGACATTGCGAGTCTGTGGTATGCAGGATGAATCGAATGTTACGATGTCTATTAGCGAAATTGTTTCTTTTCAGCCCCAGTACCGTTTTTATTTTATTTATTTTTCATTGGAGTTTTATTTTTATGGAGAAGTTTGCTGATGTGAGCTGACTTTTTATCTTCCCGTCAGTGGCCTCGACCGACGACGCAGTGAAAGAATGGTGGCGAAACGGGGAACATTGGTGTACCCAAAATTTGAAATAGAGCAGACCACTGGTCATCAGGTACTTAAGGGTTATTTTATTAATTATCCACCATCAGTTTTTGTACAAAAGTGGGAGAAAAAATTAAAGAATTTTTTGAAAAATCTATCTGGTTTGCAGAGTGCATTTCCATTCTATGCCACTTTTATAGTTTTCATGAGACCTTTTTTTTTTGCCCCTTTACCCAGGCTAAATACGTTCATTACATTCCACCTTATCTGCAATGGGCACCGTTTACGGCCTATTGCGGATTTGCGACACTGCCGTAATCTGTGGTCCTAGTCGTAGGTGTTTCTAATCTGTGTATCGTGTGATTTGGCGGCAAAAATAATTAAACTCAACCTAATTTTTGGTGGCGCTAATTACAAATAGTAAAATCTTTTATTTCGGTTTGGGTGCCGTTTATTCTCGGATCATGGCAGAATCACACGGCATTGTGTAAACTGTGAAATATGTTTGGATAACATGTGGAGAGGCCTTGTTTTAGAGGAAGATACAAGCTTAATCTCTTTTTGCTCAATGGGTTTCTCCTCAAATCGTAAGTACAATTTTTCAATATTATACACAATATCTTTAATTAGTTAGGTAGGTACGTTGTTATATATTCTTACTCCAATCTCAGAGGCGCGGTGGGCGAGTAGCCGGCTTAGATGCGAGAGGTGTGGGTTCGATTCCCGATAGAATGTCTACCTGTTTAACAGTATGTAAGTAACTATGTACGGTCCATCGAGCGGAGGCCTTCCTACACTGCGTCGTCCGGTTTGTGTTTGCCACTTGAGAACCTTAATTTTTATTTATTTATTGTTCATTGACAAACCACGGTGATACAAATAAATAAAATCTTAGAACCAGGACTTAAGGCTTCTAAAAGGATTGTATGTTTGAGCAAAGAATAGAAACGAAGAATAGGATGTTGGGAACAACAACAGCTGTTTGCCGACTATACAGTATATAGTAGTTAACCGACCTAGGCTAGCAGGTACATATTGGTAGGCACCTAGGTAGGTACCTACCTGCTAACGTAAGTCAGTGGGTAGTAGGTAGGTATACCTACCCACCAGAGTACGTGTATAGTATTATGTGCCAGTGTGTATGTTTTATAGTTGATATATGTATTATCCGCCTGCCAAGCGTGGTGATTATGGAAAATCCCCCCCATTGTATTCAATGGGGGAGGCCTCGCCCAGTAGTGGACGTAAACAGGCTAGTGATGATGTATTTTTTATACTCGTTATGAAAGATTTTTTTGCTGATTTGCCGATGTCATCATGCTAGAAGACCTTGGCACAATGCTCAGGGACCTCACAATACTGTCTCTCAAAACGTGGGTCTTTAGGTATATGAGCATTGGTCGTCATCGTGTACCTACTCATTTCACATCTGCACCGGGCAGTAACCGGGTGTTGGCCCCTTACTGCGGTGTTCGTTCGCCGAAGACAAGAGGGTCCTCAGGTTTGGCCCTAGCGTCTTCGGTACTTCCTATGAACTGGGGCTCTCTTTCTCTGCTCTGGTCGGAATCAGAAAAAGATTTATTGTTCAACTGTTGTACAAAAGATGGTCTCTCTGGATCGTGGCATTACGTACGTAACTCGGCGAGTCGACGATTGTACGGAAGCATCGAGTCTGTTGGTCTTTCTGTTCTGTGGCTTTCATCCATCAGAGCATACCACGCGAGGCAGCGTACCTATATACGTACCTACGTAAGACGCGGACCAAATGTAGGTTTTGTAGAAACCTAACTTGCAGCTTACTGCAAATGTTTGAATGAGTTCAAACATTCCATTAAGCTGCAAGTTAGGTCACCGGCCTCAGGATGTGTCTGGCTGCGCTGACCGAGTTTCTTGTGTGTTTAGGGCATGCTGTGCCATCGTTGGTAGATGGTTATCGATGGTCACCCCTAACTATTTGGCCGAATGGAACCACTCTATGGTTTGGCCCTGTAGATTCATTTTTTTGGGGAGATCGTGTTTCCTACCGTAGGAGACTGTGTTTTGACCATGTTGACAGAACCTTAGAATAAGGACTGAAGCTTCTAGAAGTAGCGCTAGAATAAAAATAAATACAAACTGAGTCACAAGTTAAAACGTCATTATTTACAAACAGTAAGGTTTCCGTAGTGATGTAATTTTTTTATCGAAAAGTTCCTATTGATGACCAACCTATACATTTTTTTCAGATTCCCCAAAGATAATGCAGTTCAAAATAAATGGACACGACGTACTTCAAGGTATAATAATTGGAGTATGAACATATTGTACTAATTTTTATTTATGTATTACGACATTACTACACAACCTAATGAAGCAACGCTAATGCTACGTCAATAGGAATCTCAACACACAGAAAAACACACACAAATAAAGTCTGTTGTCGTTACTATGTTGGTATATTTATTGATAGGTATTACATAACGTAATAACTAAACGAGACAAAGGAATCACGAACCTAAAAAATACGTACCTACGTAGTCTTGATCCCATAGTAGGATTCCCTGAGTTGGGAATTACGAACTAACTTAGACTCGGAACAAATATTTGCAGATCATATAAATATTAGTCCCGCAGCGGAAATCGAATTCGCAACCTCTTGGATCTCTGCCAGCTACTCGCCCGCCGCGCCACAGCTAGAGGTCGTCTTATAGTAATTGGTGAAGCCTGGAAATGCTGCCCACTAAATGTGTGTGCTTGAGCGGGGGTTCGTGTGTGTGTGTGTTTGTGTGACATGATGACATCGGAGATAGCGCCAATAGCACGTCGCCAATTTTCAAACCTTGATGTATTTTTGAGAATAGCTCGCGTATGACAAGCTAAATTGTAGGTCCTAGTAGACTTATAGACTTACTTAGTCGGTCGCAAGTGAGTTGCGGATCGTCGGCATCGTCGCGTCAAAACCGCTACCTACTAAGCATTCTGTGTACTTACTATAAATTTCATCAAAATCGTTAGAGCCGTTTTCGAGATAATATTTAGGTACGCTCGTTTTAAAGAACTCGAAGAATAGTGGGTTTTCTTAATCGACATTAAAGTCGACACAGTTACATCACTAGCATTAAGAAAAATAGTGACAACCTTGTAAAATTAGGAATGGACGAATGTTTATGCATCCCTTTCTAACACCTTTCCAGTGCCATAAGTGAAAATAGTACAAACTGTTGTATTTGGTACTTTAGCAATACTTACTTCTTTTGCTTCAGTCTTTATTCTAAGGACAGAACAAAGAAAATTACATAGACAAGACGAATATCATGTTAAATACCCATTGTCACACCTATATGCCATACACGCTGGGTACTATATTATCAGTTATTCAGCTGCAGCTGCCATAAATAAATATAAAACCCACATTTTCTGACAAAATTAATTTTAGAGCTGAACGAACTCTAAATATTTTGCTGGCCAATTATCATATTTTTTTGCAGATAACCGTCACTGCTACATATTATTACGTCGGGCATGCTGCGACCTTGCTACCTGCTTCGCAAATTAATACAAGTGGGCTTACACAGACGGCAGGTGCAAGTCGTTTGTTGCCTATGTGGAGTCTGTATTAAGAAGACCGAGCTTTGTCGTCCAACGTGGTAATCCCACGCAATTACTAAATGTAATACGTGATTTGATAAGACCACGAATGGAAACATTTACCTATTATGATTCTTACATAGAGCCTATATTCACCACCGTCCGTTACTGCTTGTCTGGAAGAAATCGTGTTCAGCGATAAGGCCACCCATTGTACTGCTAATTTTGATAAATCAATAAAGTGTTATCTATCTATCGCACGATGTATTTTATCAGTGCGTTTCAAAAACGATCGAGTTACAAATTCTTTGAAATGAAAGGAAATTACCTTATACCAATGCGCGTCTGTTACGCGTTTGTATCTCTGGTAGAATACGCCGGGTGCATAGGCTCATAAATAGGTACTTACATAAGTATTTATAATTCACGCCTTTCACGATAAAAACGCATTAAAAAAAAGGATTCGGCTTGTTTGAGATTTTATTTCTTTATGCATCAATTAAGTACAAAATATAAAATTACATTATCATGGTGGAGCAAGTAATTCAAAATAGGTACTTTTTATACTACATTCAGTAATTAAAAAAACTTACATACTAGATAATGTTCATATCCTACGTTTTTCTACACGTATTTTATACATATTATGCGTATCTTATTGTATAAGAATTGGAGTGTACCGCCATCAACAAACAAACGAAGTTAGCTCCTATTTTGGATAATATTATCTCATCAAAACTCCATTAAATTGGGTGCACATAATCAATACCTACACTAATATATAGACTCTTGGTTTGTCAGTTTTTTATAAAATTATATGGTTTACAAATTACACTAACTTAAGGTGGAACGTTTCGTAAGTGGCGCGAAATTCAAATTGTATTGTGTTTTTTCTGATTACAGTTCACCAACACTTCTTAAGATAGCAAATACTGATTTTGCGGGAATCAGTAGACCTAACACACATGTTCTAATTGATAGTATCTCATAAATATCATTAGTTTAGCTACGAATGTCAATGAACAAAAACAACACTGTACAAATCATTCATTGACATTCGTAGCTAAACTAATGATATTTATTAGATAATATAAATTAAAACACGTGTGTGCCATCTCCTGATTCCCGCAAAATCAATGTTTGCTATCTCAAGAAGTGTTGATGAGCTGTATTCAGCAAAAAACAATAAAATTTAATTTCGCGCCACTTGTAAAACGTTGCACCTTAAAGATTTGCATGGAAATCTAGTTAACCCATGCTAGTTTGATTCTTTGTGTCCACATAATTTTACTTAGATTATTTGATACGACCTCTGTGGCGCGGCGCAGCGGGCGAGTAGCCGGCTGAGATGCGAGAAGTTGCGTGTTCGATTCCCGCTGAGGGACAAATGTTTGTATGGCCTGCAAATATTTTTTCCGGGTCTGGGTGTAATGGTACCATGGTACTTGTAGTTCCTGATACCCACGACACAGGGAATCCTAGTGTGGGATCAGCAGGTCTATTCTAAAACGTCGGAAACGTTTCCGATCGGATTCGTTAGTTTTTCATTTCGATGTCGTAAGTAACTAAAACAATTTTCTCTAGTAAAACACAGTAAAAAACAACAAATATTGTATATCTAGTAAAAAACAATAAATATTGTATATTACTGTGTTTTACTAGAGAAGATTGTTTTAGTTACTTACCACATCGAAATGAAAAACTAACGAATCCGATCGGAAACGTTTCCGACGTTTTAGAATAGCCCTGCAGGACTACGTTGACAGGACTGTTGGGTGGGACCGTTACAAAATACCGGTTAATTTCGGTTAAATACAGGTAAATAATTCCGGTTCTCACTAACCGGTTAATCGGAGGAACGAAATTTTCATGAACCGGAATCATTTCGGTTACCGGTTACTAATAATAACGATTGCAATAACAGTAAGAAACCGGTAAAAAAACCCAAATCTAACCGGTTAATTTCAGATTAGCGTGGGCTGATGGCGTATTTATTATAATTAAATCTTTTACCGCGTGCCTCGCCGCCCCGCCACGCCGCCGTGCCACGCGCCGTGTCGGCACCGGCCGGCGTTGATTGTAGTGTAGATTCATGTCAGGACATGTTTGTTTAGCTTTGCCAGCTCGTTTATTTCATATTTTTCTAAATTGTTAGTGTTGAGTTGGCGACGTGATTGACTATTATACGATTTTTTTTTGTTTAAAATAAAAAAGATACCATAGGTAACAAACTTACATAATACCTACCTATCCATGAGAGGAAACCCATACTTGGGAGGAGACCTATCCATGAGAGGATACCCATCCACGGGAGGAGGCTTATCCATGGAAAGAGACCCATTCATGAGAGGAAACTCATCCACTAGAGGATACTCATCCATGGGGGCTAATTTTCTCGTTACTTTTTTGGAAAGATATTTTTTTTACCATTACGATCCACTACTAATAGAAAAATGGATGAACGCAAAATACGGTGTCTCTCTCACTCTCTGACTGTTTGATTAACCAATAGCGGAGGCCGGAACTTCACTTTAACCGGTTAAAGTTTGCTCTCTTGACTGATAAGTCCGCTTAACCGGTTATGATTAATACTAATAGTAAATAATCCGGTTAGTACGTAACCGGTTACGTACTAACCCGAACCGAAATTCATTTCGGTTCAATGACCGTAACTGGTTAGGAATATTAACCGGTTTCAGAGCCTTTATGTGTATTTAATTAAGTACTGTGGTGTGTCGGGCTTAAAAATAGACGTCTCCTCCCACGGATGTCGTAAAAGCCGACTTAGGGCCCGGCCCAAAGGATGGGTAGCAGCATCCACCTGAGTACTCGACACCAATAACTGCGAGCGCTAATCCGCCAGCCAATCGTGGTGATTATGCATTCTATGGAACCTCGTCCAGCAGTGCATGTCAAAAGGCTTCTGCTGATGATGATGATAATATCTAATTATGGAGGAACCTACTTAGCATCTATAACCTATTGTTATTATCTAAATATTCAAACCTTATCCATATTCACAAACATTACAGTTATTGATGATACAAATGTTCTTCCTGGTGCTTCGACAAGAATACCTCCTTCTATTAACCTTGGGGTTGTATCAGCTTCTCCAAGCTTTCTCGTATTAGATCGACTAGGCACCAGTCCAATATAATCTATCTGCACCAGCCGCATTCCTCGACTAAGTTTTTATCAGACTGTAAAAGAAAAACACTGTTAATTTTTGTCTATCCGGCGGCGTCTTCATGAGGACCATAATTACTGGGAAGAAGTGTGTAAAATTCAACATTCAATAACACCAACAGAGAAGCAGTAATAACTATTGTAAATTATTTACTTTTTGTGTAAATGTTTGTTAATTCTGTCTGTAGGTACTTTTGGATCAAAGCTAAGTAGCAAGTGAGCAAAGGGCTGTAACCCATATTGTCAGTGAAACAATTAAATTATATTGAATTTTTTGTGAAACCATTTTTTTATTGTTTTCTTTTATTAGTAGTATCAGTAAGTATCTCCCCAACTACCTATCTGCTTAAGACTGTGTTGAATGTTGCATGAATGCAAGTACCTTACCTATATAATTAAATAAACATGGTTGAATACATAATATTATGTGTAATAAAATCTAACATCATCATCATCATGATTCAGACTAATAGAACTCTTAGACTCGTAGAAGTCTACTGCAGGACATAGGCTTCCCCTCTAGAATGCCACGATGAGCGGTCTTAAGCCACCTCCATCTACCAACTTCCTGCACATCAAGTGGAGGGTCTTTCTCTACCGCATCGTCGGTCTATTTACTAGACAAAGTAAATTCCTTCAACCTGACCCCAAATACAGAATGAGTATATAAGTACACTCGGCTACTAGCATTAGGGCATCAGTGCAAACTGAGATGGAGTGTCTAGGGAGCCAACTCAGAGATTGTCATGTTGAACTTTACATTTTCTTTATGTTTATATTATATTTCTGTGATCCTTTGATTAAATATTTCTTTTTCAAGCTCTTGTCAAATTGTCTTTCAATTATTCAGACTTATTAGAAGATAGCACTAGCCTGCCTCAGAGTATAAAAATGCAAACTTACATTCAATATGCTTAATACATATTTTCAGCAGAGTTTCAAGTGCAATCTGCGCAATTAGAAATTGGGGCCTGTCAGATTAGCAGATGGAGCGTTCATTCATAACATATCTGCAACACAGGAAAATGGATGATACAAGCTTGTGTATTTTATAAATAAATCATTTAATGATACATTCAGCGGCATGGATAATTAATCCACTACGAATATTCTCTGTGCACGGTGTGCGCATGGACCCGTGGCGTGACCAACCACATTGAGAACGAGCGACTTCATCACTTTGAGACTTAAAGGGTTGATTCAAGGAGCCATATCCATGGGGGTATATTAATATAACATACATGGTATATTAATATACTTACAATGGCCCAGTTTGTAAAGAGACAAAGACAGTAACCAGGCTGTAGATTTTAGATCTTAGCAAGATATATTCGCAAGGGGTAATCGGTTAGCGTTTCAAAAAAATACCATAGCTATATCACAGGAGCTATCCTATCAAGGCACTTGCTTTGAATTTAGTATCATAAATAATAAATACATACCTTAAAATCGCCAAGACTTCTATTAGGGACGGATTCGTTCCAATCCAATAGGTATTGATTTATTTTCTTTGTAGGTTAGAATGCGGTCGCATGCGTTGAGAGTTTTGAGTTTTGAGTTTTTCTTTGTATTGCAATGCAGTGTAAGAAAATGTCCGCACGCAAGGAATGTAATTTCGAACATTACAAACAATCCAATTTCCATGTTCATTGGAAAAACGACGACTAATCAAATCAACTTGATTATAAACAAAACAATCCTTCTTCTTCTTTATACAGGCAAAGTGTCTGACAGCACAAGGCATAGGTTGTCACTGTCAAATGCACCGACCGCTCCGCATCATGGCGAAATAGCTCATGTTTGCCATTGACGGGCTGTATAAAAAGGGGCCGATCGATATTTTCAAAAATTAATTTAATTTTTTCACCCACTTTTGTAGAAAATGGAATGATGGAAATTTATCAAGCTATTCTCGTACCATCTATGGGTATTCGATTTATGTCATGTCACAGGCGTAGTACGCGGTCGCCTAGACTCTTTCATTTATGCTATCCGAGGTAAAGATTCTTTTTTTTATTTGTTGTGATAGGCTGAGGCTGCTACTTACTTATTTATTTTGCATGGCTGCGGAGATTTATTTATTTAATTAATTAATTAGCACGGCTTTAACCAATAACACTAATTAACAAAATATACCTACATTACTTATAAAATACAATTTATAAAAACAAATATTTTCCTACCTACCTACAGCAAGTCAGACATTAAAGAGTAAACAAGTATCATTTACAGATGCCCACAATTAATCAACAAATTAAGATAAATAATTAAGGGGGATGCTTTCGATTACTTAAGGTGATTGCTCTCGCATGTGGCGCGAAATTCAAATTTTATTGCGTTTTTGCTCATTACAGCTCATCAACACTTCTTGAGATAGTAAAAACTGATTTTGCGAAAACTAGGAGACCTAACACACGTGTTTTAGTTTATAGTTTCACATATAGATCATTACTTCAGCTACGAATACTCTTCAATGATTTTTACAGTGTTTTTTTGGTTTAAAGGTATGCGTAGCTTAACGAATGACATTTATGAGATACTATCAATTAAAACATGTGTGCTAGGTCTCCTAGTTTTCGCAAAATCTGTTTTCTCTATCTCAAGAAGTGTTGATTAGCTGTGATTTACAAAAAACACAATAAAATTTGAATTTCGCGCCACATGCGAGAGCAATCACCTTAAAGCTCGTTTCACGCTAGATGGCGTGGAAAAACAGATATTGACTTTTTTATTTTTTGTTCAAAACTCGAGCGTCTTTAGTGAGTAATTTTACCGTTTGCGAGCACGGTGTAGGTCATAGAATTTGATGCAGCATGAATTTTCGTTAAAGAGTCGTTAGAAATTTCAAATTCACTATAAATAAGATCTGACAATTTGCCTCATGTAATTACACGCACGCACACTTCTACATTCACTGTTTTGTTTTTCACTAGATGGCGTTGTCATTATCCCCAGATGTTATATAGATGGCGTTAAAAAAATGTTTATAAGGTATCTCGATAATGATGGCGTTAAAGAAAATTGTTAGAAGGGATGAGCCGCCACCATCCACCGACTTCCTGCCACCCTATAAAAAGTGCCGTGGTGTGCGGCGTAGAATCTATAATCCTCCTCCCGTGGATGTCGGAAAAGCCGACTAAGGGTTTACACCAGGGCATGGGCAGCAGCATCCATCTGAGTAACCGATACTGCAATCACCAATCAACCTGCCAAGGGTGGTAATTATGGCAAACACCCCCACAAAAATGAATGTCTTTTTACAGAAATTAATAAAAAGAAAAAACAAACAGATTAGGTATTTTTATTGGTTTATAATTACAAGTATTTTCCACTAGAAATATCATACACTGACAACAAATATTCATCAATAGGTAAGCGATCAGTGCAACTGCACATTTTGTCTTCGTATATTGTATTCATTGTTACCATTAGTGCCCATTGCATCTCTTCTAAATATAACTTTTCATTTAAAAAACCGACTTCCGCCATTGTATTCGACTAAATATTAGGATGAAAAAAAAATTATGAAAGAACCATAGTGGTGAAAGGATTATGATACTTTCTGAATGCAAATGCTTGGTTTGTTGCTGAAAATATCAAAATCGCCATATGTATGCCTAAAATATTTGAGGAGTTCCCTCAATTCCTCATGGATTCCATCATCAGAACTGGGTTTTGAAAAAAATAGGACCAATCTGGAAGTACATATATCTATTCAAATAAAAAAAGAATTTTCTAAATCGGTTCATAAACGCCGGAGATATGAGGTATCATCTTCATCATCATTAGATGTAGTTGATCTGATGATCAACTACATCATCATCAGCCTGTAGAAGTCCACTTAGGTGTCCCCTAGAGTGCCACGACGAACGGTCTTGAGCCGCCTCCATCCACAGATTTCCTGTGACGTTCATAATGCCTTTAGTCCATCGAGTGGAGGGCCTTCCTCTACAGCCTCGTCCGTTTTTCGGTCGCCACTCGAGAACCTTTATTCTCAAACGGTTATCAGTTCTGCGAGCTATATGACCTTCCCATTGCCACTTCAACTTGCTAATTCTGGTTGATCATCAGTGGCTAGAAAAAAATACATTTCTTGATATAGTTTTGTTTTAGACAATGTTGTAAGGGTTTTTTGTATGAGAAAAAATAACGTACATGATGTCATTTCATTGAGATCTATGCACTTTGCATTTTTCCGAACACGTCTCAATATATATTTCAGATAAAATCGCATTTTTGAAAAATGCTACCAGCTTTAGCATCATGCTGCTGATAAACTCATTTATAGGGTGTGGTGATACGGCGTTTGCAAACATAACAGTGTACAAATATTACAGTGTTGGAAATATATGATATTGGATAAACAATCAACAATCTGCCTCTCTCACTATTCCAAATTGACTCGCAGTCAGACGACTAGTTAGTAGTTTTGTTAGTAGTAGAACTTCTTGTGAAAGAGTTCGTCCGGGGAAGTACTACCACTGTACCTATTTCTGCCGCCAAGCAGTAGTGTTCGCATTGCTGTGTTTCGGTTTGAAGGGTACGGGTGCCGGTGAAATTACAGGCACATGAGACTTTTCATCTTTATGTCTCAGGGTCGGTAGCGCGCGTGTAATGCCTCTGGTGTTACAAGCGTTCATAGGCTGCGGCAACTGCTTTCCATCTGGTGGGCCGTAAGCTTGTCTGCTTGCCAAGTAGTATAAAAAAAAACGTTCCGATCTGTGAGTAACGTATAAATCATTTCCATGCTGTTCATGTTGTGGACCATTTCTCAAATCTTCTGCCATCAAATCTGGCTGACTGCTGTTGTGCATTATTATTTTTCGTGCAACCAGAGTCAGCTTCGTCAATTTCGGCTTCAAAATATTTCGTCCATAAATTGGGAGCTTGGTGTTAGATAAGATCTGAAAACATAACATATTTACTTATTACATTTTCATTTTTAAAGATATTTCAAGTAATATAAATATCGAGCTGCGCCTCGCGGTTTCACCTGCGTGAACCATGATATTATTATTATGACGTTGATTTATTTTAAAACTCGTTATAAAATACATTTTTCACTATAAAGAAATACTACTTATCTATAAAAACAAATATTATATAAAAACAGTATAGTAAAAAATATATTACAAAACGGTAAACCACCGACCGCGGAGCAAAGGCCCAAGCGGTCGGAGGCTAGGGCTGCAGAGAGAGGAACCTCCTGACTATGCGTGCCGAGTCCAGGAGTACTGCCTTCTGAATCTGACCGTTGATCCAACCATTTAGTGAGAGCCTCTCAAGGTATTGGTCGAGGCTCTTTGCTATAAGGCCATTCACAGAAACAACTATCGGGACGATAATCGTCGAATCCACATCCCACATGGCGGTAATCTCGTGGGCCAAGTCAAGGTACTTGCTTGCTTATTATTATTATTATTATTATTATTAGGTATCTTCATTCCAAATTTCACTCAAATCCGTTCAGCCGTTTGGGCGTGAAGAAGTAACAAACATACTTATAAACTTTCGCATTTATAATATTAGTGTGATGTGATGAGATGAAGAGGTCAACCGACGAATCCAACTCGGATGGGCAGCGTTCGGGAAACTACGCCATATCTAGTTTGTTGGTTTTGTGAAAACTTCTTGTGAAAGAGTTCGTCCGGGGAAGTACTACCACCGTACCTATTTCTGCCACCAAGCAGTAGTGTTCGCATTGCTCTGTTTCGGTTTGAAGGGTACGGGTGCCAGTGAAATTACAGGCACATGAGACTTTTCACATTATGTCTCAGGGTCGGCAGCGCGCTTGTGATGCCTTTGGTGTTGCAGGCGTCCATAGGCTACGGTAACTGCTTTCCATCAGGTGGGCCGTATGCTTGTCTGCTTGCCAAGTAGCATAAAAAAAAATCTTCTCGTCGCCGATACCGCAGAGCCTCAAGACGAAAGTCTACACGCCAGTGTTGACTTACGGCACTGAGACGTGGTCGCTAACTATTGGCCGTATAGACAAGCTCAAAGTTGCGCAACGGGCTATGGAGAGAGCTATGCTAGGAGTTTCACCACGTGATAGAATCCGAAATGAGGAAATCCGTAGAAGAACCAAGGTCACCGACATAGCTCTCAGAATTAGTGGCAGTGGGCAGGTCATATAGCTCGAAGAAGTGATAACCGTTGGAGAATAAAGGTTCTCGAGTGGCGACCACAAACCGGACGACGCGTTAGAGGAAAGCTCTCCACTCGATGGAATAAAGACATTATAAACGTCGCGGGGAGTCGGTGGATGGAGGCGGCTCAATACCGTTCGTCGTGGCATTCTAAGGGGAAGGCCTATGTCCAACAACAACAACAACGAAGGCTTCAAACAAAGGGCAGGCATCTTCTATAATAGTACTACTCTACTAGTAGGTAACACATTAAAATTATGTAAATATCTGTTTACTTACGAAATTTCACCGTGAAACCGTTATAACCTGGCTTGCACTCGTTTCAAAGACACCGCCCCAAAGAAAATTAATCGCATGACACCCACAGTGCACCATAGACAAGGACCATAGAGAAAAAAGTCAAGGAACATATAGGGAGAAATAAGTGCACTAGGCTAGGTAACCACAGACAAACAGAACACCTTAAATTCAAAAGAGCCACAAATCAAAAAAAAACAATTTCGTTTTTAATGCAAAAATGGCATTTACATGATTCCAATTTTTATATTCGAAAAAGACACCCATGGTTTTAGCGTTAAAAATAGTTCAATCACACAACTACCCATTTAGCATTTTGAGACTTTGATGACTAACTTCACAGCAAAGCAGCCATCTTTCCAGTTAATAATAATAATAATAATAACTTTATTACGAAACATAAAAGTGTCAGGTTTTGGAATGCGTTTCTTTTGAATGAAAGTTCAATAAGTTTGATTACTATTTTATTAAAACGAACCCGCAGTACTTGGAAATGTGTCTGTTTTGCATATAAGATTACCGTGATTATGGTTGTAATTGTTTATAAACAAACATGCAATATTTGTTAAATGACTGTTATTACAATCAGTCTGTACAATCAGTCTTAAAATACAGTGTTTCATTATTATACATAAGTATCCTTTGAATTAAATAATCACTTTTAAGATTATTAAAATTACTTTGGGATCACATCCTTTTCAATCAGTTTTAGGATGCCCTGTTTTTTGTCTCAGCAACTTGTAGCTTTTTGATATTATTTTATTTTATTTACTTGGGAAAAATCTGTATCCTGAGAAGTTTTGTATAAAAATATATTATGCCTTTACAACTCTTCCTTTGAAAATCTATGCCAAGAGGCTGAACACTAAGAGGTTCTGAATCATAACTGATTGGTAATCAATCGTCTGTACTGCTGTCTGAGCTTATAGATGAGGATTTACTGGAGTCTCTATCTTAATCGCTTCATCAAAAATGGTACAAATTCCATACCAGACAGACAGCCAACACAATCCTAGCCTATCGTTACTTGATGAAAACATTATCTGATTTTGGAAGTCCAGAGCAATGAATAAATTTAGTTATTGAGGAAAGTACAGACAGCGATTCAGATATACTCAAGTGAATCCTCATCTTCAAGCTCAGACAACAGTACAGATGATTGATTACCAATCAGTTGATTCAGTACTTCCTAGTGTTCAGCCTCTTGACATAGATTTCCAAAGGAAGAGTCGTAAAGAGCAGACCTCAAAGTTATTAAAACTGATCAACAACATTAAAATATATTTTTATACAAAACTTCTCAGGATACAGATTTTTCCCAAGTAAATAAAATAAAATAATATCAAAAAGCTACAAGTTGCTGAGACAAAAAACAAAGCATCCTAAAACTGATTGAAAAGGATGTGATCCCAAAGTAATGTTAAACTTTTTATACTTACTTATTTTAAAATTGATTATTTAAGCTAAAGGATTTTTATGTATAATAATGAAACACTTAATGAGATTACTGCGATGACTTAGATATTATTGATCGTAGATCTCATCGTTACTACTAGTAAGTCAAAGATTTATGGAGTATTTTATTTTGTAATATTGCTAGATGAAGAGGTGATAGTTATGGATAAGTTTCTTCCGCATTTAATTACATTGATCTCAATGTAAATTTCAAGGTAGTGTAAGGTTCAAAATACGCATCTTATAATATACCATACATATATGTAGAAACAAAAGATTTATAAAGTAATACAAAAAAAACTACTATCAAAACTTTGATAGGCTTTCCAGTAAAAAAATGAATTTTCGACTTGTGGCTCTTTTGCATTTAAGGAGCGAGATGACAACTTCATACTACACTTTGATATTGATATATTATCAGGGTTGCTACACCGAGTTTCTGAATCACAGCACGATTCACGGTCGGATTATAAAAACTAGTAGTTTTGCGAACAGAATACCTCAAGAGCACAAACTATCTTGTTTTTCGATAAAGTTTAAAAATCGCATCCATAGTCCGATCTAGCATATACCCAATCTTACTTGAACCACAAGTCGTTGAAACTCTAACAAATGAGAGCTCACGTAATATTGGTTTTCATTTTTATTATTTCTCAAAAACTATATTGTAAAATAAATATATAAGTAAGTACATATATCAAGTTTCATCAAGATTAATTGAAAAATGCGACGTACGCGAGTACTTACGTACATAGGTACATACATCCGAACAGACGATAGCAAATTTTGCCATATTATATTGCAAGGACTTACCTTGCTTTGCTCGCTCGGTCAATGACTAATAATATTTTTTTTTATTGCTGCGAATGAAGTTACGAAAGTATAGTTTTTACATATTCTTTCGTTGTTTTATTTTTATTTTATAAAACTGAAACTTGAGTTTCAATAAAGTACGTTACAATAAAGTGTTTTCTCGAAGGTACCTACTTTGTTGATATTGCAAAGTATAAAGAACATAGCCGCAAATAACTTTGTAAACTATGATTATAACGAACGGTTGGCAACCCTATCAGAGCCAGCTCATAAAGCCTAATAATTACGGGTGACTAGCAAGCACTAAACTTGTGACGTAGCGTTGCCTGGCAACGTCGCGTTTCGCAATTTTGGTGACAGACCCGAAAATAACGCGAGGCATACTTTTATTTATTTAGCGCCATCTTTCACTATCTTTCTCAAAACTCGGTGCTCGAGGTCCATTTAACCGCCATCTCTGTCAAATTAAACAAAACAGGGTGCTCTGCGTAAAAATATCACGCTTCGATGGTAGGTGGCGACTCAAAATGGACATTAAAAACACTCACACATACGTAAAATTGGTCGTATTTCAAACTAATTTTAAAAATTACCCTTAGTAAATTTTTATTTGAAACAACCATTTGCGAGTACGATAATCATTAGAAAATCGAAAAAAAAATACGATATAAAGAACGACAATCTGTGGATTGAAAAAATACTTAAATTATTTTGTATGGGCAAGGCAACGAGAGCATTCACCTTAAATAAATTATACTTACGTCAAATTATCTGGAACATTAAATCACAAGTAACAATTAAGTAAATAAATGCAAAACAAAGAAAAGTATATACTTAATATAATTATAATGCCCGCAACTGGGCTATCCATGGAAGTTTTCACAAGCGCAGTTTTCACTTAGTGTAAATACTGCAAGCCTAGCAAATAATAAGTGCACATGCCTTTACAATGGAATGTATTGTTTTGAGTTAAGAATATTGTAGTACCTATTTAGTTTTAAAAATTGTAACATTGCTTGATTTGTGGAATAAAATATTGTTATTATTATTAATTAGAGGCACCGGCATTTATTTTTCAAATTATAGTTTGATTTCTCCGGCCATCATTATTTGATTAGCCAACCATTTATTTTTTCCAATACATTTGGAACCATAGAGTAGGAACTTGAATTTATTTATTACAATTGGCTCCGAACCTAAGGTCATAGTAGCATAAAAACCATACTTTTCTTTTTTTCATCATAATTGGCGACGGAGTAGGAACGAAATAGATAGGTAATTAAGATTGATATCATCGTATGCTCCTGCAAGACGCGACGCGAGCCTGTAGACGCACCTGATGGCCACTGCGAAGGCGAGCACGGCGTCGGTGACGAACTGAAGCTGCGCCTCGAACTCGATGTTGTCAGCGCTAAGCTGCTCGCGGCCGCTGCACATACTTTCGTAGTGCGCGTTGTACGGGGTGCGCGCGGCGCCCGGGTAGCGACACTTGAAATGGTCCTCCCAAAATTCTGACAAAAATAACCACATTATTGGTAGGTACTATTTTACCGTATGTCTGTGTCAATACCTACTCTGTGCAAAACGATATCAGGCCTGAAGCTAACCTAGAAGAAAGTTATGTGACGTATCTGGGCCAAATACCGTTCTTTTTCCTTTTAAAGTTCTTTATAAACAACAATTGGTTTTTGAGAAACGTTCTATGGATCCTTATAAAATATATTATGAAAAGTGTTAGCTACCAATCCGTAAAACAAGTAAGACGATCGCTGGTGGGAAGAGAATTACCGACAAACCAGGGGTTCCTGCGGTTGTTCTCGACGGTGAGGTTGACGAAATACTCCCGAAAGCCGCGCACGGGATTAGCCTGTGGTTGCACGGAGATGGTGCCTTCCACGGCCGCCTCATTACCAGCCGACACAAGCGCTCGCTCCGACCAGCCATCCGAGCCCACCCAACCAAACCAGCTTGTTGCACCGAGCCGCCCCGCCGCTGCCATCACCCCTGCCACCTCCTGGTCCGACCCGAACACGATCACTCCTGTGAACACATCAGGCATGATTTATGTGTCCTATTCGCAGCAAAATCTCTAGAGCCAGCCCTGGAGGTCCACTCACCGCGCGCGCGGGGCCGCGACAACAAGCGCGTCACGATGCCATCGTAGGCGTGCTCGTCGGCTTCGCCAGAGTCCTTCACGAGCCGCTCTTTCACAGCAATGCAGATGCCGCTGCGACCCAGCAGAGTCTCAAGTTCCTCGAATGCCTGCGAAAAATGCCACATGATCACCCGTAGGTATATTGAAATTGAAAGCGCGTCGATTGGTTGGTCACCTTGATCCCGTAGTTGGACTCCTCGTAGACGATGGACACGTAGCGCCAGCCGAGCTGCTTGACGATCGCGACCATGGCGCGCACTTGGTGCAGGTCGGAGGGGATGGTGCGCGTGAAGTACTCGAAGCGCGCCTTGTTCGACAGCTCCGGTGATGTCGAGAAGAATGACACCTGGATGACAATATTACATTCTAATAAACTAAACACCTATACATAAAGCTAACATGAAATTATTGATTAGATTATGAGATATTTGCAATTTAGTAATTTTTAGAAAAAATATCCGTTTACGATTTTTTTTGTATTACTCGTTGGGAAACCGCAAGTTTGTGGTAACGAGCGAAGCGAGTTTTTTGAGTTAACTTGGAAGAATCGGCGTTTGTATGTATGCATGTATGTAGGTATGTTTGTCCGATGAAAACTTCCCAACAGTTAATACAATCTTCATGAAATTCAGTATGGGAGTAGATAGTATTGGTACAATTTGTAGGTAAGGTTATGAGTTGTATCGGTCGGGGGGTTGGTGAGATATTGGGGTCCAAGAAAGGGTAAAAAAAAAGTGAGACAGGCAGATCAAGTGGTGTTTAACCTGTCGTCTGACGAGTGACCTTAAGTAGGTCGGGTCATAAATACGGGCATAAAGATAAAGATAAAGATAATTTTATTTGTTTTGAATATGGTAATTTTACATTGGCATCTGTGAAGCCACCTTATTAAGTTCGATTGAACTTTAGAAGGCGGTCCGGCGGATGATGTTATTTTCTGTTTTTGAATTGTTTCTATCTTACTCTACCTTTGGTAAATTATAGAGAAAAGCACCAGGACAGCATATTCTGACATGCTAAAAGACAAAAAAAAATTATTTGGTTTGTGTAGGTATGTGAATGTGCGCGTTCCGAATCGCCGTTTTAATTTTGTTATTTAAACTATTATTTATAATAATTGTAGGTTTTTTGTGTCTAAAACAATGGTAATAATGTACTAGTATTTAATTAATCCTTGTTCTATAGGTTTTAATGGGTTTTTTGACCAATAAAATGAAAAAAAGTGCTCAGGTCGAATTTAAAATTTTAACTTTATTGCAAATTAAAACTGTATTGATTCTTACATAACTAATTAGCTTATTTCAACCCTAATCTAATGGCATAATTGTTTTAGACAGTTTCCATAAAAAATATTAGAGTTAACTTAAAGTTTAATCATGCGCGCCGCAGTTTTGCGGTATTGCGCACCATCGCGGAATGCCGTGACAGATGCCCAAATTTGCGAAAAATGGCCGCGACATTTGACAGGCTAATGAAAGCGCTTTGGTTGGAAACCACGGAAGAATGAATGTCAATGGAAGTAAGATTTTAAGCAAGCGTTTTTTAATTGTATCCGTCTCATTCTTATAAATGAATGTTTGAATGAGAAAAGCATTTAGGAATCTGTTCTTATTTTATTTGCATCGTACCAGGTACTTGGGTCCATTTATGACGTTATGGTTACCACTATTAAAACATTACATAAAATTGAAGAGGTCCAGCTAAATAGCTAAATCACCTTGTGATTTAGGACATCTTCGTGTATTCGGGTTATGTTTACATGTGAAAGCATGTGAACGACGTTTTGACAGGAGAGAAAAATTATAAAATTTTGTTGTAATACTGCGACTTACAATTAAAATTATCATAAAAAGGCAAGCAAACTAACAAAAAATGGCATGTGCAGTGCCGGGATGTAAATCCCATTCGTCCACGAGACAAAACAATGATGTGAATATAAGTTTCCACCGGTAGGTAAGTTATTTTGTTTAGGTAGGTAATTGCAGATTAGGGGTTTAGGGGTCAGGGTTATATGTGTTTGGGGGCTATTTGTATACCAAAGTACCATCACATAATCCTGTTTTATAAGGATTTCTAGTCATTTTTATGCAAAAAATACAAATAGTATTGGTTATCATAGTGTTGTACCAATGCACCTGATACGATCGACTATCGATAGATTTTACGTATATAGGTAAACCACGCGGCTATCAAAATGGGATGGAACCTTTTCAAAGTAAATATTTTAGTCTTATCGTTGCGTTTTTCTTACAAGAGTATATCTTTCAATTATTTCCTCAGGATATTATTTATAAAAAAAAATGGCTAGAATTAACAAACCAGATTGGATCCCTAACGATAGACGAATCTGTACCAAAGATTTTACTCGAGAATACTTTGTAAATAAAATTGATGATTTGAAATGGCGGAGATTAGAGCCTGATGCAGTACCCACGCTCTTCTTACCGCTAATTCAACAATCGAGTCATCAAGTCAAAGTAAGATCCTACTCCAACGTTAGTTTTCAAGTTAGAATAAGTATATTTTTGTCTAATGTAATGCTGATTTATTTATAGTAACATAACATAGCGCCCAATAGTCATATACGTTGTCCTGATCCCACACTAGGATTCCCTGTGTTGTGGTTATCAGGAACTACGAGTACCATGGTACCATAACACCCAGATCCGGAACAAATATTTGCAGATCATACAAATGTTTGTCCCATAGCGGGAATTAAACCCGCAACCTCTTGCATCTCAGCCGGTTACTCGCCCGCCGCCCCATAGTGGTTGTATATATCTGCTTAAATTGTTTATAAATGTCTAAACAAGACTCGCTCGTCACAACTTTGCTACTCTCACTCACTTGACCATCAGTCGACTCAGCTTGAGTTTTTGAGTTCTGAACGTTCATCTATACAAAACACATCTCCATCTTACTTTAAGGCATCCACGGGAGGAGAAGGAGGGGTCTATTTTAAGCCGGACACACCACGGCAGTTATGTGTACCTATCTAGTGAGCTACTGTAAATAAAAATATAGTGTGTTAAATTATTATGGTTTTATTTGATACCTGCCTCGTGTATGTGCAAATTTTGTATTTTGACTATAGTACCTAGGGCCGGTTTCTCGTAACTGCTGGAAACCATCAACGATGAAATTAACTATTTAATCATCATCATAGTCAATAATTTTATCGACAAAAAATATTTACCTACGATGATGCTATGTTCCCTTCACTAGGGAAAACTTCAATTGCCTATGACAAATATTTAGCGGTACGGAAAGGAAAACAGACTGTTCTATAACAATACATTTGTCTATCTCTAACATAGTGCCTTCTAGTATAGTGTAAGAAGCAACACACCATAAACATCAGCAGCTATTTTAGTTGTACTTCCATTGGATTTCTTCTTCCATGGAAATTTCAAAACTGTTTTGTTTCTGAAATATTAGGGGAAATTTTAACGTAAAAATAAAAAATTCTAGGGCTCAGAATAATGAGTTCTAGGGTACTTCCAGCAATCCCACAAAGCTGAAATGTGATATGCTTGTAGCTTTTGAGATACAAATACAGGGAACAGTCTGAAATTGAAGAACTTACAAACATGTACCCTATGAAACAAAACCAACATAACATCCATTGTTGACCTCCCATTTCTAGGAATTTGAATCACGTTGGAGTTCTATGTTTTTTTTTTAAAAGGACGTTATCAATCAATTCGTCAGGTACTTGATATACAAACAGGTAGGTATGTTATTATGTACGCCCCGTTCCTTAGTCCTATTCAAAGTTTATTTCTTTATGTTTTTTTGCATTCATTAATGTTATGTGTAATTTGACATGTTTTTTTTTAAATTTTGGATAATTTGACCTATATATTTAAATATTTATACTTTAATATCTGACTTGCTATAGATAGGTAGGTATATATTTGTTTGTTGTAAAAAGTATTTTGTAAGTTTTTTAATAATGCTAATAATTTTTGTAATTAATTAATGTTAATTAGTGTAATTGGCTTAGGCCGTTCTAATTAATTAAATAAATAAATTTCGATGATTGTGTAGGAAATTACCTCGAGGTGAAAATTTTATCTCAGTAAATGTTTTTAGAAATCTGTTAAATTCAAAATCTCTCTCATGGTAGAGAAATTGACTTGGTAGTTTTAGATTTCTGATGGATCATCCATACAAACATGCTTACATAGCCGTTGAATACATAACCCTTTCGTACCCACTTAAAGTACGTAGGCGGGCTGATAAAGGTCTCAGTTCGGGGCGAACACTAGTTATTTATGAGTGAACCATGTTCTTTATGAGTAATACAATTATTTTACCTACCTTACTTTGCTTAGGTAGGTACTGTCAAATTTATGAAGGCTTTAGTTCATTTTTAATAATTGAAATTAAATAAAATGCGTCATCTAAAATTGTTTTATTTATGCATTTTGTTTTTCATACCTAAGCTAAGTAAAAAAAAGTCACAACTAAGCGTTCCACTTCTTTAGAATAGTAGTTTATCTACTCTCATACTGAAATATACAGATTAAAAAACTAAAAACAGAACTAAAATGACAGTCTTTATGCAGATGCCATCGAAAAAAATTTAAAAAATTACATTACGATACAGCTCTTCTATGGACAACTGTCCAACAATTTTCTTCAGTACCGCTACTGTCGTTTTCAGACATTTTTTAAAACAAAAACTAATTTCTTAATTATATTTGCGAAAATTACTGCTTATATTTGCATTCATTTGTAAACGTTCAGCACCAAAATCCATACGCGCGAGTGTGTTGCGCCACGTCCACAGATTATGTATAGAAAAACTTCATTGCAACCTCCTTGGTCCAAGTGAAGTTGTATCGTAATAGACAAAAAGTTATAATATAATACAGTTGTCCATGGAAGAGCTGTATCGTAATGTAATTTTTTAAATTTATTTTGGATGGCATGTGGATAAAGACTGTCATTTTATTTTTGTTTTTTGTTTCTTAATCTTTATATTTCAGTAGGAGAGTAGATAAATTAGTTTAGATTACGTTATTCTGATGAAAATATCTACTTTTATACCTTATTTACGCTTATGAAACGAGTAGGTACGTTTTATTAGTATTTAGTTTGTACACTCAGTGTAAAAAAAATAAGATTATTTGTCATAGTAGTTTGTGGGAAATAATATAAATCAAAATATAAAAACAAATATAAATAATATAATCAGTTGAAACGGCAGCTCGCTCGCACCTGCGGGATCCGAAAGAGACGCAGCAAGTTGGCGACTTGCACCGACGTGACAGAGGACGCGGCTCCCACCACGCCGGAGATCACCTTGCGCAGAGCACGCGCAGACGCGTTGCACGAGTACTCCGCGTCGTCGATGTTGCTGATTGAACCTTCACAATGCAGAGAGAGACAGCGATCACTATCGACTCTAGATAGACTAGACAGTCCGTATACGGTCGCCTATTATACCTTTGATGAAGTCCAGTGCCATCTCGAGTCCATAAGTGTCGTTGTCGCAGTCGTCCAGCACGTGCGCGCCCAGGGTGACGCCGGGCGGAGAGATGCCAGCGGCGGCTGCGTGGTCCAGCGCAAACAGCATGGCCTCCAGCGCCTGCACGCCGCCCTGCGCCATCACCGGCCCACACGTCGCCACCTCCGACCGACTGTGCACCTGCACACGACGCTTTATTGACACTGACTACTGACTTTACAAGGATTTCGTGAAGTAGATATTAGTAGCAGGTATCGGTGGTAGATATGTAGGTACCTATACAAATATGATAGTGTTGTTAGTGGAGGTATGTATACCTACAACCCACTTACCTCCAGGAGTCTTGGTAAAAACTCATCGCGTGATTTTTTGTGCTTCTGTCTGGGAAAAAGCTGAAAGTGATTAAATAGTTGTGTGTTCCAGAGACCTACTTTCAAACGCCAG
Source organism: Epirrita christyi (assembly GCA_951392215.1). Lineage (NCBI taxonomy): Eukaryota > Metazoa > Arthropoda > Insecta > Lepidoptera > Geometridae > Epirrita > Epirrita christyi. The sequence goes on from OX595844.1 coordinate 16,232,357, forward strand.
AGCAACCATTAAATGCCTCATCACACAACTTCAGATACAGAAACGCACACGTACCATCATGAGTCCGCCGAGGATGATGTCGCCGTCAAGCGTGGCGGCGTGCTTCACGGGCCACGCCGGCGCCGTCTCATTTTCCTTCTCCAGTGACAGACGGGTCTCGTGCCGCGTGGCCTGCATCGTCTTCTGACTAGCGACTTGAGTCGCAGATTCACTTCCAAAGGGTTTTGTCTGCGACTCGATATATTTGGAGCTTGTCAGCATATCGTCAGTTTTTTTTGAAGCTATTTTAGGGGCTGATGCCGCATGGGCCGCAGTGGGGCCGTCCCACGGTTGATCGAAAGCGATCGAGGTCTTTGTCAAAGTTTTCGCGTCAACATTTGAGAGAATAGTGGGCGCAGTAGAAGCGAGCGGTACTCCCACCACGCGCTCCGAGCGGAGAGACGACGCACTTGGCGCCGTCATTTTGATCTTCTTCTTCCACATCTTGGATATATCGAATGGAGCGATGAGAGAGTGCGACTCTCTCCTGTCGCGAGAGAGAGCGGTTTCGTACGGAGTGAAAGAAACGTTAACGAGATTCTCCAAGTGGTAGCTCAGAGGAGAGGTGAGATCGGGCTGAGGTTGGCTGTGCTGGCAGCATGGTGGAGTCCCCGAGGCTGCAGCCTCGCGCCACGCCAGCAACACGCACAGCAGCACCACGAGTGCGGCGCGCCGCATGCTAACCGCGCCTGTCACGTTCCAGCAACGCCATCTTAGCTGACACCGCACTCTTAATACGAAGAGACACTATATTGAGGAGGTGCTCAGGCAATAAAGCGCGCGTCTAAGACTAAGTTACAAAATATTCAACCGGTATTTTCTGAGCACGTCAGTAACTGGAACTGTTCCATTTACATTTTGCTAAATTCACTGGCAAAAGTGCGCCAAAGTCAGCTTCGCAAAAAAAGAACAGTTTGCGCGATCTCTTTCCCGTAGTTTGGTACGCAGGGAGGCGTGGAAGCGGCACGCGGCGCGGCGCTGCACTGCCGCGTAGCGCGGGCGGGCGGCGCGGCCCGGAGGAATGAGAACGCCGTCCCTCCTGTGGTTGGCTCAATACATAAGTACCGCACGATATACATATTACTGTGAATTTAGCGTCGCACGTAGGTAAGTCCAAACATGTTAAAGGCATAAGAGTGAGTGGAGATAGCAAGGATTTAGGCAAGATCGTAACGGCTGAAACCACGATACTATAAGACACCACTGTATTACCGTTTATCGTAACATTTACCGTTTTTTTTTTCAGATACTGTAAAAAAAAAAAAAAAAAAAAAAAATGCTAAATTTATTAACTGGAAGCAAGACTAAAAATATGTGTTGTGTTTTATTAGGAAGATTATGTAGTGGTTGGTTATGTAGGTGCCTACTTTTTATTATTTTTATTATAACTAGCTAAACTCACCGTGACCCCTCTGCAACAGAAGGACAGAATAATAGATAAGCAAAATCCCGGAATAGAAATATTCCATTAGCAGAAGGACAGACTTGCATAAAGGCAGAAGAATAGACCCAAACAGAAAACAAAAAAAAAATTGAATAGTTACCATGCGTAAAATTTTATTTGAAAGTAATAATTATTTAAGACAAATTAATTCGTCTTTGTAACTTTGGCCAAACGTATCAAATAATTTTGTCATTGAATAAACTCTTCAATGACAATTAATTCAATCAATATTCTTGATCAATATTTCAATTAAATACACTCGAGAGCAATGAATCCGGGTCACTTAAAGAATCCTAAAAATCTCGGAAACTAAAAATGCTAGGTTAATGCAATAAATTGTATTTAATAGACAATGTAATACTCCTTAAATGAAGGTATTAAAACTTCTTAGTTATTGTAAAGTTATATCATAAAAAAATCAAATTTGAAAAAGGGCCACTTTCGAAGATGGAACTACGAAATTACAGCATTTGGTTTTGCTTTTGTTTGTAATCTGTCATTTATGTGGGTACATAAACCATGTTGATAGTGCTCTATATTCATTATATGGAAGCACGAGGAGGCAATACGAAGTATTAAAATTCAAGAAAATCGTAATAAAGTTCAAAAATTTCATGTTTCCTATTTTTGTTTTAAGGAGAGATCAGCAGTTTTTTTCTTTATGTAATTTTGTGTTAATAAAATGTATGGTGACTCATATTTTTTTTACCTTCATTTAAGGAGTATTACATTGTCTATTAAATACAATTTATTGCATTAATCTATCATTTTTAGTTTCCGAGATTTTTAACATCTTTAAGTGACCCGGATTCATTGCTCTCGAGTGTATTTCAATATTTATATTCAATACAAAATAATCGTTTTATACAGGGTGTTTTGACTAACTTCTACAGCTCTGATTTTTCTCATTTCACGAAACCATCAGAGCAGTAGAACAACATTCACCACACATCTTTGTCTAATGCCACTAGAGATGTTCTGAAACGTGCCCGTACCTGGAAACAGCAAGAGGGAGGCCATTTTAAAAATGTATTGCGATAGTATTATTAACGTAGGTGCCAGATTACTTACAATTTGTATGAGAAAACATTTTATTAAATTTGACTAACTTCTGCTGCTCAGATTTTTTTCTTCCAATACAATGAAACAATCCTTACAAGAAACTGAGTCGATACGCATAAAAAATTTTTTTGATCAAAACTACTCATTTTTATGGAGAACTCACGCTTGACCAAAAAAATAATAATTTTCATACAAAATGAGCAAATGGTTCTAAAGACAGTTTTCCCGTATCTCTTATGGATTCGGATATCCCCATACTGTCCCATTTAAAAAAAAACACCCTGTATAATCGTTAAAAAATACTACTTTTGAGATGTCCTCGTCTTAAAAACATGTTCACTTCACTTAGTTCTTCTTCTATGAAGAAAAATATAATTAATTGAGATAGTAAAATAGTAATTTAATTTAATTTTTGGTGAGAAAGTAGGTTGTTGAGGATGGTGGTGAAAGTGATGATGATGATGATGAGTGATGAGGGGTGTAGAATTAAATGAGGGTAGGGTAGGTGAGGTAAAATTAGGTAATTTAGTCAGCGTGGCAATATAGCGTGCAGATTTGGGATTTTTTGGTTGAAAAATTTCCTAAATTGGGTTTGTTAGACTATATCGATTGTGATTAGAAAAGTTGAGAAAAAATTTTAGACTGCAGACTTTAAGGTGATTGCTCTCGCATGTGGCGCGAAATTCAAATTTTATTGTGTTTTTTGTAAATCACAGCTAATCAACACTTCTTGAGATAGAGAAAACAGATTTTGCGAAAACTAGGAGACCTAGCACACATGTTTTAATTGATAGTATCTCATAAATGTCATTAGTTAAGCTACGCATACCTTTAAACCAAAAAAACACTGTAAAAATCATTGAAGAGTATTTCGTAGCTAAAGTAATGATCTATATGTGAAACTATAAACTAAAACATGTGTGTTAGGTCTCCTAGTTTTCGCAAAATCAGTTTTTACTATCTCAAGAAGTGTTGATGAGCTGTAATGAGCAAAAACGTAATAAAATTTGAATTTCGCGCCACACGCAAGAGCAATCACCTTAAGATTTTGGATTTTTGAGGAGGGCAGAAAAGGGGAATGTTAAATGTTAAATGTTAATTTGGGAAATTGGGTCTACCTACTAGTTAGAGAATGGCAGGGAGAAAAGTGATGATTTTACGTATTTTTTGGAGATTAGTGGTTTAATGCAGAAGAATGGCGAGGAAAGTAGTGAATGAAGGATGTATTTATTTTGGTTGGGGTGTACGAAGAGGGACGCAAAAAAAAATACCTTTTTTTATGGTACGGTACGGGTGGAAGGTGACAAGGGGAGTCCCCCACCTAGATAAAAATTGAAAACTGATGACAGTTTTATTCTTTAAAAAATTCTGGAGTGGCGAGGGGGGTTTATGATAAAAATGGTCCATGAAAACGTTGTTCCCCTCCACCCTTTCTATTTAATGCAATGATATGGGGTGAGGAGTACAGTAAGGCATTCGATCGCATCGACCATAAAATACTTTTGCAAAAGCTTCTATATGCGAGAATCCACGGCAGTCTATTTAGGTGGTTTTCCTCTTATAATATATAGAAAATAGATCCCAGGCTGTCGCATTGAATGGCTATACTTCTATTTGGTGCACTGTCCCCTCGGGGGTCCCCCAAGGATCATTACTTGGACCGTTGTTATTTAATATATTCATTAATGACATAAACTCTTGCTTCTTACATTCTAAATTTCTCCTGTATGCTGATGATATGAAAATTTATAAACAGATTACTACACTGAATGACTGTCATCTATTACAGCAAGACCTTGTGCGTTTTGAGGGGTATTGTCAGTGAAATAATCTAGATCTCAACGTCTCTAAGTGTCACTCGATAACGTTTACACGTAAAATTAATATATGTAAGAGAGCACATCTATACCCTTAAAGGATCCGAGCTAAAGCAGTTGAGTGAAATTCGTGATCTTGGTGTTATTCATGACTCAAAACTTTCTTATGAGAAGCATGTAGATCACATAGCTAAAAAAGCTAATAAGGCTATGGGATTTATTATTAGATCCTGCTCCCAATTCTCTGACATTAAAATTGACAAGATTCTGTACTGTTCGTATGTGCGTAGTATCCTGGAGTATTGTTCACAGGTTTGGAACCCACACTATGATGTTCAAATAAATAGACTGGAATCTATACAACGCAAGTTTGTGAGATTCCTTCAGTACAAGTGCAAAACATATGATTTAAAGTATGAGGCGAGATGTAAAAGGCAGCATATGCTACTGTTGAGGATTAATATAAATACTTCTTCGATATGAAAGTAGCTTTAATGATGTAGTTAAAAATGAGTAACAATAGGTTTAAGATGTAAATATAATTATTATGATGCCGCTAGTACGGCAGTCCATGGCTAAGTGAGTTGTCTTCCTCTGGCGCAGGGGCGCTAGCGGCAGTCTTCTCGTATTTGTTTGCGTAAACAATCTCCGCCTCCTTGAAATTGAAGATTCCTGTCCTTTCTAAGGAAGATCCATGAGAGGGCAAATTCGATTTATTGCTCGTCTTATGATTCCCTTGCTGCTGGTTTGAATGTCTGCTACACGACAGGCTCCATCAGAGCCTCTGTAGACGGCTGTGATCCTTCCTAATGGCCACTTCAGTGGTGGGCTGCATTCGTCTTTGATGAGCACCAATTGATTGGGTTTGATGTCAGGTTGTCTGTTTTGCCATTTTGTTCGCTGCTGCAGTTCGCATATATATTCGCGGCTCCATCTGCTCCACATATGCTGCCTCGCTTGTTCTATAAGGGCGTATCAGTGGAGTCGGCTTGGGTTAACATCTGTTAGATCAGGGGCAGGTAATGACGTGAGCGGTCTCCCTACGAGGAAGTGCCCTGGAGTCAATGGACAAAGGTCATTCGGATCGGAGGACATAGGAACTAGCGGTCTCGAATTCATAATGGCCTCTATTTGGCAAAATAATGTAGTGAGCTCTTCGAATGTGAAATGAGCGTTACCTGCGACCCTTTTCAAATGAAATTTAGCTGACTTCACAGCTGCTTCGTATAGCCCACCGAAATAGGGCGTGTATACTGGCGAAAATTTGAATTTAATGCCTTCACTAGCCAAATCTGACACAGACTCACAACAATTCTTGACAAGGGCAGCAATCTCTCGGCTTGCACCGACGAAGTTGGTGCCATTGTCACAAAATATCTCGCGAGGCTTTCCCCGGCGAGACATAAAGCGTCGCAAGGCCAATATAAATGCTTCTCTGGTCAAATCACTAACGAGTTCTAGATGAACCGCTTTAACCTTGAAGCATATAAACACACAGAGATAGCATTTTATCAGCTTGGCGCCGCGACCCTTTTTTTTGACGATTAAAAAAGGTCCTGCATAATCAGTTCCTGTTATTTCAAAAGGAGAACCTGGTGATAATCTTACAGAAGGTAAGTTACCCATAATCTGTTTTGCAACTGCTCCTTTCATTCGTTTGCATGTTAAACAAGAGTTACATACTCGTCTTGCTAAGCATCTCCCACCAATGGGCCAGTATTGTTCCCTGACGACTGAAAGAAGCAATTGCGGCCCTGCATGCATTAATTTCATATGATAATAGTTCATGATTAAATATGTATAATGATGTTTGCTATTCAAAACAATTGGATGACGTTTTTCAAAATTGTAATCTGAGTTGTCCAACCTCCCACCTACTCGAATCAAGCCGGTTTGTTCGTCAACCGTGGGGGTTAAATTATGCAATGCAGGTAATGCTTTAAAGTTATTTTTGTAAATAGAAAAACTTTCTAGTTGTGAAAATTGGGCTAGCTTCAACTCACTGTTCTCTAATTCTTCAACAGTCAATGGCCCGATTATTTTCACCTTCTTTCGGCAAATATTAATAAATCTACTGACATACGCGAATATACGTCGTAATTTAATAAAACTTGAATATCGCTCAAAATCAATAATTGACTTCGGATTTGCATCAAAGTCAAAGTCAAAGTCAAAGTCAAAAAGAACTTTATTCATTGAAATCACAAGGATCATTTTGAATCGTCTTATATAAAATTAAATTACTCCTGTTCCAACGCGACCAAGCCTAGAAGAATCAGGCAACAGACTCGGCTTGGCTTACATAAATGGTCCGTCTTACCACTAGGTGAGAAGCGCCTGTGTGGTGCCTCGGAGCAAGGAGTTGCTGATACATAGTAAATGAGAACTTAAAAACCTTAGGAAGGTAGTCAAAAGTAAATAAACATCAGCAAAAATATGCAAGACAGCACACGCTACGCTTGTTATACTTATAAATAATAATCTAATACAAACATGTAAATAGGTAAGTACAGATATTGCAAATTTCCATTTTAGCAGTCGAGGGGCAGAGCGACATCAGGCCACGCGGCTTTATCATTAATATAGTCATCAAAAGTGTAATACGCTTTCTTAATTAGATTTATCTTTATGTAGGATTTAAATCTTCGAATAGGAAGTTTAAATGCACCTTCTGGAAGTTTATTATAGAACCGTACAGAATTCCCCATAAAAGACCCACTTACTTTCTTTAATCGAAATTTTGGTATATTTAGTTTGTGTTTATTTCTCGTGTTAATACCATGCACGTCACTTTTTATCATAAAACTATCCAAGTGTTTATGTGTATGTAATAATATTTCATAGATATATTGCGATATTACTGTAAGAATATTGATTTCTTTGAAACGCTCCCTCAAGGAGTCACGCGACTTCATTTTATAAATGGCACGTATTGCCCGTTTTTGTAAGACAAAAATAGCTTGGATATCTGCTGCTTTACCCCACAGTATGATACCATATGACATAACACTATGGAAGTAGCTAAAATAAACAAGCCTAGCTGTAGCTTCATCAGTAAGCTGCCTTATTATACGAACTGCATATGCAGCGGAACTAAGTCTACCAGCAAGAGCCACAATTTGTGGTGCCCACTGCAACCCTGCATCAATATTAAGCCCTAAGAAAATGGTAGACTTGACAAGATCAAGTGCCTCCCCATTTATTTTAATATTAGTTGGATAATGTTTTACATTAGGCAATGTGAATTTGATGCATTTCGTTTTTTTAGCATTAAGCAAAAGATTATTAACTGTGAACCACTCAAGAACACGCGATAGTGAATCATTTATATCATCGTAATTAGATTTAGATCTATATCATCGTAATTAGATTTAGATCTATCAACAATATCTATCATCAATATTTGAAACGTGAACTTTCACCTCAGGTAAATTCATATTCTGTGTTTCACCGCGCCGCTGGTCAGGCCACTGATCTTGTGTGCTTTTTAGGTATGTAGGCCCATCCCACCACAACGACAAGTTCGGTACCTCCTCGGGATACACACCGCGCGAAGCAAGATCCGCCGGATTCAGCGCTGAAGGCACATACATCCACCCGCAATTATTAGCACACAACTCACTGACCTCAGCTACGCGATGCGACACAAACGTACTCAACTTGTGCGGAGGAGTATTCAGCCAGCCCAGTACAACATTTGAGTCGCACCAAAAATATCTATGATCTACTGTACAACGCAGTGATTCTGTTACCTTCTTACATAAGCGAGCGGCTAAAACTGCTCCACACAGTTCAAGTCTAGGTATCGTTGACGTTTTAAGGGGGGCTACCTTTGATTTCGCGCATAAAAGTCGCACAGTTATATGCCCCAGCGTATCAATCGAACGCACATAGACGCACGCAGCGTATGCATTCATTGATGCATCTGAAAATGTATGTATTTCAATTCTAAAGGGATTAGCGCATACTACCTGGCGTGGGATGGACAGACGCTCAATATGTTTTAAGTTCTGGAAGATTTTATGCCACATTTCTGAAATCTCCTGAGGAATCTGTTCATCCCATCCAATTTTTTGCAACCAGAGTTTCTGCAAAATGATTTTACACGTTATAACACACACACATAGTAGTCCAAGTGGATCAAATATTGTTGATGACACTGATAAAATTACTACATTGTTCATACATTTTCGATGACTTTTCTACTGCAATAATAATAGAATCCTTATTAGGGTCCCATTCGATACCCAAAGTATTTGTCACTGTTGAAATTTTTAAATTTTCTTGAATGTTTTCCTTGTTAGATTCATTCGATATTAAATTCAGTAACGTAGGAGAATTACTCTTAACCTTTCGTAAATTAAATCCTGCTGATGCGAGTTTTGCTGTTATGTCATTGTAAATACACTCGAGAGCAATGAATCCGGGTCACTAAAGAATGTTAAAAATCTCGGAAACTAAAAATGATAGATTAATGCAATAAATTGTATTTAATAGACAATGTAATACTCCTTAAATGAAGGTAAAAAAAATTTGAGTCACCATACATTTTATTAACACAAAATTACATAAAGAAAAAAGCTGCTGATCTCTCCTTAAAACAAAAATAGGAAACATGAAATTTTTGAACTTTATTACGATTTTCTTGAATTTTAATACTTCGTATTGCCTCCTCGTGCTTCCATTACTGCGTTTACGCAGAAAAAAAACAACAAAAAAACAGAAATCAAACAATGATAAATGACAGATTACAAACAAAAGCAAAACCAAATGCTGTAATTTCGTAGTTCCATCTTCGAAAGTGGCCCTTTTTCAAATTTGATTTTTTTATGATATAACTTTACAATAACTAAGAAGTTTTAATACCTTCATTTCAAAGTCAAAGTCAAAGTCAAAAAGAACTTTATTCATTGAAATCACAAGGATCATTTTGAATCGTCTTATATAAAATTAAATTACTCCTGTTCCAACGCGACCAAGCCTAGAAGAATCAGGCAACAAACTCGGCTTGGCTTACATAAATGGTCCGTCTTACCACTAGGTGAGAAGCGCCTGTGTGGTGCCTCGGAGCAAGGAGTTGCTGATACATAGTAAATGAGAGCTTAAAAACCTTAGGTAGTCAAAAGTAAATAAACATCAGCAAAAATATGCAAGACAGCACACGCTACGCTTGTTATACTTATAAATAATAATCTAATACAAACATGTAAATAGGTAAGTACAGATATTGCAAATTTCCATTTTAGCAGTCGAGGGGCAGAGCGACATCAGGCCACGCGGCTTTATCATTAATATAGTCATCAAGAGTGTAATACGCTTTTTTAATTAGATTCATCTTTATGTAGGATTTAAATCTTCGAATAGGAAGTTTAAATGCACCTTCTGGAAGTTTATTATAGAAGTATTTAAGGAGTATTACATTGTCTATTAAATACAATTTATTGCATTAACCTAGCATTTTTAGTTTCCGAGATTTTTAGGATTCTTTAAGTGACCCGGATTCATTGCTCTCGAGTGTATTACTTAATTCAATTTCGTCAGAATGACCTGTAATCAAATCGTCTATGTACAGATCATGGATCATTATATCGCTGATCAACGGATCATTGCATTCGATCGCTAGTTGAACGATACATCTGGTACTTAGATAAGGGGCGGACGAGGTACCATACGTAACAGTATTTAACTGTAGGTAATTTATGGGTTCCCGCTCGTCTTTACGCCATAAGATTGTTTGAAGCTGTCTTTGACTTGGTTCGAGATAAATTTGTCTATAAAATTTTTCAATATCTCCCGTTAAAATAAACGCATGCTGCCTCAATCGTACTAAAATTGAAAATACATGATCTTGAAGAGTAGGTCCCACCATCAAAATATCATTGAGTGAGAGACCCGATGTTGTTTTGCACGAAGCATCAAACACGACTCGACATTTTGTGCTTTCACTTTTTTCCTTCAGTACAGGGTGATGTGGCAAAAATACAGCATTTTCCGGTCTCTCAATCCTTGATAAATGACCAAGAGATTCATACTCGTCTATAAAATCTGAATACTGGGTTCTTACATCAGGTTGCTTTTGAAACCGTCGCTCTAATGACTCGAACCTCTTGCGTGCCATATAATATGAATCTCCCAATGTTTCCGGCTTTGCTTTCAAAGGCAACGTGACACAGAACCTCCCATCCTCAAGCCGTCGAGTGTGCTGCTCGAAATGCCGCTCGCACTCCGTCTCTTCTTGAGACATGACGGGCTTTTGAGGAACTTCTTCGAGTTCCCAAAATTTACTGAGTTGATCTCGAATTTCGTGACTGAAATTACACACTAGTTTAGTTTTATTATTACTATTTTCGCTACACATGACTGGTCCCGATATCAACCAGCCAAACATGGAATTCTGTAAAATAGGCAATTGGCTACCTAATTTGATTTGTTCTGTACATAATATGTCCCAGAACACGTCCGCTCCTAACAACAAATCAATTTTCGCAGGCATGTAATAATTCAAATCAGCAAGAGTTAAATTCTTTGGTAATTTTATCCTGGGTACATCAACTTCATGACCTGGAATCGAACTGGTTATGTTGTTGATCACAAATGCATTGACTGACGTGCTAAATGTATTTGTGCGCGACTGTACCTTGATATCACAGCGCTGTAAAGCTTCGAACGATATGCCGTTAATGCCTGTTACGCAAACCGAGCCCACAGTCTCAGTTGGAAGGCACAGGTTGTTCACTAGTTCTTGATTGATAAAAGACGACTGGCTTCCACTATCTAGCAGGCAGCGTGCTTCCACAAAATTATTTGAATTGATACATGAAACCTTGACAATAGCTGTCGATAACAAAACTTGACCAGCAATGCAAGTTGACAATGAAATTGGACTACTAGAAACCGCTTGCTTGTTCTCTGCAATCGGTTTGTCAAAATGCAAAAGTGAATTGTGTTTGTTATTGCATATTTTGCACCCTATAGACTTGCATTGTGGGGCTAAATGTCCGCTACGTAGGCAGTTGATACAATATCTATTTTTCACGATTAAATTGAATCTGTCTGACGGTGACATCGCCAAGAATGTTTTACAATAATAAATTAAATGCTCACCATTACACACTAAGCATTTGTTGTAATTGTTGTTAGTTTTGTTGCTCTCATGGGACGTAGCGACGAACGCCCTATGTTGTTTATTCATGCGCTTATATTGCTGCAACTGCGGTTGTTGCTGCGATTGTTGCTGCGCAGAACCATGCTCGCTACTACTCGCTGCTGTCGCCTCGAGAACATCTGCTCTCATACGCAAAAATGCATAAAATATATCTAAATTAGGTACCTCACTTAGAGATCCTTTATATTCCTCCCATTTCGTACTTGTGACGCTATCTAATTTTATTGAAAAAAGAAATATAATGAGAGTGTCCCAATGATCAGTTTTTTCACCTAATGTATTTAATGCTCTCAAATGTTTCGCAATATGGTCAGCCAGATCACGCAGAGAATATTCTTCAATGGTAATCGGCGCATCAAACATTGCCTTCAGGTGAGTACAGACTAGCTTACGCTTATCATTAAAACGGTCACACAAGAGTTTCCAGGCGATTTCATAGTTACGGCTCGATATCTCTAGGGATGCGATCACAGAGGCTGCGGAACCAGTAAGTGCACTTTTCAAATATTGATATTTGTTAATACTTGCAATGGAATCATTGGTATGAATCATAGAAGTATACGTATCATGAAATTCCAACCATTTTGATCCGTCACCATCAAAATTAGGTATTTTAATTTGAGGTAACTTAATATTTGAAGTTTGCTTGGTTGTATTTGAACATGAACTTTGCACGTCTGACTCAATGACATTCTTATATTTTTCTATTATTTCTTGGGCCTCCGCTATACCTTTATAAAAACGATTTTCACTAGATTCACTCTCGACCTGATTTTCCGGATTTTCCTGCTTAATTTCTATGCTAGTTTGAATTAGATCATACTCTTCAAACAGCCCTTCTAACTTTTTCAGTCGAGTTTTTGTTTCATGGCATCTAAGTTTACTTATGGTAGTTAATGGCTTCAATTCATCTAAATATCTTTCAAAAGTAGTTAGCCTTCCTTTTATGGAAGCCCTTTTAGCCTTAAGCTCCTTTATCTCGTCTGTGCCAGTCATTGTAACGAAGACAAAAAATAAGAAATGTATAAATAAATACCTTTAGTCGAAGCAAACCTCCAAAACAGCTGTGACGTCGAGCGAAAACAATAGGTATAGGCCCGGAGTACGTCGGTCACCGACCGGTAAATAAGAGTGCATAGATTTAGGTAGGTATGTATCTATTGACTGCACTTGCACTCGCTTGATTAACCTGGAATTGACATGAATTGTGATTAATTTCACTTATAAATTTCACTGTAGTATACGATCAGGGAACGCCTTTTATTTTACGCAGGTATCTTAATTGAGTAACTATTTTTAAACGGTACTCATAACAAAATTAGAAATTATGTGATTGATAGGTAAAAACCTTTATGTTTCACTTACAAGAGCATAAAGAACGTTTAGCAAGCGAAGTGCTAAAAATATTTTCGTATAAATTAAAAGTAGGTATATATAATAAGGCCACGCAGAAATGGGAAGATGTTTTTTGTTTGGAATGCTATAATACCAATGTATTATTGGTATACTAATTAGGCAAATATTTACGTGATATAATGCTACTATATGTAGCCTTCTTGTAGTTTGACTTAGCCGAAGAACCTGCTCAAAGCGCGTAGGTATTTGACGGATGCCTTTGCGAACCCAAAAATAAAAATTGTTCTGGAACTCGAGCAAGCTAGATGAAATGAATTAGGAAATAGGAGAATAAGTTAAGGAACGGGCAAACCTCCCTTTTAGAAAACCAACTTCACTGTCACACACTGCAAATCCTTTAGTATTTTCTTAGTTTGTTCCCATCCAATTCAATATTCATCGTTGCCGTTCCAAAGGTCGTTCGTTTCCAAAGTTCCATACAAAATGTCCACCGGCCGGCAGCTTGTTGTTGTGTTGCAAATTCGTGTTTTCTTGTCAAACGGTCGCCAAAACTTGTTGAGGATTAATATAAATACTTCTTCGATATGAAAGTAGCTTTAATGATGTAGTTAAAAATGAGTAACAATAGGTTTAAGATGTAAATATAATTATTATGATGCCGCTAGTACGGCAGTCCATGGCTAAGTGAGTTGTCTTCCTCTGGCGCAGGGGCGCTAGCGGCAGTCTTCTCGTATTTGTTTGCGTAAACAGCTACCACTCCAAGAAAGAAGGTCAACCTAAAAAAGGTAAAGGTGTATCTGACATATGTACTATAGGGGAAAGGTGTATCTGACATATGTACTATAGTTAAAATAGCGCAGTCTTTTATTGATTCCCCGCATCTCCTCTCCATGATACAGCTACGCGTCCCAACAAGATCCGTTAGGATACCTTTTCTTTCGTTTTACGTTCCTCATTGTGCCACAAATTATAGGAAGAATTCCTTCTTCATTAGATCAGCAAATAGCTATACAAAACTGGTTGACTTTCCTGATTTAGATCTCTTTAGTAATAGTCCATCCGTCTTCAAGCGCATTCTTTCTGACCATTGGTTTGAGTTGGTTCAATAACTTTTCTGCTAATTTAGTTCTAAGGTATATAATATTGTTAGGTTAGGTTAGGTTAAAAACTCGTATACAAAGTGTGTGTTTGCGTGTCGTTATGGATACGGCTGAGACAAGGGCGCCGTCTGATTCCGAGTTTGAGTGGACCGATGCTGGTGCGGTCGCGTTGGACGCGACGGAAGTGATGCCTGCGGTGCGAGCTGCGGCCGTTGCGGCGCCTGGAAAGGACGTGGGTGCGCGGACGGCTGCTGTGCCTGCGGTGCGGCCCGTGGCTGGCGCGGCGCCCGGAGCTGGCGCGAGTGGACGGACGGCAGCGGCGCCTGCATTGCGGCCCGCTATCGGCACGGTGCCCAGGGCTGGCGCAAGGACGGCGGCGGCACCCGCGGTGAGGCCCTTAGCTGGCGCGGCGCCCAAGGCAGGTGCGAGTGTGCGGATGATGGCGGCACCCGCAATGCGGGCTGCGGCCGGTGCGGCGCCCAGGGCTGGCGCGAGTGCGCGGATGGTGGCAGCGCCCGCAGTGCGGGCCGCGGCCAGTGCGGCGCCTGGGGCTGGCACAAGTGTGCGGACGGCGGCAGCACCCGTGGTGCGGCCTGCGGCTGGTGTGGCGCAAGCGGCACCCGCGACTGCTGCTCGCGGCTGTTTGCCAGCTGCCATCGTTGCATCGACGAGCGGCAGCTTGTGGCAGGCGCGGTCACTTTCGAAGAGGCGTCTTGAAGAAGAGGACGGGTCGGACGGGTCGTGGGACTCGGACTTGGACGTTGGCCCATTTGTTGACAAGGTGGCGCGTGTGACGACGCGCAGCATCACGGCCCGCCGCGGTGCAAGTCGCGGTCGCATGACGGCAGGTGAGATAAAAGAGGTGCGGAGCTCACCGAGCGGGAGGTGGCAGACCAGACGGTCTCATATCGACGTGCGGCGTCGCCGGCGTTGGTGGGGGACGTACTTGGCTCGGCCACAACAGCTGACCTTGTAAGCAAGGCGGTTGAATATATTGCGGATGTAGGCCGCAAATCCAAAAGCATTAGGGGTGAGCTGCTAGGCGAATTCAAGGTGGCGACTGCGTCCATCTCGGATGCAATCGCTGAGCTTGGCAGTCGCACGGTCACGGAAGAGTCCCGCCTACTGGTGGAGGAGAATGGCCGGCTCCGCGCCGATTTGGTTGAGATGCGGCGTGACATGGAGATCCTCAGGGAGGAGATCCAAAACATGCGCCGCACCGTATCTGTCGCCGCTGACGCGGTGCCGGTGGACGAAGAGGGACGCAACCGAGCGATTATGTTACAGGTGGGGACCATGGTGAACGCCCGGCTTGAGTCCCTTGAGAGTAGGCTCTTGCCAGAGACGCGATTGCGGCCGTCGCTTGCTGCCGACAGGCGCGTCACTTATGCGGCTGCGGCTGGGCGCCCCGCGTTGACTCGCGTGGCGCCCTCTGCTGGCGCTTTGGTGCGTGTCGCGCCTCGTGGCCGTGCCAGTACGGTGCGCGCTACGCAATCTGATGGCACTCCGGAGCATGTTGCACCACCCTCGCGGGCCTGTGCGGGCGCCCCTTCTAGTGTCCCGGTCCCGGTGCGAGTGTTTGCGCCCGCCAGAGCTTCTGGGCTAGCTGTGGCCCCGGTGCGTGCCGCGCCTGCTGTGGTGCCCGTACCGGTGGTTGTGGAGGCCTCAGACTCAGACATGGAGGTTGAGGTGGTGGACGTCGAGTCCTCCCCTGCACTTGAACCTCGGCCTGCAGCAACTGCGGTGCTAGCTGAGAATGAAGTGACTCCCGCTCGGCGCCGTAGGCGCCGTGGAGGTAAGAGAACGACGATGGCGGGGTGCCGTGTGCCCGATGCAGAGCTTGTGGGGCACGCCTCGTCCTCCACGCCTGCTAAGGGGTGGACTGTGGAGGGGCCACGCCGATCGACCCGGAGTCTGCCGCCAGCGCTGCCGCCTGGCCAGCTAGCCGCGCGCAAGTTGCGCCCACCGCGCTCTGCTGCTGTGGTCCTCACCTTGCAGCCCGCAGCGGTGGAGAGGGGTGTGACGTACGCACAGGTGATTGCTGAGGCGCGAGCAAAGGTAAACCTGGGCTCCCTGGAAATATCGCGCGTGAATTTCAGGCGCTCGGCTACCGGGGCGCGCATGCTGGAGGTGGCGGGTGGCGGTGCCGTGGCTAGTACCAAGGCAGACGCGCTGGCTCGTCGACTGATGGAGGAGCTCGCCACGGACATGGTGAGGGTATCGAGACCAGTTAAGACTGCGGAGATGCGGGTGTCCGGGTTCGATGACTCGGTCACTGCGTCAGAGGTCGCTGCAGCAGTGGCACGTGCGGGCGCATGTGAGGTGGCTGCGGTCACTTGCGGCGAAGTGCGCCCTGGTCGGTACGGCTCGTGTGCGGCCTGGGTTCGATGCCCGGTGCTCGCTGCTAGGGCGATCCTTGTGGCGGGTCGTCTAGCCGTCGGATGGGGCTCAGCTCGGGTGGAGTTGCTCGAGGCGCGGCCACTCCGGTGCTTTAAATGCCTGGAGCCTGGCCACACGCGTGCACTATGTCCGTCCGAGGAGGACCGCAGCGACCAATGCTATCGCTGCGGTGAGCCCGGCCATAAGGCCGGTGCCTGCCACGCCATGCCACGCTGCACCCTTTGCGTGGCGGCGGGCAGGCCTGCGGAACATCGGTTTGGCACCAAGGCGTGTGCTGCACCGACCAGACGAGGAGTGCCAGGGGTGAGCGGTGGCCCTAGGGTCTTGACTCAGCCCATGCACCCGACGCCCTCCAGTGCAGGGGCGGGGACAGAGGTGGTCAACATGGAAACCATATCTTAGATGGCGTCCAGGTTCCTGCAGGCGAACCTTAACCACTGCGCTCGGGCCCAGGACCTGCTGGTCCAGACCCTAGCGCAGTGGCAGATTCATGTGGCGATTGTTGCGGAGCCCTACCGGGTACCGTTGTATGGAGGCTGGGTTGGTGATGATGATGGCTTTGTCGCCATAGTCACCCGGACGACTGCCGGGGCAATTCCGCTGGAGCGGGTGTCGAAAGGGAGTGGGTGGGTCGCTGGGGAGGTGGACGAGACGCTCATCGTCGCCGTTTACTTCTCCCCGAACGCCTCGCTCGCTCGCTTTGAGCAGTACCTGCGTGAGCTGGAGACGTTGATAGCTGGTCATCGCTCCCACCATGTGCTGATCGCCGGGGACCTCAATGCCAAGTCGGTTATGTGGGGTTCACCCGTGGCGAACGCGCGTGGTAGGGAAGCGGAAAACTGGGTTGTTGCAGGTGGGTTCTCCGTGATGGGGGTGTCCATACGTGCGTGCGGCGGACGGGAGGTTCGATCGTGGATGTCACGTTTGCAACGTCAGCCCTCGCGCGCCGCATCTCTGATTGGGAGGTTTTGGAAGGAGTGGAAACGCTGTCGGATCACCGGTATGTACGGTTTGATATCTCGGCTCTTTCCACAGCCACAGTCGATCCATGGTGTCCCCCTACCGGGTGACCCACCTCGCTGGGCCCTTAGGAAGCTGGACCGTGAGCTACTGCTGGAGGCTGCGGAGGTTGAGGCCTGGGCGTTGGGGCCCGCCGATGGTGTCGGAGAGGTGAACGTTCAGGAGGAGGCTGAGTGGATCCGCGGCGCACTAGCGCGTGCCTGCGATGCAGCGATGCCTCGCCTTGGGCCCCATGCTCCCTGGCGTCACATATATTGGTGGTCGGCGGAGATTGCGGCACTGCGGGTTGATGCCGTTCGTGCGAGGCGTGCATATACCCGCAGCCGTCGCCGCAGCCATCGCGATCTGGAGGAGGAGGACCGCCTATATGCGGCGTATAGGAACTGCATTGAGGCTTTGTCTTCCGCCATAGCGGCGGCCAAGGATGCCAGCTTTAAGGAGTTCCTCAGCACGCTCGACACGGATCCGTGGGGTCGCCCGTACCGGATGGTGAGGGACAAGCTTCGGCCGTGGGCGCCGCCGCTCACCCGGAGTTTGCAGCCAGAGATGGTGGACCGGGTGGTCTCAGTTTTGTTCCCACCTATGGATGCCTTAGCCCCCCCGTCGATGGAGCGGCCGGATGAAATGGGAGCTGACGAGGCGAATGATGACGGTGAGGTACCGGAGGTGACGTCGGTGGAGTTGGGGGTGGCGCTGCTTCGGCTGCGTGGCCGCACAAAAGCCCCAGGTCTAGATGGAGTTTCGGGGCGCGCGGTGATCATCGCCCTTGACCCTCTCGAGGAGAGGTTCAGGGCACTGCTTAACGCGTGCCTGGTGCAGGGTCAGTTTCCTCGCCAATGGAAGGCGGGGAAACTGGTCCTGCTGAAGAAGGATGGCCGGCCGGAGGACTCTCCTTCCGCCTACCGGCCGCTTGTGCTGTTGGATGAGGCGGGCAAGCTCTTCGAGCGTGTCCTGGTCGCCCGTCTTGTACGACACATGGAGGGAGTGGGACCGGATCTCTCTGATGCACAGTTTGGGTTCCGGCGCGCCCGCTCCACCATCGACGCGATCCGCAGGGTGAAGGGGATGGCGGTGGAGGTGATTGCGAGTCGGCAGGTGTTATTGGCAGTTTCCATAGACATAGCGAACGCCTTTAACACCCTCCCATGGAGCTGTATTGAGGAGGCACTCAGGTACCATGGCTTCCCGGGGTACCTGCGCCGGGTCATCGGAGCCTACCTCTCTGAGAGGGAGGTCCGGTACCCGACGCGGGTGGCCTGGGAGGCTAAACCGATGACGCGTGGTATTCCGCAGGGCTCGGCCCTCGGACCAACTCTGTGGAACATCGGGTACGATTGGGTGTTGCGGGGCACGCTACCGGACGGTGTGAGCGTAACGTGCTACGCAGATGACACGCTGGTCACGGCTCGTGGCATCGATTTTGATGATGCGGCTGCGCGTGTGACGGAGGGCGTTCAGTGTGTGCTGGAGCGCATACGGCGACTTGGTCTGGAGGTAGCTCTACCGAAGTGCGAGGCCCTGTGCTTTCATGGTCCGCGGAGGGGGCCGCCGGTCGGATCTCGCGTGATGGTGGGTGGGGTGTGGATTGATGTCGGGAAAGCAATGCGCTATCTCGGCATCGTCCTTGATCCCCGTCTATCATTCCGCGAGCATTTCCGTCGGCTCGCCCCGCGCCTCATGGCAACATGCGGTGCCCTGAGTCGCCTATTGCCGAACGTCGGCGGGCCGAATGCGGCCTGTCGACAACTATATGTGCGGGTGGTACGGTCGATGGCGTTTTATGGAGCACCCGTGTGGGAGGATGCTCTGAGAAAGGTCAACAAGGCTCTCCTACATCGGCCACAGAGGGCTATTTGCCTCAGGGTGGTGCGTGGTTACCGCACCGTCTCCTTCGAGACGGCGTGTGTGCTCGCTGCCTGCCTACCTTGGGAGTTGGACGCTCGCGTGCTCACCGCGGTTTATGACCGAGTTGCTGAGCACCGGGCAACGGGCGAGCCGCTTCCAAGGGAAGAGATGCTGCGATGGCGTAGGAGCGCACGTAGGCGTCTTCTGGTGCGGTGGATGAGGGCGCTTGAGGAGCCCTCCGCTGGTCACAACACCATTGAGGCGGTGCGGCCGGTCCTGGAGCGCTGGGTGACGAGGAGGCACGGGGTCCTCTCCTTCCACCTTACACAGATCCTTTCGGGCCACGGCTGCTTCGGGAGGTATTTGTGGAGGGTGGTGGGAGTGGAGCCCATGCCAGAGTGCCACCACTGTGAGTGCCCTGAGGATACAGCGCACCACACGCTGGCAGAGTGCTCGGCTTGGGCAGCAGAGAGCGCAGAGCTGGTCACGGTGGTTGGGGCGGATCTGTCGCTGCCGACCATTGTGCGCTCCATGGTAGACAGTGAGAGTGCGTGGGATGCCGTGTCCATGTTTGCAGAGGTGGTGATGAATGCCAAGGAGGAGGCAGAGAGATGGCGTGAGCGTGACCCCGATGCGCGCTTTGAGAGGCGAGAGCGCCGGTGGCACAGGACGGGTGCTGGACGCCAGTCGGGGGAAAACCGTCGAGTCCCGTAAGTGTGATTTGACGGTCAGAGGATGGATGCATGAGGTGCGTGAATTGAGTGAGTGAATTGATGAATGTGGGCCATGAAGCCATATGGTTTGTGTGATCTTCGAGCGCGAGGTCCCTAGGGGCGGACCTCACGTCTCGAAGAGTTCCCCTATTCCAGGGATCCGACGTCGTACAAGTGTTCCTGAAAGGCGGCGGATGTGGGCCATGGGGCCAAGGGCCATGAAGCCATGAGGTGTGAGTGAGAATTAAAGGTGATGGGTGGAGGAATGGGGTGGTGAATGTGCAAGAGTTGCGCTGCCGCCCAGGGAAGGGCGCACTGCGCAGCCGCGGTCACCACGCCGTGTCTGTGCAGCTTGCAGCCCTTCCGGAGGGAGGGGAAGATGATGAATGATTGATTGAGATGGCGGCTATAGCCGCCCAGTATGAGAGGGATTAACATCGCCAGTCGGATTGCGGAAGGATTTCGTTCCCGTGGTCTGGCAAGCATGGCGAGAGAGGGACACCGGAGGGGTTTTAGTGGGTATTCTGCCCTTTTCAGGGCGGCGAGTCCCACATAATTCCGGTCCCCCCGGACCGGTTTATTCGTAAATGAATTTCCCCTCTGAAGACAAAAAAAAAAAAAAAAATATATAAAAAAAAAAGGTTAGGTTAGGTTAGGTTTGAGTGAGAATTAAAGGTGATGGGTGGAGGAATGGGGCGGTGAATGTGAAAGAGTTGCGCTGCCGCCCAGGGAAGGGCGCACTGCGCAGCTGCGGTCACCACGCCGTGTCTGTGCAGCTTGCAGCCCTTCCAGGGGGAGGGGAAGATGATGAATGATTGATTGAGATGGCGGCTATAGCCGCCCAGTATGAGGGAGATTAACATCGCCAGTCGGATTGCGGAAGGATTTCGTTCCCGTGGTCTGGCAAGCATGGCGAGAGAGGGACACCGAAGGGGTTTTAGTGGGTATTCTGCCCTTTTCAGGGCGGCGAGTCCCACATAATTCCGGTCCCCGCGGACCGGTTTATTCGTAAATGAATTTCCCCTCTGAAGACAAAAAAAAAAAAAAAAAGGTTAGGTTAGGTTAGGTTAGGTTAGGTTAGGTTGGGGTCCCACCCCCCCGAGGGTTCCCGCCTTGGCGTGGCGGGGGGGCTCAGTAACCGTGGCTTGGTGGACCATGGTGGAGCGAAGAGGAACCGGAGGTGGACCGCTCCTACGGGCTTTGCGTCTAAGCCCAGTATGGAGTGGCAGGCGATGGGGCCACTCATCAGACCCGTCGCAGGGGGACCTCGAGCGTTCGGTCACGGGGATGGCTGGGCGCTCATTTTGCTGGTTGGGTCCCCGAGGATGTGGTTACGGCACGCCATGGTTGTTCTGGGTGTCGTAACGGGGCGGAGCCCCTGAGGAGGGTCCGGCGACGGACGGCCGCGGCGGGTTCGCGGAGGTGTGCGAAAGCGTTCCCGTGTTCCCACCACTAGGAACACCGTGAGGTTTTAGTCGGTAGGGCGGTTCTTAGGCGAGTCCGACATACCCTGCCCAATTCCCTCGGGTGGGCGGGGATGCGTAAAAGCATTTCCTCACGCAAAAAAAAAAAAAAAAAAAAAAAAAAAAAAAGGTTGGGGTCCCACGGGTTCCTCTCGCTCCGTTTGGTGCAGGTGTTATCCGGACATGGATGTTTCGGATCATATCTGCACCGAATCGGACGGGAGGAGACCCCATCATGCCTGGACTGTGGCGCGGTGGAGGACACGGCGCAGCACACGCTCGAGGTGTGTCCGTCGTGGTCCGAGCCACGACACAGTTTGATCGCGGTGGTTGGGCGAGACCTCTCGCTTCCCAGCGTGATTATCTCCATGCTGGAGAGTGAGGAGGCCTGGGCAGCGGTCGCCTCCTTCTGTGAGAAAGTAATTTCCCTGAAGGAGGCGGCGGAGCGTGCGCGAGAGGACGATCCCCTTGCAGCTCTGCTCCGTAGGCGAAGAAGAGGTGGGAGAAGGCGATTGTGCCGTCTTCTCCCTCCTGGTGGTGAATAGCGGGTGACAGGTGCGGGGGCACCTTCGCCCGCATTGCACTTTCACCACCCATGTGAGGCGGGAATGACAAAGTCACGATCATTCCCGGGCCCCTCCCAGCTGGGTGGGGCATGAAGGCCCCGCTGTAGAGGCGGGCGGTCGTCGGTGGGGGACTGGATGTGAAGGCTCTGCCGGTTTCCCAGTCCTCCTCCACACAGACGATGCGGGTGTGCCGCTGGGTTGTTTAGTGGGTATACCGGGCTAGTCCCGTGGAGGCCCACATAACCATCCCGTCCCCCTCCAGGATGCGGCGGAGACCATAAAGGTCTCTGTCGCAGAGTTGAGGGCCCGGTCGGTGTCGGAGGAGGTGATGCGGCTGGAGGCCGCCAACAAGAAGATGTCAGCCAAGCTGCAGGAGCTGAGAAGAGAAGTCGCGGCGATGAAGGCCACTTTTTCCGTCGCCTCGGCCCCGGCCCCTGCCCCGGCCCCTGCCCCGGCCCCTGCCCCGGCCCGGCCCTTGCCCCGGCCCCTGCCCCGGCCCCAGCCCCGGCTCCGGGCCCAGCTTCGGCCCTGGCCCCGGCCCTGGAGGCCATATTACGAGAGGTCATGGTGCACGTGGGCACGATGATCAATGCCCGTTTTGAGGGCCTGGAGTCGAGGCTACTGCCCGAGGAGCGTCTTCGGCCACCGCTTGCTGCAGACCGGCGCAACGCGGCTAGAGCGGTCAAGGCTCCTCCCACAGCCCCCGCAATCCCTGAAAGAGCCGCAAAGGGCAAAAGGACGCCAGAAGGCCCTCCCGCCCCGGTGTTTATACCCGCTCCACCACCACCACCTACGCTGGAAGGGTGGAACGTAGTTACGAGGCGGAGGAGAGCGCGAGAGGCTCCACCAGTGATGTCTGGTGCAGCAAAGGTGGCCCCCAGGCAGGCGCGGGAGCTCCCGCCAGCAAGGCCCGCCATAACAAAGGTGGCCCCCAAGCCAAAGCCGAAGGTAGGGATGGCCAGCCTCCGACCCCCCCGCACAGCAGCTGTAGTGATAACGCTGCTGCCGGGGGCGGAGGAGAAGGGTCTATCCTACTCAAAGGTCCTGGCGGAGGCGAAGAGCCGCATCAATCTGGCGGCTCTAGGGGTGCCACCCCTAAAGATGAGGACGGCGGCCACCGGGGCCCGCATATTGGAGATCCCCGGTGCGGAGAGGGAGGAGAAGGCGGACTCCCTAGCCAGTAAGTTAAGGGAAGTCTTCGAGGGGGCGCCGGAAGATGTACGAGTGTCGAGGCCGAGTATGACCTGCGATCTGCGGGTCAGCGGCCTCGACGACTCCATCACCCCCTCGGAGTTGGTAGAAGCCCTCGCAAAGGCTGGGGGCTGCGGTTCGTCGGACATTAGGTCCGGCGAAATCCGCAAGAGTGCGGCGGGCATGGGAGCGGCCTTTGTAAGGTGCCCTAAAATGGCCGCCAAGAAGGTCATGGCTGGTGGTGGCCGGCTGTTGGTGGGATGGGTGGCGGCGCAGGTGCGGATCTTAGAGGTCTGGCCCCGCCGCTGCTATCGTTGTCTTGCACTGGGCCACGTTAGGGCCCAGTGCAAATCCGAGGTCGACCGCAGCGACGAGTGCCATCGCTGCGGTCTAAAAGGCCACAAGGCCAAAGACTGCTCGGCCGCCCCGCACTGCACCCTTTGTGCAGCAGCGGGCAGGGCGGCTGATCACCTCTCCGGGGGCAAGGCCTGTGCCAAGCCCCCGACTAAGACAGGGGTGAGTAGGTTGAAGGCTGGGGCTGAGGCAAAGGCCAAGTCCCAGTCGACTCGCCCCAAAAAGGTTGCGTCGGAGAACATGGAGGAAGGTTAGGATGGCCCTAACCTTCCTCCAGTGTCACGGAAGGTGACAAGGTAAGAATAAGAGAGAAAGCTAGTAAAGATTTGAGAGAGAGAAATCAAAGATAATTTAAAATACATACAAATTTAATAAAAAACGAGAAAAGAGTGGGTCGTAGGTTAAGCCTAAGGTCATCTAACACACTGTTCCTGGTCCAGAAATACCGCACCCTCCTTGGTTAGCTCTGCAACGCTCCTTCGCCGGTTCGGCCAGTCCTTGGGGTTGCGATCCCAGTGTAAGTACGTCCTCCTTGGCAGATGCCACCGGCCGGTCAAAGGTCCCGGTCCAAAGGTCCAAAAGTGTCCAACAAAGTGGGACTACTGAGGGTGAGCGTTAGCCCGCAGGGTGTTCCTGGAATCGCAAATACTGAGGCATTAGGACAACGCAACGAAGGGGTTGTCTGTGGAAAACCTAAGGATAAGATACAGTTCCCCGAACAACAAATCAGCTATCTAAAGGCGGAAGGAAACTGCGGTGGCGTTTACAATTAAAATTCAAGTTAAGTTTAGACATAATCCAAGGTAGGTAGTCTTACAAGAAACAAAGAGAAATTCAAGACGGCCAAGCAATAATAGGAATAAGTACTAAGTTAATATTACAAATTACAAATCATAATAAATCAAGTAAGTACTACACTACAATTAAGGATACCTACAGCTAGTTCTATGCAGGCTTTAGCGTAGGTGAGTACTAGTAAGAAAGCTTCTAATCGTTATAAAAAATAGGCTGGTCCTAACCAGCCGTTAAAATTTCAAAATGCTAGGGACGCGTCATCGTTACAAGTTCAAAATGAAGTTAATATTAGGAGGCACACAGTTAAGAGCTAAGTTTTCGATAATGCACAACTTACCCAGTATGGGAACACTATATTTCACTTGTTTTAAATAATTATGATATTAAAATGCGATCGTAAGGCAGTATTTACAGCGGCGCGTCAGAGGAGCGTGGAGTCGCGCTGAGGTCG
The DNA here is from genome assembly GCA_951392215.1 of Epirrita christyi. Lineage (NCBI taxonomy): Eukaryota > Metazoa > Arthropoda > Insecta > Lepidoptera > Geometridae > Epirrita > Epirrita christyi. Next base: position 16,257,138 of record OX595844.1, read on the forward strand.
TGTCAGTGACTGGCCCGCGTTCACAGTCCAAATGCCCTCCTCCAAGCTCCGAGGAAAACCAGTTAGGTGACCGGCATAGCGGCCCGCGCGCAACTAATAACTAAAATAAAGTGGAGATTTGTCTGTCTGTTTAATTTAAAAATGAGAAAATAAGATATTATAATAATATCGTGACAGTACCCCCTCTCCCAGAAAAAGGATTTTACCTTAGTGAAATCCGACAAAACTTTAAGTCACTCAAAACGAATTCATCTAGTTACACTATTCAGATCATACATCAACACTCATACTATCTACATCCGCATCTTTCATACTACCTTTCAAAACCAGCAAACAATTCTAGTATTATCATTGTCGCAACCTAACATACCATAGAGTGTTTGATTCAAGTAGACACCAAAACACTCAAGTGTAACCTTTTGAAGGTGATCTTGTATTTTGGTATCATAAATTGTTTTAATAATGTATGATACATTCCTAAGTAATTTGAGCAAGAGTCCTTTTAAATTCGAAAATCAATAAAGTAACATAATAAAGTTATGTAGCGCGGCCAGATTTAATAGGTAGGAACCCTATGCACTCGGGGTGGCTCGCGGGGTTTTTAAACCACGCGCGAAGAACCCTTGGCGGCCGCATGCGCCGGCCAATCAGCGCGCGGCGTGGGTCGTTCGTTCGCATCCCGTGGCTCGCACTGAGCATGGTTTCACGCAGCCGCCGCTTGACGACAACGGCGGCGCGGCGCGGCAGTCGGTCCCCAGCCCTCAGGCGATGTGGTAACGTAAAATCCTCCGCCGCACCGCGACTACCTACTATCATTATTTTGTGTTCAAAACTGTTCCCTGTTAGTTTTAAATTATTTGTGCCACCTCTATTGTAATATCAATTTTAGTATATGTACTGCCGAAGCAAGTACGGTTAGGTTAGGTTAGGTTAGGTTAGGTTGGGCGGGTCTGTGTTTATCCATTAATAGTTGGTTTGGCCTAGCTCCGGTTTTGGGTAAATACGGGCCTTCCTTGCCCGCTCCGGGAGCGGGTGAGGAGGCGAATGGTCTTGAGAGGAGCGCAACAGTCGTTGATCCTCAAGGCAAGTCTGGTGGTCATCCTTCACGTGGTTGCTGCCTGTTATTGGTCTATTTCCTTCTGAAATAGACGTAACTGAAATCACCAGGCGCCTTCACGGTCCTTGTGGGCTGTGTGGGTTGTAGGTTCCGTGCCCCGGATTGTTGGTGTGGTGTCGTTCTGCTCGGTTTCCCGTGGGCCGGCTGTATGGGTCAGTCTTCTTGCGGGATTCTGGGTGGGGCGGCGCTTCAGTGGCAGTTTGGGGTGCGGTAGGGATGGGCCCGCTTGCGGGCGTAGGTGTAGGAACCCCTGTTTGCGATTGGCAGTGCACTTGGGTCCCTCTCACTCGAGTGTGCTTTTTTTTGCAAACGGGGAGGCTTTCCTTCGCATCCTCTAGGTGTATCTAACAGATACATCTGGAGGATGCGCGGGCGTAGGTGTAGGAACCCCTGTTTGCGACTGGTGATGCACTCGGGCCTCGACGCGAGTGTGTTTCCATTTGCAAACGGGGAGGCGTTTCCTTCGTATCCTCTAGGTGTAGGATCCCATACATCTGGAGGATACGACGGAGGTTTGGCGGGCGGTCTCTCTCCAGGTCACTGTATCTGTGTGTGCAGTGACACGGAAAAAGACCGCCAACGGGATGGAAGGTTGGTGTTGGGATGGTGGTCGGTTCGCTCTTCATCGGATGGTCGGTAAAGAGCGAGCCGACCATCATCCTGACACCAACTAGTGAGGCGTTTCCCCCATTTTGGGGAGGGAAGGGGCTCTCCGCGTGTCCCTCTGAATAGCAGAGGGCACAGTGGAGGGCCAGTGTGAGGTGCCCGATGGGCGTGGTGGAGTGCCTCTGCTTGCGACTGGTGGCACACTCGAATTTCGAGTGTGGCACCACTTGCAACGGGGAGGCGCTGCCTTCTCATCACCCAGGCAGAGCGGCTCCCTGCTATGCCTGGATGATGAGACGGCAGGGAAGGGCTGTTTGTTCCCATGTTTGTTTCTGACTGGAATCGGAAGCAAATGTGGGAATAAACGGCGAAGAGGTGTTTTGCCTTCTCTACCTTCCGGGCGTAGCCAGTTCACACCGTCGGACTGAACTATGCTTGGAAGGTAGATGACGGCCAGGAAGGAAGTGACATCTCTCTCTTTCTCCACAAAGTCGTGAGTTTTTCTCGCGACTTTGTGGTGAAAGAGATTGATATCGCTGGGCTCGCGTGGTGGTTGGGGTGAGGGCCCCGGCCACCCTCCTACGAGCCCGTGGACGGTGGCAGCACGGTGTGGACCCTGTGCTGCCACAATTTGGAGGGAGTGTTTGTGGTTGGTATTTTTGGGCCAACCACGGGACGGGCCCGAAAGGGCACCGCGCGAGATGGGCACCGGTGCGTTCCTATGGAGATCCCGGAGCCCATCGACATGCGCAGAGGATGGCCACCGGGGGGGTTTTAGTGAGTCGGTCGGAGTCCCGGCAACCTCACATAGCCCTATCACACCCTCAAAGGTGATAGGGTATCTTGTTGAAGATTTCCCCCTCGACAGCAAAAAAAAAAAAAAAAGGTTAGGTTAGGTTAGGTTAGGTTAGGTTAGGTTAGGTTGGGCGGGTCTGTGTTTATCCATTAATAGTTGGTTTGGCCTAGCTCCGGTTTTGGGTAAATACGGGCCTTCCTTGCCCGCTCCGGGAGCGGGTGAGGAGGCGAATGGTCTTGAGAGGAGCGCAACAGTCGTTGATCCTCAAGGCAAGTCTGGTGGTCATCCTTCACGTGGTTGCTGCCTGTTATTGGTCTATTTCCTTCTGAAATAGACGTAACTGAAATCACCAGGCGCCTTCACGGTCCTTGTGGGCTGTGTGGGTTGTAGGTTCCGTGCCCCGGATCGTTGGTGTGGTGTCGTTCTGCTCGGTTTCCCGTGGGCCGGCTGTATGGGTCAGTCTTCTTGCGGGATTCTGGGTGGGGCGGCGCTTCGGTGGCAGTTTGGGGTGCGGTAGGGATGGGCCCGCTTGCGGGCGTAGGAGTAGGAACCCCTGTTTGCGATTGGCAGTGCACTTGGGTCCCTCTCACTCGAGTGTGCTTCTTTTTGCAAACGGGGAGGCTTTCCTTCGCATCCTCTAGGTGTATCTAACAGATACATCTGGAGGATGCGCGGGCGTAGGTGTAGGAACCCCTGTTTGCGACTGGTGATGCACTCGGGCCTCGACGCGAGTGTGTTTCCATTTGCAAACGGGGAGGCGTTTCCTTCGTATCCTCTAGGTGTAGGATCCCATACATCTGGAGGATACGACGGAGGTTTGGCGGGCGGTCTCTCTCCAGGTCACTGTATCTGTGTGTGCAGTGACACGGAAAAAGACCGCCAACGGGATGGAAGGTTGGTGTTGGGATGGTGGTCGGTTCGCTCTTCATCGGATGGTCGGTAAAGAGCGAGCCGACCATCATCCTGACACCAACTAGTGAGGCGTTTTCCCCATTTTGGGGAGGGAAGGGGCTCTCCGCGTGTCCCTCTGAATAGCAGAGGGCACAGTGGAGGGCCAGTGTGAGGTGCCCGATGGGCGTGGTGGAGTGCCTCTGCTTGCGACTGGTGGCACACTCGAATTTCGAGTGTGGTCCCGGAGCCCATCGACATGCGCAGAGGATGGCCACCGGGGGGGTTTTAGTGAGTCGGTCGGAGTCCCGGCAACCTCACATAACCCTATCACACCCTCAAAGGTGATAGGGTATCTTGTTGAAGATTTCCCCCTCGACAGCAAAAAAAAAAAAAAAAAAGGTTAGTTTAGGTTAGGTTGGGGTGACGTGGTCGGGTTACCTCCTAGTGAGCCTTGAAGCCGTGTTTCAGTTCCCCTGGGATTCGTCCTGGGGGAACGGAAGCATGGTAGGCCGGTGCACCCTGGTTCCCACCGCTAATAACTTTTCACTTTTGTGGGATCTTGTTAGCGGTGGCCGAAAACCCGACACGAAGGCTCCTCCGGGTGTCTCTATGATGAGCATAGAGCACTGCGGATGGAGCTTGGCGGAGGAAAGGAGTTCCTTCTCCGCCGGGTAGGTGGGACGCGCTCAGGTGAGCCGTCCAGTTTGTTGGATCCGAGGAAGGATCAGGGGAGGCCAAATCCCAACATATGGTTTCGGCGCCTGCCGAAGGGAGTATTGTGTGTGTGAGTCCGGATCTGCACTGCCGCATCTCATCCGCGACCGCGTTGTACAAGGTTAACTTACTAAAGGTTAGGTTAGGTTAGGTTAGGTTAGGTTAGGTTAGGTTAGGTTAGGTTAGGTTAGGTTAGGTTAGGTTAGGTTAGGTTGGGGTGACGTGGTCGGGTTACCTCCTAGTGAGCCTTGAAGCCGTGTTTCTGGTCGTCTGGGATTTGTCCTGGAGGAACGGAAGCATGGTAGGCCGGTGCACCCTGGTTCCCACTGTTAATAACTTCTCACTTTTGTGGGATCTTGTTAGCGGTGGCCGAAAACCCGACACGGAGGCTCCTCCGCGTGTCTCTATGTGTATCATACAGCACTGCGGATGGAGCTTGGCGGAGGAAAGGAGTTCCTTCTCCGCCGGGTAGGTGGGACGCGCTCAGGTGAGCCGTCCAGTTCGTTGGATCCGAGGAAGGATCAGAGGAGGCCAAATCCCAATATATGGTTTTGGCGCCTGCCGAAGGGAGTATTGTGTGTGTGAGTCCGGATCTGCACTGCCGCATTCTGTCCGCAGCCGCGGTGTACAAGGATGTACATAGCGGTTGTGGACAGGAGGTCGCGGTGCGCATCCGGGCTCACACGCGCAGTATGGTCGGGGGGAACCCGGCCGCTAGGGCGCCACACGGGGACCTCACCCCTTAAAAAAGGAAAAAAAAAAACATGAAATGGCAGATCTAAAAAACATATTACCTCAGGTGGGTATCAGCAATGCTGAAGAATCCCACGGTGCTACGGCATCCAACCCCACCGTATCTGAGGGGGGAAAGAAATGCCAAGACGTAAGGGGGTCTTCTCGCGGCTCAACATCATCGCGGAAGACGGCTGCTTCGGCAGCGGCAGCTGTAGCTTCGGCAACGGCTGGTGGAGTGAAGGAGGCTTCGTTTGCGAGGCCGAAGAGGCGGGCGAACGTGGCGAGTGATGGAGGTGAGGAGTCAGACGGCTCAGTCATGTCCATCTCCTCGCATACTTCGGTCGCTTCAACGGCTTCGGAGGCGACGCGAATTGGAAGGAAGCGTTCGAAGAGGGTGAACGATGGCGCCTCGGACCTCGAGGCCAAGCGCGCCACGTTCTTAAAAAACCGGAAGGACAGCGAAGAGGAAGAGGCTTTTAACCCCGAAGTGATGCCCGACCTGACCATTAGGTCTAAGGCAAACCTGCCGTCGGCACATGACCTAGGGGGGGAAATGCGAGCGCTGCCAACTTCGGAGTTGGAGGCCTGCATGGTGGTCGAACTGCAGACCATTGAAAAAATCGCCGACAGGTCCAAAAACTTGCGCGGCGATTTCGTCAAGGGTCTTCGAGTTTCAGTGCGGAGGGCTGAGGCCATCATGAGGGAAGCAACGCAGCGCTCCCTCGTGGACGTGAATGTGGAGCGGCTCGAGCGGGAGAATGCCGAGCTGCGAGCCAAACTGGTTGACCTCTCCACCAAAGTGGATAAGCTGACGGATGCGATCCGTCAGCAAAACAGTCCCCAAGCCAGTGCTGGTAGCGTGGCTCAACCGGTGGCGTCACCATCTGCTACCAGAGGGACGGACTGGGAAGGCCGGTTCATGGAGCGCATCGTCGCGCTCATTGATCAGAAGTTGGCGGCTAGCAGAGCACAGCCTTCTTCTAACTTGCAGGTCGGCACAGCAGCACCCGCAGTGCCAGGGCCATCAAAAGGACCCACTTATAAGGCGAGTAGTCGGCTTTTGCCACCCACTTCCCTGCCACCCGTGCAGTCGTGGTCTCTCGAGGAACAGGTGCCAAAGGCATCGGCCTCCTCGTGGGCGACAGTGGTGGGGAAGAAGAAGGGAAAGGGGAAGGAGAGAGCTCCACCGCCGGCAAAATCCGGGCCGTTGGCTGGCCCCGTTGCTGGCCCAAAGGCTGCCCCCAAGGCTGGTCCGAAGGCTGGTCCCAAGGCTGGCCTGAAGGCTGGTCTCAAAGCTGGCCCAAAGGCTGCCCTGAAGGCTGGCCCCAAAGTCGGCCCCAAGGCTGTTATTAGGCCCGAGCGGCTGCCGACATCTGCCGCGATCACAGTGACGGTTCCGGAGGGTTCGGACATCACTCTCGCCGCAGTCATGGCAGCTGCTAAGGCCCGAATAAAGCTGGCTGAATTCGGGGTGGACACCGTTCGCTCGAAAAAAGCAATCACTGGAGGACTTATCTTGGAGGTGTCGGGACCCGACTGCGCCTCCAAAGCCGACAAATTGGCTGAACGAATGAGCGTGGCCCTCAAAGATCTGGATGTGCGTGTTGCGCGCCCAGTGAAAACGGGGGAGTTGCGGCTGAAGGACCTTGACGACAGCATCACACCTCGTGAGGTGCAGATTGCAGTTGCCGAGGCCGGAGGCTGCTCAGTCATCGACGTGCGGGTGGGCGAAATACGACGCTCACCCACTGCCCTGGGCACGGTATGGGTCCGTTGTCCACTAGTTTCCGTGCGGAAACTAGCTGCGGCAAAGCACGTCGTTGTCGGATGGGTGTCGGCTCGGGTCGACTATCTGACCTCGAGGCCACTCCAGTGCTTCCGGTGCTTGGAGTACGGGCACGTACGCAGCATGTGTCAGGGCACAGTGGACCGTAGTAGCTTGTGCTACGCGTGCGGCGAAGCCGACCATAAGGCGAGCCAGTGCACACGTCCGCACAAATGTCCGCTGTGCACCGACAAGGGCTGTAAAGCTGACCACAGGATGGGCAGCAAGAAGTGCCACCCACCCAAGGGTAAGGGTAAGAGGAAACCATCTCCAGCCCCAGCACCGGAAGGAAAAGCGGCCCCAACAGAAGGGGCTGCTAAGTCGGGTCCTAAAGGCTCGCCCCAGGAAGGCATGGAGGTAATGGATCACACCATACGAGTCCTCCAGTGCAATTTGAACCACTGCCGGAGCGCGCAGGATCTTGTCCTGCAAACCTTCGCGCAGTGGTCCATTGCACTTGCCGTAGTCGCGGAGCCCTATCGTATTCCGGATCACGCTCGATGGTTTGGGGACGATTTGGACTCCGTCGCTATTTATTGGGGCGGCAACCAGGGTGACCCCCCCTGTGCCCTTCTGGAGAAGGGTCAGGGTTTCGTGGCCACGGAATGGGATCGCCTAGCCGTTGTGGGCTGCTACATCTCTCCCAACTGTACACTGGTCGAGTTTGAGGTGTACCTGGACGCGGTGGGTGATTGCATTCGCAGGTGCCTTCCACGTCCCGTGCTTGTCTTGGGCGACTTCAACGCTCACTCTAGTGAGTGGGGGAGTCCCCAAAACAACCCTAGAGGAGAGACCATTGTTGAATGGGCGGCGGGTATAGACCTCCGATTGCTAAATCGGGGGTCCGTAAGCACATGTGTGCGGTGGCAGGGGGAGTCGATCGTGGATATATCCTGGGCGACTCCTTCTGCCACACACATGGTGTCGGGATGGAGAGTAGCGGAAGAGGTGGTCACTTTATCCGATCACCGCCACATTGTTTTTAATGTGGCCCTCCGCCCCCCGGACCGTGCGTCCCGCCGCGATGGCAGCCCGCCGCGACGATGGGCCCTCAAGCGGCTCGACAGGGATGTGTTCGAAGCCGCAGCCATCGTCGCGGCCTGGCCGGATGGCCACGCCATGCCTGATCCTGTGAGGGAGGCAGCCTGGTTCCGGGCAACGATGACGTCGATTTGTGACGCATCCATGCCCCGAGCCAGGCCAACCAAGCGTAGGGCGGTGTACTGGTGGTCGGAGGAGCTTGCGCGGCTGCGCGAGACATGCCTGCGCACCCGACGCCTGTACACCAGAGCCCGAAGAAGAAGGCGAGCCCTTGCCGAAGAGACGGATAGAGCCTACGAGGTATACCGAGGTGCGACAAAGGCGCTCCAAGGCGCCATAGCTGAAGCCAGGTCTCGGTCCTGGAGCGAACTCCTCGAGGGACTGGATAGGGATCCATGGGGCCGCCCGTACAAGACTGTACTGGGCAAGCTCCGCGCATGGGTCCCTCCACTGACGGAAACCCTGGACCCAGTGCTCGTGGGGGGAGTTGTTGATACACTCTTCCCAAGGGTCCAGGACAGTCCCTCTACCCCCGTGTCTTCATCGGACCCAAACATCTGGGCCGATGATATGGGGGTATCCGAAGAGGAGTTGGACCGAGCCGTAAAGCGCCTCAGGGCTCGTAATACAGCACCTGGCCCTGACGGAATACCTGGTCGGGCTTGGGTGCTGGCTCTATCCGCCGGTTTGGGGGACAAATTGAGGCGGCTTTTTGATAGCTGCCTCTGTACTGGTGTGTTCCCCAAGGAATGGAAGGAGGCAAGGTTGGTCCTCTTGAAGAAGGACGGCAGGTCCGCGGACTCTCCCTCTGCGTATCGTCCCATCTGCCTGCTGGACGAGGCTGGCAAATTATTCGAGAGAATAATTGCCGCCCGTCTATGCACACATCTGTGGCAGGTAGGCCCCAACCTGTCGGATAACCAGTTCGGTTTCCGACAGGCGCGTTCAACGGTGGACGCGATTCTTCGTGTCCGTACGCTGTCGGACCAGGTAGTGTCCCGGGGCGGGAGGGTGCTGGCGGTGTCCTTAGACATCGTTAACGCCTTTAACTCCTTGCCCTGGAGGGCAATCAGGGAGGCACTCGTGTTTCACGGAGTGCCCCTCTACCTGCAGCGCATTGTTGGCGCGTATCTGCGCGACAGATGTGTGCAGTACGTGGGCAGGGACGGTGCATTGCACGAGAGGGAGGTGTATTGTGGGGTTCCGCAGGGGTCTGTTTTAGGGCCCCTCCTGTGGAACCTTGCATACGACGCGGTCCTGCGCGTCGATCTCCCCGCCGGCGTACAAGTCGTCTGCTATGCGGATGACACGCTTGTATTAGCTGGTGGGGACTCCTTCGACAGGACCAAAGGGCTCGCCGAGCTTGGTGTGGCATGTGTCGTGGACAAGATCCACGAGCTGGGTCTGCGGATAGCGCCTCATAAGACCGAGGCGCTGTGGTTCCACAAGTTCCCGAGGGGAAGGGAACCACCCAGCTTGTCGGTTCGCGTAGGTGACGTTGATGTCCAGGTGGGGCGGTACCTTAAGTACCTCGGCCTTACCCTGGACAGTCGCTGGGACTTCGGGGAGCACTTCAGCCGCTCCGTCCCCCGGATTCAGAGGGTAGTGGGTGCTTTGCATAGACTGCTACCAAATCTCGGGGGACCTAGGGAGGGCGTTCGCCGCCTCTACGCAGGGGTGGTGCGATCGATGGCTCTCTACGGAGCGCCCGTCTGGTCACACAGACTAGCGGGTGTTAGGCGTTATAGGCTACTGTATAATAGCCTACAACGTTCTATAGCCATCCGGATCGCACGGGGGTATCGGACGATATCCCATGAGGCGGCCAGCATCTTGGCGCGGTTCCCGCCCCTCGACATCTTGGCGGAGATGGACGCACGAGTATACGTGCGCCTCCGTCAGGATGCCATGGGCGAGAACACGCCTGCTGAAGTGCGGGTGCAAGAGCGCCGGCGTGCGCTCGTTAGGTGGCGCGAGCGGCTCGAGGAGCCAGGAAGCTCGCGCCAACGCGTCGTCGGCGCCATTGCACCAGACCTCGAAGCCTGGCTGGGAAGGCAACATGGTAGCGTCACCTATAGGCTTACTCAGATACTCACGGGGCATGGTTGCTTCGGTGAGTATTTGAGTAGGATCGGACGCGAACCGACACCACAATGCCATCATTGTGGGTGGGACTCGGATTCTGCGCAGCATACGCTGGAGCAATGCTCAGCGTGGTGCCTGGAGCGCGGAATCCTAGTCAACAGGATCGGGCAGGATCTCTCTCTGCCAAGCGTAGTCGAGGCTATGTTGGCAGATGAGACGGCGTGGAAGGCCGTGGCCTCTTTCTGTGAGACCGTAATGGTTCGGAAAGAGGCCGCCGAGCGAGATCGGGAGAGGGCCGATCCCGCTCGGAGAAGGAGGCGGCGGCGGGGCGTCGGCAACGGCCGCCCCGCGCTGCCTGCCCCCCCATGAGGGGGGGTGAGCGGTAGCCCCTGCCGAGCAGGGGTCTTTTCGGGTCCGCGGGTAGTTGGAGTTGGGGACTCTGGCTGCCCGTATGCGGATCTCGGGAAGGCGGCGGCAACTTGTGGCAAGTTGTCGCTGTGAGCACCTTCAAGGTGCCGGGCGTGACTATGGGTGTCATTCCTGGGACTTGTGCTCCACAGGCAATTGCGAGAGGGGCACCGGTGCGTTCCGTATGGAGATCCCGGAGCCCCTTGACATGCAATGAGGCCGGCCACCGGGTGTGGTTTAGTGAGTCGTCGGAGTCCCGACAACCTCACATAATTCAATTACTTCCCCCAGTAATTGTTTATCTGGTTGCAGATTCCCACCCGTTACCAAAAAAAAAAAAAAAAAAAAAAAAAAAAGGTTAGGTTAGGTTAGGTTAGGTTAGGTTAGGTTTTTTTTTTTTTTTTTTTTTTTTTTGCGGAGGAGGGGGAAATCCTCAAAGGATACCGCGAAGGGTACCGCGGTTATGTCGGATTCTGCCTTGAGAGAAGGCAGCCTACCGACTAAAAACCCCCTCCCCACTGCAGTCCGCCATCTAGGGCATATTCCGGGGCCTGGGCTTTTGAGAAGCGCACTAGCTACCCGGCGTCGGATGGTGTAGAGTTTGATGCTGGTGTGAAGATGTAGTTGCTTGAGCAGGTCGAAGTTTTGATGGCTATTGATGAAAGATCTGGTAGGTGTGCAGGAGTATGTTCCGGCTGATAGAAGTTCAGGCGTATACCTAAATACACCTAAAGAAAGCGATTGGATGTTTTAAAGCTAGGTATGTACATACATGAATGCAGACACTTAATTACAAAAAGGAGCTATTACAAAGTAGAGTTCTTAAAACTAGATATGTACAGGTATGACTTAGAAACATATTTTCAAAGAGGTGTTAGTAGTTAGTTAAAAACAGTGGACATGATTAAGTGAGAAGAGTACTTAAATAATTATTTAAAATGCTTAAAAGTTTACGGATTGTGAGTTTTTTTTTTTTTTTTTAATTATTTTTTATATATGTATATTTTTTATTTTTTTCTTTTCGTTTTTTCTTTTCCATTAACATTATTATTATTATATATATATATATATTTTTTTTTTTTTAATGAGTACACATGATTAAATAGGTAAAAGAAAATTTTACAATTAGACAATTATATTAGAATAGCACTCCAGGGTCCAAACAAGCGAAATTCACCCCGCGACAAACAGTCCCAAGCCCCACCTCAAGGTCGCCCCTGTCCCTCCTCTGTACACATGCTACAAAATAAAAGTAACAATAACAGGGGCGACCTCAAAGAGGGGCCCAGACCTAATCACCGCGAAGTGAAATCCGATCATCCGGGCCCGAGAGTGCTAAGAAAGTGGAATGGGAGAGTGAATAAGATTAGTGGTGAGAGTGATACTAGAGTCCATAGTCAGTCCTGGATCGGACCCTGTTTATCATGTGTTGAACTAGGGGGCACTTGTTAGATGTAGCACTGTGTAATGTGTCTTTGGATTTGAGATTTTTGGCTTTGCTAAACTGGGCGCAGTTGTGGCAGGCAATCTTAGTGGGATCGTTCTTGTTTGGGCAGTTTTTGTACATGTGTGAGGATGAGGAGCAATGAGAGCATGTTGGGTTAGTTTGTGTACATTTGTTCCTGGTGTGGCCAAATTGCAGGCATTGGTAGCATTGAAGTAAGGGGGGATGATCCTCTGCCTGGACGCGTTGGTGACTGATGTTGATTCGGCCATTCTCAGTGATGGCCTTCCACAAGGTAGGGGTGACCATGAAGACCGCGTTATATAAGTTGGGATTTTTGTTTCCCCGTTGGAATTTTAGTTGGAAGTCCTCCCTGTCTGCAATGTTTTCCTTGACACAGTCGTTTTGTATAGGGATAATATCCATGAGAGTTTCAGGCGTAGTGGACTTGTGGATGCCCTTGAGGATAATCATAGGTTTGAGTTTCTTGCAGGGTTCAGCTTCCACCTCACTAAGGGGCTGCTTGGATTTGTTGATGGCTATTTCTCTGTGCTCTGGACTGTCAAATTCTACCATGAGTTTGTTGTTGGATATGTATTTGATTCCAGCGGGGGCGAAGTTGGTGTCCTTAAAGGAAATGCTCCTGTGCCAGGCTTGTACTGTCTCCTGATGGTTAGTTGCTGGTGTTTTTGTGGAGATGGTAATAGCTGATTTTGATATTGGAGCTTTGGAGGCATGAGGAGGTGCAGCTGGCGCCGGGCTAAGTGGAGAGTCAGTGTGAGTGATGGGTATTTGTTTTTGAATCTTTGATATTTCTTCTTTGATAGTGTCTCTTATTACCTCAACGATAGAGTGATCGGTAGTTGGTGTAGATGTCGGCTTAGAAGCAGGGAGACTCGATGTAGATGCCGGCATGGGCGTGGGGAGGTTCTTATATTTGGAGCAAAACTGTTCTACGCGGGTAAGAATGTCGATTACTCTTTGCTTGATAAATTCCTTGTTGATTCTGGTAAGGCTTTTGCCTTCAGTAAGTTTTCTAAGAATGAGCTTAGTGTCGCCGCGAGTACAGTCAAAGAGATCTTCGAAGGGATCAAAATCATCGCAATCAGAAGGGCCGTGGGCAGCGTTATCACTTGGGTTTAGTTCGTTAATGTTGGTGAGATCCATGATACACCCTTTGTGCAGCAAATTTGCCCGACTAATAGTGCTCAAATAACTCACCCAGCTTGCCGCGATTTTCAGTGGGAGTATCCAAATCACGTCCCAAATTCACCGCTGCACAGATCTCACAAAACTCACAAAACTCACAGAAGTCACCAAACTCACATCCCAAACTCACTAAACTTGCCCGACTAACAGAGCTCACACAAGTCACGCAACTTGCCGCGATTTGAACGGAAGTCACCAAACTCACATCCCGAACTCACTTAACTTGCCCGACTAACCGAGTTCACATAAGTCACACAACTTGCTGCGATTTAAGTGGAAGTCACCAAACTCACGTGCCAAACTCACTGAACTCACGTCCCGAACTCACTTAACTCACATTCCGAACTCACTAAACTCACAAGACGATTGGTTTGGTGAGACTCACCGAATTTCGGGAGCTAAGGCCAAATGCGACTGGTCGCGGCCGCTGCCGGGTCGAGACTGGTTAGGTTAGGTTAGGTTAGGTTAGGTTAGGTTAGGTTAGGTTAGGTTAGGTTAGGTTAGGTTAGGTTAGGTTAGGTTAGGTTAGGTTAGGTTAGGTTAGGTTGCCGGATGGCGTACCTGGACGTGTCTTGGCACTTTCTTTGAAGCACTTGGGGAGTCGACTTCTAGAGTTGTTTGACTCTTGCTTGGTGTCAGGTAGATTTCCCAAGGTGTGGAAAGATGGTCGCCTCTGCCTTCTTCGGAAAGAGGGGCGCCCACATGACTCTCCCTCTGGTTATCGGCCAATAATTCTGCTGGATGAGGTGGGGAAAATACTGGAACGGATTGTTGTTAGCCGCATACATGAACATTTGTCATCTGAGGGTCCCGATTTGGCGGAAGAACAGTATGGTTTCAGATTCGGACGCTCCACAGTCGATGCGTTGCTGCGCCTTAAGCAAATCGCACAGGAGGCTGTAGCGCAAGGGGAACGCGTGTTGGCGGTATCGTTAGATATCGCCAACGCGTTCAATAGTCTCCCCTATGAATCCATCGAAGAGGCGCTCCGATACCATGGCGTGCCCCTTTATCTCCGAAGGCTGGTAGAGCATTACTTAAGAGAGCGAGATGTTCTCTACCTGGATGACAATGGCATAACGCGCGCCAGGCGCATGACGTCCGGTGTTCCACAAGGGTCAGTGATGGGCCCTTTGCTGTGGAACATCGGCTACAACTGGGTGCTAAGAGGTGCACTGCTTCCCCGGACGCATATCATCTGCTATGCAGATGATACACTGTTCATCGCACGGGGAAGCAGCTATGAAGAGGTTGCGCATCTGACCACAGTGGGTTCTACCCTTCTGGTCGGCCGTATTCGGTTACTGGGGTTAAAGGTCGCTCTTAACAAAACGGAGGCCATCTCTTTCCATGGAAGAGGTGGCAGGCTGCCAGCAGGTGCCTATGTTCGGGTGGATGGCGTGCGGGTCAAAGTTGGGACCTGCATTAAATACTTGGGGCTCACGCTAGACAGTGCCTGGAAGTTCTTTGAGCACTTCCTGCGGTTGAGCCCAAAAGTACAGGGGGCAGCAGGGTCTCTAGCACGTCTTCTGCCCAATTTGGGTGGACCTGGTGCGCCTTGTCGCCACTTGTATGCGGGGATCGTAAGATCGATGGTCCTATATGGATCGCCAGTGTGGGCTGATGCTCTGACTGCCAAGAACAAGGCTCTTTTGCGGAGGTCGCAGAAGATTATGGCAGTCAGGGCAATACGGGGATACCGCACCGTGTCATATGGCGCCGCATGTACTATTGCTGGGTCCCCCCCGTGGGACAAGGAAGCTGAGGTACTGGCCGTGATGTATCATCTAAGGCAGGTCTGGCTTGCGCAAGGGGATCATCTGGCCCCACTAGAGGTGCGGCTTGTTAGAAAACAAGCCTACGAGGCCGCCATAGAGCGTTGGGCTGAAGAATTGCACTCTGCACAATTCGGCCGATGGACTATTGACGCTGTGCTTCCAGTGCTGGATGAGTGGGTGCACCGAAAGCACGGCGTCCTTACTTACAGACTTGTGCAAGTGCTGTCCGGGCATGGATGCTTTGGACGGTACTTGCACAGAGTCGCACGGAGGGAAGTAAGCCCAATCTGCCAGCATTGCAACAATGCCGAGGATACGGCGCAGCACACACTTGAAGTGTGCAATGTATGGGTGTCACAGCGGCAGTTGCTCAAAGCAGTAGTTGGACAGGATCTCTCGCTGCCGAGCGTGGTTAAATCCATGCTTGACAGTGACAGATCCTGGGAGGCTATGGTCTCCTTCTGCGAAGACGTCATGTCGCAGAAGGAGGCCGCGGAGCGGGTCAGGGAGGAGGATCCTCAAGCTGATCCGCTCCGTCGGCGGAGGACTGGAAGAAGGCGGCGGCAATTCCACCGCCTTCTTCCACTCGATGGAGGCCAGCCGGGTCTGGGTGCGGGGAGCCCCAGCCTGGCATTGCACAGGCCTCCTACGCCGGGAGATGTCCTTCATAATCCAGGACATCTCCCTCCCCCCCAAAGGGGTGATAGAGTGGTTCGCCTCAGGCGGACTATAACCGACAGGGCCGCGGTCGAATCCGACCGGGACCCCGTGACCCTGTCAAGTGCTAGCGCGCCGTCGAACGAATCGTCTGGTGACGAGTGGTTCGACGACGCGTTAGCACTGAGGTGATAGAGGGAATATCGATGGGTTTTTAGTCGGTATGCCACCGGCTCCTAATATTCTGTTAGAAGTTAGGTGGTGAGCCCGACAGACCCCCTCGGCTCTCCCTGAGCCGTGGGACATGCATAAAGAGCATTTTCCCATCGTTAAAAAAAAAAAAAAAAAAAAAAAAAAAAAAAAAGGTTAGGTTAGGTTAGGTTAGGTTAGGTTAGGTTAGGTTAGGTTAGGTTAGGTTAGGTTAGGTTTTTTTTTTTTTTTTTTTTTTTTTTTTGTCGTCTCGAAACGACTCTAAGTAGTCCCTCTGACGTATGTCAGAGCCTTTTTCTAACCTTGTTTCTATTATCTATCATCTTTCTTTATTTCCAATTCTCTTTCAATGTAGATGGGGAAAGGGGGGAATGGGTTAACAATTTTTTATTTTATATTTTACTGCTAGGTTTACATGTTTTTGTAGATACTTTTTTAATTATACATGTTGAAATTTTTAAAATTAAATATTCCAACCTGTTCAACACACAAAGTAGGTACCTTATAATATTTTTGTATTGACATTATTACTAGTGTTTTATTCTATACATCATTTCCTTACTGCACTAATTTACATATATTTTCTTATGCTACTTTACATAAATGCTGTTTATATATATTATACAATATACATTCAACATTACTTATTTATCTGTTTATTTCTTATAATAACTCTCTCCGCTATTTTAATACAGTAATTTAGCAACTTGTGTCTTGTATTCTTATCAGCAAAGATTTCGGATACAGTTTCTGCATTTAATATATAACCTAACTTTATTTCAGCTTCATACCTTTGCAGACCGTACACGGGACATTCAAACAGACAGTGCGGCACTGTCTCCTCCACTTCGGGTTCACAGATGCACGATGGGTTCCCCTTACACTTGAATCTGTGCAAGTATTCGGAGAAACCACCGTGCCCCGTCATAACTTGGGTGAGTATCCCGTTTGACTCTATTTCTCGAATGAATTTATAACATTTTATTGGATCAGGAAGGAACATTCTTGTAACGGCTGCGGTCTCACCTGATCTATATCTCCGGCTCCATTCATCAAGCGTGTCCAATCGGATCTGTCGCTTGATGAATGAAACCGGACACTGATCATAGTTGTCCCTTGTTTTGGACTTAAGAGCAGCGTCCTTTGCCAAATTATCAGCACGCTCATTCCCTTCGAGTCCAGCATGAGCCTTTATCCAGAAAAGACTAATGGCCTTATTCTGGTGTTTTGCGGCTTTGATGTTTTCGCGGACTTGTTTAGCAAGGGGATGGTTTGAGCTCGGATTTGCGATTGTCTCAAGCGACGACCTCGAGTCGCTGTAAATGCCAAACGTGATGTTGGAGCTTTGGAGGATTTGCTTTGTGGCCTCACATATGGCCAATAATTCGGCCTGGTAAACGGTGCAGTGGGACGACAGCTTCAATTTTCGGGTTTTGGTCTCTGCCTCACCGTGCCATATAGACAGTGCTGCACCGACCCTACCCTCAATTTTACTGCCGTCCGTAAATATTCGCATCTCATGGCTACTGTGAGCGCTAACTTGTTCCTCGTCTACCAGGCACGTGAATTCAATGACCTCATGCTCAGCCGGATGACCAGTTTTTGCAAATGCTACCCGTTTTTCCATCTCCCTATCTCCTACTTCCGGCCGGAAAACTCCTCTCTTTACCTCATACAGGGCAGCTGCCTCCTGTATTCTGAGGTCAAGAGGAAGAATCCCAGCCAGAACCAGTGCCGAGTTTAGGGAGACTGTGCGGTAGGCCTTGCATATCTTTTGCGCAAACCCTCGTTGCACCACGTTCAGCTGCTTTTTAATTCCGAGCTTTTTGGCTGCTGGTGCCCAGGCGCTGGCTGCATACATCACGATGGGTTCCACTACTGCCGTATATATCGTACGTATGACTTCGGGATGGAGGCCCCAGGTGACCCTGGCAGCTTTTGATAGTTGCTTGTAAACGTTCAAAGCCTTCTTGCACACGTTTGTCGCGTGTGCATTGAACGTCAGCTTATTGTCAATCGTGAGCCCCAGAATCTTGAACTCCGTCGACATGCCAATGCTGATCCCGCCCATGTTCAGGTGTGGCGTGTCATACTTAAGTCTGCGTGTTATAAGCATCGCATTTGTTTTATGCGGCGCAAACCTAAGCTTGTTCCTGACACCCCACTCCCGAACATACTCAAGAGCAGCATTGGCACGTCGTTGGACCTCCATCGCCGTATCTCCGTCGAACAGCAGAACCACATCGTCTGCGAAAGCCTGGCAATAATCTCCGCGCTGTTCGAGACCGTGGAGGAGTGGGTCGAGGACCAAATTCCACAGGATTGGACCTCCAATGGATCCCTGTACGCATCCTTTATTTGTTCCTCTGGTCACTTCCTCTCCTGCATACCGCACTCTAACGCTCCTATTCGTGAGGTAGCTGTCTATCAGCCGCCTGATGTTAATGGGACAGTTTTCCTCAGCCAGTCGGATTCTGATCGCAGGCCACCATGCGTTGTCGAAAGCTCCCTCTATGTCAAGTGAAACCACAGTAACCAGCTTCTTCTGTTCCAACTTTTGACGTATTTGTTGAATCATGACATAGAGAGAGTCTTCAGTGCTCCTTTGGGGCACGAATCCGTACTGACGAGTACTAAGTCTTGGGAGTAAATGCCACCTTACTCGGCCGATCATCATCTTCTCCAGGATCTTACCCATGACCGGCAACAGTCCGATGGGTCTATACGATCTAGGATCAGTATAGTGCTCCTTTCCGGGCTTCCGCAGTACCACAACTGTTGCCTCCTTCCAGATGGTTGGGAAGTGGCTTTGTTCTAAGCACTTGTTTGCCAGTGACAGGCATAGGCTGGGATCCTGGAGAATAGCATGTTTACATATGTCTGCCGTTAGACCGTCCGAACCTGGGGCTTTTTTGGGATTGAAGCTGTTCATAGCAGATCTTAGCTCCTCGGCGGTAAACGGTGGGTCATGGCTTCCATCATGCCCCAGTCCGTTTACTTGTTCAGCTCTCTGTCTAGTCTGCTTATGATCTATGTTATCTTCTTCTTCCTTGTCCTCAGGGTAAAAGGTCTCGGCTAAAAGATTCGCAGACTCTTTGTGACCCAAGATTGTTCCTTCCCTAACCAGAGGAAGATCCTCATGTCTTTTGCTCGTTTTCCCTATCACCCGGTAAATCCCTTCCCATAAACCCTCCTTATCTTGTTTTTGACAAAATTCCTTCCAGCTATCTATTTGACATTTTTTAGTTTCTAATTCATAATTTTCTTTTGATTTCAGGTACTCAGTGATGACCTTCTCCCTGTGGATCGGCGCTGCGCAACGAATTCGACGCTTCCTCGTGAGGACCTCTTTCTTCAGCTTCGAGAGTTCTTCCGACCACCACGCGATTGTAAGTTTATTATTTGATTTATGTTTAGGTATACTATTGTTACTTGCTTTTACTATTTGATCTATATATGATTCTATTCTATTTTCTAAATGTTCCGTATTATTAATTTTTTCCATTTCTGTTTTAGTTAAGTTATCTTCTTCCAATAATTGGGCCAGTTTCACATGAAATTGGCTCCAATTAGCTTTTTTGGTATTGAAAACCCGCGTAGTTCTCTTAATATTGACGCCTTTTGCTTCCTGTAGTTTTAATTTTAATGTTATTGCATTGTGGTCTGAATTAATCATGCCTTCGTCCACCTTCCACTCCTCCACAAGACTAAGCATCTCCGCTGTACAGGCCGTTACGTCTACAAAACTACTGTACGCTTTGTTTCCCCTTACAGTGTCAAAAGTAGGGACGTCACCTTCATTCAGCACATGTAGACCCATCTCATGCAAGGCACCAGCCATCTCTTCGCCCCTGCTATCAACTTTTGGACTCCCCCACCACGTACTCTTGGCGTTTGCATCCCCCCCAATGATAATTCTCCTAGATCCAGCTTTCTGCTCTTCTGCTTTCTTTTCTGCTTTCTGGTTAGGTTAGGTTAGGTTAGGTTAAGTTAGGTTAGGTTAGGTTAGGTTAGGTTAGGTTAGGTTAGGTTAGGTTAGGTTAGGTTAGGTTAGGTTAGGTTAGGTTGGGCGGGTCTGTGTTTATCCATTAATAGTTGGTTTGGCCTAGCTCCGGTTTTGGATAAATACGGGCCTTCCTTGCCCGCTCAGGGAGCGGGTGAGGAGGTGAATGGTCTTGGGAGGAGCGCAACAGTCGTTGATCCTCAAGGCAAGTCTGGTGGTTATCCTTCACGTGGTTGCTGCCTGTTATTGGTCTATTTCCTTCTGAAATAGACGTAACAAAAATCACCAGGCGCCTTCACGGTCCTTTTGGGCCGTGTTGGTTTAGGATAATTTGTGGAGGAAAGGAGGTTTTCCTTCTCCGATAGGGAAGTGGATTGGGCTCAGTTGAGGTGCCAGTGGAGGAAATCCGTGTTTTCTCGGATTTAGTGTGACCAAATCCCAATATATGGTTTGGCGCCTGCCGAGGGGAGTATTGTGTGTGTGAACCTGCATTTGTGCAGCACTATGCTAGTGCAGATTCACACACATAATATGGTCGGGGGGAACCCGGCCATTAGGGCGCCACAAAAGTAGATTTGGCTCAGTTGAGCTGTCAGTGGAGGAAATCCGTGTTTCTCGGATTGAGGATGACCATATACCAACATTTGGTTCTGGCGCCTGCCAAGGTGAGTATTGTCTATGTAAACTTTATAGCAAATAGGACGCCATTAGTTAGAAAGGGGAGCTCACCCCTGGGAGAAAAAGAGACGACGATGTGGAGCATTGGAGTAGAAAAAAAATATGGATCCAAGTAGTTTTAAAAATGGTCCCCAGGTGGGTCCCCGAAAGGGGGAATCCCACTCCTCCACTGCTGTGCCAGTGGAGGGCTGCCCCTCGTACTCTGGGGGGGGCAAAAACTACGCCGTAGGCCGGCATTCCGCCCGCCTTCGTGAACGCAACCCAAGCTTAAACTGTAAATCGGACACTGAGATTGCATGTAATTTGGAAAAAGATGATATGGAGAAGGATGCGCGCGCCTTGAAGGTGTGCGCCAATACCATTGAGCCTGGCTTGATGATGGAACCGCGGATGAAGGAACCGCGAGTTGTAATGACACGTCTGTCAGGAACTGACAATGACAGGAGCCTTGAGACGGTGACGTCCGGAACTGTGTCGGATGGTGACAGCCGATTTTGGCAGAGGAGACCAGGATTGCCAGATGTTAGTAGCTCCGACGCAGACTCTGACGTCACTGTGACGGGAGAGACGTCGTCACCCAAGGCGACGAAGTTGGTAAAGGGCAGAGGCCGCCCGCCCACTACTGGGCAGTTTGTTGGCCTAGCAAAGGTCAAGCAAGCACTCAATGCCGCCAAGCGAGAACAATTTCTCCTTGACACTGCTGAGGAGGTGACGCAAGCGACGAAAAGAACGCGAAATACAAGGGTAACGTGCCCATCACGTATAGCCGGTCTTCTGGCGGGTGAGGTTGACGACCAACTGGCGTCGTCCCTAAATAAGCAAGTGCTGGATTGCGTGGACATCATCAAAACAGTGTCCCGCAAATCTAGCCACCTGAGTGGCCCGTTTCAGAAGTCTCTGAACGAGGCAACCCAATACATAGTCGAGGCGGTGGAGGTGCTCAGCAAACGCTCCATGTCTGAGGAGACAACCAAGTTGCAGGCAGCCAACACACGCCTGCAAGCAGAGCTAAGTGCTCTCCGTAAGGAGTTTGTCGATCTAAGAGCGGATTTGCTGCAGGCTCAACCTGTGACGGTGACGGAGCCTCGAAGTGTAGTTCAACAGCTGGATGTGGAGGGGCTGTCACATGCCATCATGATCCAGGTTGGGACCATGATGAATGCTAGGCTGGAGGCTCTCGAGGGGAGACTTCTTCCAGAGGTGCATCTGGGGCCTCCATTGGCTGCAGACAGAGGCCGACGGCAAAAAACTGGACCTGAGTGCGAGGAGCTGGTAGCAACAACGAGCGGAACTAAATCGTCTCTTGACAAGAACCCAGCTCGCCTTGCTCCTAAGGTAAAGGGGAAGAAACTAAAAAAAGGAAGCCTGGCGGCTGAGGAGGCGGTCTCGGCACGAGATACGCACCCGCTGCCCCCCACGACCCCGTCTCTAGGAGGGGCGTGGACCACAGTGACCAACAAGGGCACAAAGAAAAATAAGAAGACGGACAAAAGAGTGGCTGGCACTTCTGCGCCCCCTCCTTCAAAGGCAAAACTCCGCCCACCTCGCTCGGCTGCTGTCACTCTTACCCTGCAGCCCAGCGCTAAGGAGAATGGCGTGACGTATGCGTCGCTTCTTACGGAGGCCAAGGAGCGTGTGGACCTAAAGGGCCTTGGAATTGACGAACTGCGCTTCAGGACGGCGGCAACAGGTGCCCGGATGCTTGAGGTCTCCGGCGACACGAGTGCGGAAAAAGCCGACATCCTGGCGGAGAAACTCCGGGAGATCTTGAGCGCTGATAAAGTACGGGTGCATCGGCCGGTGATGCGCGCTGATATACGTGTCACAGAGTTGGATGACTCCACAACTGTGGAAGAAGTTGTGTCGGCTGTGGCTAAGGAGGGAGGCTGCACTACCGATAACATCAAGGCTGGAAAAATAGCCCCTCGTGGCTCGCTGTGGCTGAGCTGCCCCGTCGCGGCCGCTAGAAAGGTTGTGGATGTTGGCCGGCTTAAGGTGGGCTGGATTTCGGCACGGGTGGTGCTGCTCAACCGCTTGCCCTTGAGGTGCTTTAAATGCCTCGAGACTGGCCATGTTGGAAGCAAGTGCGCTGCTGGCGTGGACCGCAGTGATCTCTGCTACCGCTGTGGAAAGCCCGGCCATAGAGCGCGGGACTGCGTCGCTAAGCCGCACTGTGCTATATGCGCGGCAGCTGACAAGCCAGCGACACACCCAATTGGTGGAAAGGAATGCCCCGATGCCAAACCCCGGCAGCAAAAGGAGCCCAATAGGAGCCGCACAGGCCGCAAAAGGAGGGGGAAGACTAAGGAGGGCCCCAAAGCCTCACAGTCGTCCCAGCGCCATGCGGAGGAGGATCTTATGGACACCTCTGTTTAGATGGCGCTCCCATTTCTGCAGGCGAATATTATGCACTCTGCTAGGGCTCAGGACCTTTTGGTCCAAAGCATGGCAGAGTGGGGAATAAAAGTAGCCGTGGTCACCGAACCATACGTGATTCCTACCCGGGATGATTGGGTGGGTGACCACGAAGATTTAGTAGTTATCGTCGCCCCAGCTGCTGCCGGCTCCCCACCTTTTGATAAGGTGATAAAGGGTCGGGGATGCGTGCTTGCTGTCGTGGACAAAGTGGCAGTAATAGGGGTTTACTTTTCACCAAACCGGAGTCTCGCTGAATTTGAGCAAATGCTCGTGGAAGTTGGAACTTTGGTTGGGCAGGTATCCCAAGAGTACCCCGTATTAGTCGCCGGAGATTTCAATGCAAAGTCAACGGCATGGGGATCTCCAGCAACTGATGTAAAAGGGGAAGTTCTAGAGGAGTGGGCAGTGTCTATGGGATTGGCGATCCTCAACAAAGGATTGATAGAAACGTGCGTGCGACGACAGGGGGGTTCAATCGTAGACATTACGTTCGCATCCCGCAACCTAGTGCACCGCGTTAAAGAATGGAGAGTGATGGCGGACGTGGAGACATTGTCGGATCATAGATATATCCGTTATGATGTTTCCACGTTCCCCATCGCCTCGAGAAGAGATGTCCAGTCCTCTATTGTTGGCGGCCCTCGCTGGGTGTTAGGACGATTAGAGAGAGAGGTTGCCAAGGAGGCAGCTATAGTGGAGGCCTGGGCATCTGGTCTTGATCTGGTAGAGGAAGTGGATGAAGAGGCAGAGCTGCTTGGGGCTGCTCTAACCCGCTTGTGTGACGCGGCGATGCCAAGGGCCAAACCATTTCCACCTCGACGTCAAGTGCATTGGTGGCACGCAGAGCTCCGCAATTTGAGAGGTTCCTGCATGGTTGCGCGCCGTCAATACTCCCGATACAGGAGAAGGAGGGTCCGTGATCAAAATACGGAGGACAGCCTATACGAGGCCTATAGGTCTGCTTGCAAAACCCTGCAAGTAGCCATTGCACAGGCCAAAGAGGCAGCGTGGGAGGAGTGGCTGAAGACGCTTGAGAGGGATCCGTGGGGAAGACCGTATCGCGTCGTGCGACAAAAACTCCGACCTTGGGCCCCCCCGCTGACAAGCAGTCTCCAACCGCAGTTACTAGAGCAAGTGGTGAACACTCTGTTTCCCCAACGAGACGAGTGGGTGCCACCTCCGATGGCCCCGTCACAACCAGTAGCGGGAAACGAGGCAGATGTGGCCCCACCAGTGACTGAGATGGAACTCCGGGTGGCTGTTATTAAGCTCCAGTCAAAAAAAACAGCCCCAGGACCGGATGGCGTACCAGGACGCGTCTTAGTGCTTGCGCTGGAGGAGATGGGGGAAAGGGTGAGGGAGCTTTTCACCGCGTGCCTGGACCAGGGTCGATTCCCACAGGCATGGAAGACGGGAAAGCTCGTTCTTCTTCGAAAAGACGGGCGCCCAGCTGAGATGCCATCGGCCTATCGCCCCATCGTGCTCCTCGACGAGGTCAGCAAGCTCTTCGAGCGTGTGCTTGCTGCTCGTCTTATTGAGTGTTTGGAGCCAGGGCTGCATGACGCGCAGTTTGGCTTCCGCCGGGGCCGCTCGACACTAAGTGCAATCGCGCGAGTCAGGGACCTCGCTGAGGAGGCTGTTGCCCAGGGCGGAGTGATGTGGGCCGTGTCACTGGATATCTCAAATGCATTTAACACTTTGCCCTGGGCAACGATAAAGGCAGCATTGCATTACCATGGAGTACCACGGTACCTGCAACTGGTCGTGGCCGACTATTTTACCAATAGAGCGGTTACATTCCCAATGAAGGATGGCTGGGGGAGAAGAGAAATGTCGTGCGGTGTTCCACAGGGATCGGTCCTTGGACCGCTCCTGTGGAACATCGGCTACGACTGGGTCTTGCGTGGAGCCGTTTTGCCAGGAGTCGCCATCACGTGCTACGCGGATGACACTCTTGTGTTGGCACGTGGTAGCACTCACAGGGAGGCCGCCCTCCTCTCTACTGCGAGCGTTGCTCAAATGGTCCAAAGAATCCGGGCTCTGGGGTTGCAAGTGGCACTAGAAAAATCGGAGGCCCTAGTTTTCCATGGGCCCCGAAATGCGCCACCATTCGGAACAACCATAATGGTAGGCGGAACATCCATCGCTATTGGGTCGACGATGAAGTACCTAGGAATCGTCCTCGACAGCAGATGGAAGTTTGATGAACACTTTCGGCGCTTGGCCCCAAAATTATTGGCTACAGCCAGAGCACTCGGAAGAATCCTCCCGAATATCGGAGGTCCAGGGGGGGCGTGCCGACGCCTGTACACTGGTGTGGTGCGCTCAATGGCATTATATGGAGCACCAATATGGGCAGATGCTCTGAGCAACCGAAATGTTCCCCTGCTGCGACGTCCACAGCGGGCCATGGCACTCAGGGCTGCTCGAGCGTATCGCACAGTGTCCCATACTGGGGCGTGTCTACTCGCTGGTAGCCCTCCGTGGGATCTGGAAGCAGAAGTGCTCGCGGCGTTATATTGGCGAGGTGTGGAGGCGCAAGAAGAAGGCAATCGTCCTCATCCGCGGGAGATTGCGCAATGGAGAGAAGAGGCACGCGACGATCTCTTCCAGAAATGGACGGAACGATTGGAGATACCTGGAACTAGCCAAGAACTTGTGGTGGCAGTTCGGCCTGTTCTTAGGCAGTGGGTCGAATGCAGGCACGGCGTGCTCACCTATCACCTGGCACAGATGCTGACTGGCCACGGTTGTTTTGGCAAGTATTTGTGCCAGGTGGTGGGACGAGAGCCGACAACGACATGTCACCACTGTGGGAGGGGTATCACGGATACAGCACAACACACGCGTGAGGAGTGCCCAGCCTGGGTGGAGTTCCGCACTACCATGTCGGATAAAGTTGGGCAGGACCTGTCGCTACCAGCTATAGTCAACAGCATGGTTGAAAGCGAAGAAGCCTGGAATGCGGTCGCAACTTTCAGTGATAAAGTCATGTTACTCAAAGAAGCGGCGGAGCGAGAACGGGAGAGTGACCTGAACTCGCAACCAATTCGCCGCAGGAGATACGGCCGGCGGCGCTTGGCCTATTTGGCCCAAATGCCGCCATAACAAGGACCCGTGGACGACAGATCGGGGGGTCTGTCACCTGCGTTATAAAGTCCCGAGCTGGAAGGCGCCATTAGTGTTCTGTGGTGCCTTCAGTGAAGTGAAGAGTTCTCTGAACTCTTTCCAAGGAGAAGGGCCCGAAAGGGTAAACGCTTAGGGGGTTGCGGATGTGTGCTAACGCGTTCCCGTGATCCCCTCCAAAGTGCGAAGAAGGAACACCCCAGGGGTTTTAGTCGGTATTAGGAGTCCGACATAACCTTTCAACCCCCCCCGGGCTGAAAGGTATCCATAAAGGATTTCCCCTGGGCAAAAAAAAAAAAAAAAAAAAAAAAAAAAAAAAAGGTTAGGTTAGGTTAGGTTGGGCGGGTCTGTGTTTATCCATTAATAGTTGGTTTGGCCTAGCTCCGGTTTTGGATAAATACGGGCCTTTCTTGCCCGCTCAGGGAGTGGGTGAGGAGGCGAATGGTCTTGAGAGGAGCGCAACAGTCGTTGATCCTCAAGGCAAGTCTGGTGGTTATCCTTCACGTGGTTGCTGCCTGTTATTGGTCTATTTCCTTTTGAAATAGACGTAACTAGAACCACCAGGCGCCTTCACGGTCCTTTTGGGCCGAGTTGGTTTTAGGTTAGGGCGGAGGCAAGGAGTCTCTTCTCCGCTTGGTAGGAGGTTGGCATGCTCATGGAGCTGCCATTGTGAGGGGTCCGTTTTCGGACCAGGTTGGAGACCAAATCTTAAGTTTCTAGCGCCCGGCGATGGGAGTATAGTGCGTGTGAATCTGGACCTTTTCTGCTTGGCTCCGCACACGGCCCATGGCCGTGAGTGGAGTAGTGCGGTTCATGTCCGGATTCACATGCAGTGTATGGTCGGGGGGAACCCGGCCGATAGGGCGCCAAAGGGGACCCAACCCCTACAAAAAGGAAACGAAAAAACAAAATGGAACAAGTGGACTGGAAAAAACTACCCCAGGGGGGTACCGACCCAACGGTCGGAGAATCCCCCCGTGCTACGGCACGCAGATGCCCCTCGTATTCTGGGGAGGGCACCAACCGCTTTTCTCTTTTGGAGAATGAGTGTACAGGAGATAGAGAGCTGTCAGACTCTGGTGGAGAAGAGGAGAGAAGACAGGAGAGGAGATGCTTAGGAGAGGATATGAGTAGCTCACGTCAGAGCCTTATGTCCCCATCGCTATTGGAATCGGATATGACTAATGAGTTCTTACCTGCGCGCCGTAAACGCAACTTGTCTGGTGGTTCAGACGTTGCACCCAAAATATCTACTGCTCGCAGAGGACGCCAAGTGTGCAGCGCTGTCCCAAGCACCAGCTCTGGGACCGTTCGCACTTCGAAGGACTTTCTTAAGCCCGACGTGACAACATATTGTGACGAATCACCTCAGTCACAATCGACAAAAAATAAGTCTGGGAGGAAAACTTACGCCCACCTTGATAGTGACGTGTTGATTGCAGACGATTTGTGGAAACGAGCCTTGGAGGAGGTGGGGGTGATCCAAGAGCAGTCCCGCAAATGCAAGAATATGAAAGGCACGGTGAAAAGTGCCATTAATCAATCACTTGTCACCATGCGTGATATCATTGATGGCCTGAAGTCACGCAATGTCGATGACGAAACAAGACGCCTCAGGTTGGACAACGAACGACTCAGCCGGGAACTGGCCAATTTACGAACGGAGCTCGGTGCTCTGCGTCGCGATTATGAGGAGCGAAACATACGCGACAAGGCCCCACCTCCACCCCCTCCGCCTTCATCGGGGATGGACATGGAGGAAATTATACGACGCGTAACCATTTCCGTAGGGGAAATGGTGAATGCCCGCTTAGCGGGTATCGATGACCGCCTATTGCCGGCGATCTCATTGCGCCCGCCATTGGCGGCAGACAAAAAGAAAGTGCCTATCTCATCGGGTCACCCAGTCAGGACGACGGCCGTCTCAGCCTTGCCAACGGGCCCCTCTGTGGAGCCAATGGGCCGCAGAGCCACAGTGCCCTACGTTCCAGGGGTTTAAGACGCTGACACCAGCCGAGCCAGGGCATCTTCTATTGACAAACGGGAGAGTTGGGCGACTATTTCAAAGAGGGGTCGGAAGAAGAAGGCTGCGGCTTCTGCTGCTCCCGTACCTGTAGCCAGTGCCCGACCAACAACCAAAAAGACTGGGGTGCCAATGGTGCCTCCTAGACTTAAGCGGAAAAAGCCCAAATTCGGGATCCCACGTTCAGCTGCAGTGATAATCACCCTGTCGCCAGAGGCCCAGGAGAAAGGGACCACGTATGCGGAGGTTATGAGCAGAGCCAAGGCCTCAATTAACCTCGGTGAGCTAGATATTGAGGGGGTCAGGTCGAGGGTAACAGCGACTGGGGCCAGAATGATGGAGCTCACAGGAGCCGCTAGCAGTGCCAAAGCGGACTTGCTTGCAGATAAGCTGCGCCTGGCCCTAGCTGATAGTGTTCGAGTCGTTCGCCCTGTGAAGTGTGTGGATCTGCGCATCACTGGGTTGGATGACTCTGCTGGCAAGGATGAAATAGCTGCAGTTATCGCTACCAAAGGAGGCTGTCCTCTTGACAGTATTAAGGTTAGGGACATCAAACCAGGGCCTGGGGGCTCAGGGGTCGCACTTGTGCAATGCCCCGCCACAGCGGCAAAAGTGGTAACTGAGAGAGGTAGGCTCCTCGTTGGTTGGAGCTCCGCTCGTGTTTCTGTGCTGGAGTCACGCCCGATGCGTTGTTTTCGATGTATGGCCATTGGCCATACTCGACAACTCTGCCCCTCGGAAAAGGACCGCGGTGAGTTATGCTTCCGCTGCGGAAAGGACGGCCACAAGGCCACGGCCTGTAAAGTGCCGGAACCCCGTTGCGACGTATGTGTTGACGCCAAGCGCCCAGCGTGTCATAGGATGGGAGGAAGGAGGTGCAACCCCCCTACCGTCAAGGGCAAGTCGGCTTCTAGGCCCCAATTTGCCGCTGCAAACGAGACGACAGATGGACGAGACGAGGAGGTGGTTGTGATGTCGAACTAGTATGTCTAGTTTCCGACATTATAACCTCCT
Source organism: Epirrita christyi (assembly GCA_951392215.1). Lineage (NCBI taxonomy): Eukaryota > Metazoa > Arthropoda > Insecta > Lepidoptera > Geometridae > Epirrita > Epirrita christyi. The sequence goes on from OX595844.1 coordinate 16,285,916, forward strand.
CCAGGCGAACTTGAACCACTGCGCCGCCGCCCAAAGCTTACTAGCACAGGCGCTGGCGCAGTGGTCCATTAACATTGCTGCTATTGCTGAGCCATACAACATCCCTGACGGTCCAAACTGGGCCGGAGACACAGAAGGCTTAGTGGCTATCTTTGCGCCCAACAATGCTCGTTCCCCCATTCTCTCAGTTAGAGAGAGAGGACCGGGCTATGTTGCTGCGACATGGGGAGAATTCACTCTCATTGCTATGTATTTCTCTCCCAACAGATGCCTGGCAGACTTAGAGGTTTACCTGCAGGAACTTAGTGGTGTCGTCGGAAGAATGCTCCCATCACAGGTAGTGATTCTGGGGGATCTCAACGCCAAGGCTATGGCTTGGGGGTGTCCTTTCACAAATAGACGTGGGGAGGCCGTACTAGACTGGGCTGCAGCCGCTGGACTGGTCCTCCTAAACCAAGGTTCAACTAATACCTGTGTAAGGCAACAGGGGGGGTCAATAGTCGACGTCTCATTTGCTACACCAGGTATTGCCACTCGCGTTCAGAATTGGAGGGTCCTTAAAAATGAAGAGACACTCTCGGACCATCTGTACATCAGATTTGAGATAACCTCTACATCTGGACTTGGAGGGAGTCAATCATCGGCTGGCAATCCAGGAGCTTTCCCTCGCTGGTCAATTGGGCGCCTAGACAGGAAGCTGGTGGAAGAAGCCGCCATCGTGCAAAGCTGGTGCCCGGATCCATCAGCGTTCAGTGGGGTGGACTTAAGGGCAATTCAGCTCCGACAGGCCCTGACGGCAGTGTGTGACTTCGCCATGCCCCGTGCTGGGAAAAGACCAGAGAGGAAGCAGGTGCATTGGTGGTCGGACGAGATTGCAGCCCTTCGATTTTCCTGCATGACTTCCCGTCGTAATTACACTCGGTGTCGACGAAGGCGAACACACAATGCTGATGAGGCGACTGCCCTCTACGACGTATACCGTCAGGCCAAAAAGGCCTTACAAGTGGCCATTTACCAGGCCAAGTCTGAGTCTTGGAAGGACTTCATACAAGATCTTGATCAAGACCCTTGGGGGCGTCCCTATCGCATGGTGCGGAAAAAACTGTCCAACCAGGCGCCCCCCACGGAATCTTTCGAGCCTCAACTCCTCACTGACATTGTCGGTGGACTGTTTCCTGCCTGCGCGCCACACGAACCACCTTGTATGGCTCCACCTGATCCCTTAGAGCACACCGTGCTGGAGATCCCTCCTATCACCGAGAGGGAGTTTGGTGGTGCGGTTCTTCACCTGCGGGCCAAAAAGACGGCGCCAGGGCCAGACGGCATACCGGGCCGTGTAGCAGCACATGCGCTGAAGCACCTGGGGACCCGATGCATCGCACTTTTTGAGTCCTGCCTCGAAGAGGGTCGATTCCCCAAAATATGGAAAGACGGCCGTCTTGTACTCCTCAGGAAAGAGGGGCGTCCACAAGACTCTCCCTCCGGGTACAGACCAATAATTTTACTGGACGAGATGGGTAAGCTACTCGAGCGAGTAGTGGCTGCCCGTATCATAGAACACCTAACATCCGAGGGCCCAAACCTAGCAGAGGAGCAATTTGGATTTCGATCCGGGCGGTCCACGATCGATGCGCTACTGTGCCTCAAGAAGACTGCACAGGAGGCAGTTGCTCGGGGAGAGCGCGTGTTGGCGGTATCTCTAGATATCGCCAATGCATTTAACAGCCTACCCTACGAGTGCATCGAGGAGGCACTTCGCTACCACGCGGTACCCTTCTACCTTCGTCGTTTGGTAGGGGACTATTTGAGAGGGCGTGACGTTCTGTACGTTAAAGAAGGAGGCACGGTTTGCACCAGGCGCATGATGGCCGGTGTTCCGCAGGGGTCAGTGATGGGCCCCTTGCTGTGGAACATCGGCTATAATTATGTGCTCCGTGGGACACTGCTTCCCCGAACTAACATCATCTGCTATGCAGATGATACACTGTTCATTGCACGGGGAAACAGCTACGCAGAAGTCGCACATCTGGCCTCAGTGGGCTCCACCTTAACAGTAGATCGCATCCGGTCACTGGGACTTAAAGTGGCTGTAGGAAAAACCGAGGCTATTTTGTTTCACGGCAGAGGTGGAAGGCCACCAGCTGGGGCCTACGTTTTGGTTGATGGAGTGCGGGTCAAAACATCAACCAAATTGAAGTATCTGGGGCTAGTACTGGACAGTGCTTGGAAGTTTTCCGAGCACTTCCGGCTGCTAACCCCCAAGATACAGGTTGCAGCGGGAGCCCTTAAACGGCTTCTACCCAACTTAGGTGGGCCGAGTGCGCCTTGTCGCCACCTTTTTGCAGGAGTCATAAGGTCCATGGCCCTGTATGGTGCACCAGTATGGGCAGACGCTCTGGCTGCCAGTAATCGCGCTTTGCTGCGAAAGCCGCAGCGGATTATGGCTGTTGGAGCTATACGGGGCTACCGCACTATTTCACATGGAGCCGCATGTGTATTAGCAGGATCTATGCCGTGGGACAAGGAAGCCAAGGTTTTGGCAGATTCATACTGGCACAAGGAGGAGAAACGGTCAGAGGGACATCGTTTGGCTCCTATAGAGGTCCGTCATGCCAGGCAGCAGGCGAGAGACGTGGCATTGCATGAATGGGCGGAGGAGTTGAAGTCCGCTCCGTATGGCCAGTGGACCATAGATGCAATTCGTCCTGTGCTGGAGGAGTGGGTGCACCGTAAGCACGGTGTTCTCACATTCCGGCTGACGCAGGTACTGTCCGGGCACGGTTGCTTTGGGCGGTATCTGCATCGAGTCGCAAGGAGAGAAGAAAGTCCGGCCTGCAAGCACTGCGGTGCTCCGGAAGATACGGCACAGCATACCCTGGAAGGTTGCAGTGGCTGGGAGTCACAACGACAATTGCTGGTCGCAGTTGTCGGGCAGGATCTCTCGCTGCCGAGCGTGGTTAAATCCATGCTTGACAGTGACAGATCCTGGGAGGCTATGATCTCCTTCTGCGAAGACGTCATGTCGCAGAAGGAGGCCGCGGAACGGGTCAGGGAGGAAGATCCTCAAGCTGACCCGCTCCGCCGGCGGAGGACCGGAAGAAGGCGGCGGCAATTCCACCGCCATCTTCTGCTCGATGGAGGCCAGCCAGGCGCGGGAGCGGGGAGCCCCAGCATGGCATTGCACAGGCCTTCTACGACGGGGAATGTCCTTTTTAATCCCGGACATTCCTCTCCCCCCCAGGGGGGGGAACGAGGGGTCCGCCAATGGCGGGCCATCACCGACAGGGCCGCGGTTGAATCCAACCGGGACCCCGTGACCCTGTCAAGTGCTAGTGCGCCGTCGAACGAATCGTCTGATGACGAGTGGTTTGACGACGCATTAGCACTACGGTGAGTGAGGGATTATCGATGGGTTTTTAGTCGGTATGCCATTGCACCATCGGCGAGCCCGACAGACCCCCTTAGCTCTCCCCGAGTTAAGGGACATGCATAAAGCATTTTCCCATCGCAAAAAAAAAAAAAAAAAAAAAAAAAAAAAGGTTAGGTTAGGTTAGGTTAGGTTAGGTTAGGTTAGGTTAGGTTAGGTTAGGTTAGGTTAGGTTAGGTTAGGTTAGGTTAGGTTAGGTTAGGTTCCCCCCCGAGGGTTCCCGCCTTGGCGTGGCGGGGGGGCTCAGTAACCGTGGCTTGGTGGACCACGGTGAAGCGAAGAGGAACCAGAGGTGGACCGCTCCTATGGGCTTTGCGTCCAAGCCCAGTATGGAGCGGTACAAGTAGGTGGCGGTGGCGTATGGGCGCCATCGCAACTGAGGTGGGCGGCGGTGCCGTATGGGCGGCATCGCGGCTGAAGGCTGGAGGCCGCGGCGGGAGAGGACTGCCGGTGTGTCGTTGCCGCTTTCCCTGCCTTCCGCGGCCTTGACGGGGTCGCCACCGTTTGATGGCGGACGCGGTGGGGCCGCAGTGGAAGAGGAGTGACGGTGTGTCGTTGCCGCTCTCCCTATCTTCTGCGGCCGAAGTGGCAGGCGATGGGGCCACTCATCAGACCCGTCGCAGGGGGACCTCGAGCGTTCAGTCACGGGGATGGCTGGGCGCTCATTTTGCTGGTTGGGTCCCCGAGGATGTGGTTACGGCACGCCATGGTTGTTCTGGGTGTCGTAACGGGGCGGAGCCCCTGAGGAGGGTCCGGCGACGGACAGCCGCGGCGGGTTCGCGGAGGTGTGCGAAAGCGTTCCCGTGTTCCCGCCACAAGCGGCGCAGAAGGAACACCGTGAGGTTTTAGTCGGTAGGGCGGTTCTTAGGCGAGTCCGACATACCCTTCCCTCGGGTGGGTGGGGATGCGTTAAAGCATTTCCTCACGAAAAAAAAAAAAAAAAAAAAAAAAAAAAAAAAAAGGTTAGGTTAGGTTAGGTTAGGTTAGGTTAGGTTAGGTTAGGTTAGGTTAGGTTAGGTTCTCAAAAAGAAGAACAAAATGACTCCTGCGTCGCGGCCTCAACAGGTGCAGTCACAGACGGCGTCACAGCAACAGAGACGGCCACAGCGGAGACAGACGCAGAAAGCCGCACCTAGACTCCGGCCTCCACGCTCATCTGCAGTCGTCATCTCTCTTAAGCCGGGGTCTGTGGAAAAAGGCGTAACTTATGCCAGCGCCTTGGCGGAGGCAAGAACCAAGGTGGACCTTGCTGGTCTCGGGATTTCAGCACTTCGCTTTCGCACGGCAGCCACGGGGGCCCGGATTTTGGAAATTCCTGGCACCACCAGCGGAGAGAAGGCAGACTCACTTGCTGATAAACTTAGGGAGGTTTTTAATGCAGAGGACGTCCACGTCTCAAGGCCAATTAAGTCCGCAGAGCTACGCATATCAGGCCTGGATGATTCGGTGACCGCGGAGGAAGTGGCAGCTGCTGTCGCCAAAGTATGCCCGGTTGATGCAGTGAAGGCAGGTACAGTTCGCCGTCACTATTCTGGCCTTGGAGCGATAGTCGTTCGCTGTCCTATTTCGGTTGCTAAGAAAGTGTCGGATAGTGGTCGCGTCCTGGTTGGTTGGGTGGCAGCCCAAGTAAAACTTTTACCCCAAAGGCAGTTGCAGTGTTTCCGTTGCCATGAGCTTGGGCACGTGAGGGAGCAATGCCGCTCGGATGTTGACCGCTCTGATAAATGCTACCGATGTGGCAAGGCCGGTCATAAAGCTAATGAGTGCTCTACTGCTAAGGCTCATTGCACGCTGTGTGCTTCAGCCAGCAAGCCAGCTGAACATCGTATTGGAAGCCGGGCTTGTGCCCCGCCCCCGAAAAGGAACGGGAGAACGTTTGTTGCTGCGGCCGGGTCCCAGCCGCAACCGCCCTACCCGCCCATGCGGGACAAGGAGGTTCGAATGGAGGTCCAACAATAGTTATGGCCCTTAAAGTTCTTCAGGTGAATCTCAACCACTCCGTCAGTGCTCAAGACCTCTTGTGTCAGAGCATGGCGGAGTGGTTGATTCAAATCGCAGTGGTAGCTGAGCCATATTTCATCCCTGATCGTGTCAGCTGGATTGGAGACCTTGATGGTGTTGTGGCCCTGATAGTACAGGTGGCTGAGAGTTCTCCATGCTTTGAGCGTATTAAAAAAGGCAAGGGATGTGTCGCTGCTCTGACTGAAGGAATAGTTATTGTTGGGGCTTATTTTTCACCCAACAAAACCCTGGAAGAGTTTGAGGTTTTCCTTTCTGAGGTGGAGAGACTTCTTGTCTGGAGCCGCCCTCATCATGTTTTGGTTGCCGGCGACTTTAACGCCAAGTCTGTGGCATGGGGATCCTCTGTGACGAATGCTCGTGGCGAGGCCCTTGAAGAGTGGGCCATAGTGAATGGCTTATCAGTGTTGAATCGAGGAACGGTTGATACGTGTGTGCGGCAGCAGGGGGGCTCTGTGGTGGACGTAACGTTCGCAAATCCCGCCCTCGCGTGCCGTGTTCAGGGCTGGAGAGTACTGGAAGAGGTAGAGACGCTGTCAGATCATCGGTATATCCGGTTCGATGTTCGCCCCCTTCCAATGATTTCGAGTAGCTCAGTCCGAATCTCGAATGGAGAGAATCCACGATGGGCGTTGAAAAAGATGGACAGGGAGGTGCTCAAAGAAGCTGCCGTGGTTCAGTCGTGGTTCGCTGGTCCCGAGGGGACGGTGCGGGTGGAAGAGGAAGCTGAGTGGTTTGCAGAGGCAATGGTGAGCATTTGCGACGCTTCCATGCCCCGAGTCCACTCGCTGCCACCCCGTCGGAGAGTGTATTGGTGGTCCAGTGAATTAACCCAGAAGCGAGCGGAGTGCGTGGTGGCGAGGCGCGCGTACACCCGGAGCCGTAGAAGGAGACACCGGGATCTGGAACGGGAGGCTGACTTGTACGCCGTATACCGTCAGGCCGTCACAAGCCTGCAGAGAGCGATTGCGGAAGCCAAGACTTCAGCCTGGAACGAAATGCTAGACTCACTCAATCAAGACCCGTGGGGCAAGCCGTATAAGATGGTCAGGAGGAAACTTCGACCCTGGACACCTCCATTGACGAAAAGCCTTGAGCCGCAGATCCTAGGAGCCGTGGTAGAGGGATTGTTCCCAGCGGAATGGAATGATGTGGCTCCAGTTACTACACCTGTATTGGAGGAGGATGACGAGGTAGTGCCGGAGATCACTGAAGAGGAATTAAGCGCGGCCATATTGCGGCTTAGAGCCAAAAATACGGCCCCCGGCCCGGACGGGATTCCTGGACGTGCACTGGCTTTAGCACTGAAGGAGCTGGCGCCTCGTTTCAAGGGATTCCTTGATGCTTGTCTAGAGCAGGGATGCTTTCCTAAGAGCTGGAAGATAGGCAAGCTGGTGCTCCTGAAGAAGGATGGGCGACCCGCTGACTCACCGAGTGCGTACCGGCCTATCGTATTGTTGGACGAGGTGGGAAAGCTTTTTGAGCGTGTTATTGCTTTCCGCCTTAATAGTCATCTGCTTCAGGTTGGTCCAAATCTGGCAGAGTGTCAGTACGGCTTCCGTAGGGGCAGATCCACCATGGACGCTATTTCACGTGTGAAGGCCCTAGCCGTGGAGGCTGTGGCTCAGGGAGAGGTTGTCTTGGCGGTGTCCTTGGACATTTCCAACGCCTTCAACACCCTTCCCTGGGCCTGTATTAAGGAGGCACTCCGCTTTCATCGGGTGCCGTGCTACTTGCGGAGGGTCTTAGATGATTATCTTTCTGACAGACACGTGGCGTACCCGGTACGAGATGGATGGGGGCGCAAGGAGACGGTACGTGGAGTTCCACAGGGGTCGGTTCTTGGGCCACTCCTATGGAACATTGGATATGACTGGGTCTTGAGGGGTGCCAACCTGAGGGGAATAGACTTGATATGTTACGCTGACGATACGCTTGTCACTGCGCGTGGCAGCAATTACCGAGAAGCATTAATTCTTGTTACAGCGGGCGTGGCCCAGGTCATGGGCCGCATTAAACGGCTAGGTCTGACGGTGGCCTTGAGCAAGTCTGAGGCCCTTTGTTTTCATGGGCCTCGGAATGCGCCACCAGCAGGGTCCGTCTTGACCGTGAGCGGTGTTTCTATTAGCGTCGGGTTGACAATGAAATACCTGGGACTTGTCCTCGACAGCCGGTGGAACTTCAAGGAGCACTTTCGACTCCAAGCTCCGAAGTTAATCAAGACGACCTTGGCTTTAGGGAGACTACTTCCAAACTTGGGGGGGCCTAACGTTGGGTGTCGCCGATTGTACACAAACGTAGTTCGTTCGATGGCTTTGTATGGGGCACCGATATGGGTCGATTCCCTGACCACTCACAACAAGATGCTCCTGCGGAGGCCGCAGAGAGCAATAGCAGTTAGGGTTATTCGAGGATACCGAACGGTGTCGTTTGAGGCAGCGTGTGTGATAGCTGGGATCCTTCCATGGGACCTGGATGCGCAAGTATTAGCCAAATTCTACTGCCGCATGACCGAGAGCCGGAGTGAGGGAATTTTCCCGCCGCCCGAGGCGGTCAAGCGGTGGAGAACTGAGGGCCGAGATGAGGCGTTTGTTCTTTGGCTGGAAAGGCTGGAATCCCCAAGCGCCGGCCACAGAACGATTGAGGCCATTCGACCGGTCTTGGCAGAGTGGGTGCAAAGAAAGCACGGATTTCTCTCCTTTCGGTCTGTTCAGATTTTGTCAGGGCACGGTTGCTTCGGCAAATACCTGTTCAAGATCGCAAGGAGAGAGTCATCAGCAGAGTGCCATGAGTGTGGAGGAGCCGTGGATACGGCGGAACATACATTGGCTGAGTGCCCGGAGTGGGACAGCCCGAGGGCTGATCTTGTTAGTGTGGTGGGGGCTGATCTCTCACTGTCAACTATTGTTGCGGCAATGGTTGACAGTGAGAGATCATGGGACGCGTTCCATAATTTCTGTGAACTCGTCATGGCCCGTAAAGAGACTGCTGAAAGGGAGAGGGAAGAGAGGGCTATTGATCCCATGCGACGTCGTAGGGTAGGTCGCAGAAGGCAGGCGCATGAGCGCGCTTTGCCACCATAAGTGAGGCAGCCTGGGCGGCGGATACGGGGAAATTCATCGCCCAGAGAGGTGTAAGTCCCGGGGTTGGTTGATGCGCCTAGTGTTCTGGTGCATCATCCTTCGGAGGAAGAAAGTGATTTCTATGTAGATGGGGTCCGAGGCCATCAAGCGGACCAGCGCTGTGAGGGTTGCGGTGGTGTTTTACAAAGTTCCCGCGGCCCTGACACGAAAGCGCCGAGTGAGAACACCGTTGGTTTTAGTCGGTGAGGGCCCGACATAACCCCCTGCGCTCCCCTTGACGCGCCGGGGGTATGCGGATAGGCATTTCCAACGAAAAAAAAAAAAAAAAAAAAAAAAAAAGGTTAGGTTAGGTTAGGTTAGGTTAGGTTGGGGTGGCGTGGTCGGGTAACCTCCTAGTGAGCCTTGAAGCCGTGCTTCTGGTCCTTTGGGATTCGTCCTGGAGGAACGGAAGCATGGTAGGCCGGTGCACCCTGGTTCCCACTGCTAATAACTTCTCACTTTTGTGGGATCTTGTTAGCAGTGGCAAATAACCCGACACGGTGGGCCTCTCCGCGTGTCCCTATGAAGGTAGCATAGGGCACAGTGGATGAGGCGGGAGAGCCCTAGGGGGCTCAGTGGACCCGTTGGGTTGTAGGATGGCTGGTCTGCAAGACCAGCGGCGCGGCAGGGAGGGTCAACTCGGCCACCCTGTCGGGCATATAATGCGTCTCCAAATCCTAAGGTTTGGTGCCCGCTGAGAGGATGCGTGGTCGGGGGGAACCCGGCCCCTAGGGTACCAAGGGGACCTCACCCCTCCCAAAAAAGGAAAAAAAAAAAACAAAATGACAACACAGGCGAATGAAAATATTCCCCAGGTGGGTGAATCCCACCCTCGTAGAGGCTGCCCCAACGTATCTGGGGGGGGCAACATGCGCCGTCACAACAACCAAGGCTTACGAACAACGGATCTGATTAATGTGGAGGAGGAGAAAGCTGGTGTCTCCCCCGTGTCCAACCTGGATGCGGGTGAGATCCCGGTTTTGAATTTGTCGGAGTCATCGGAGCAAGACTCCGACAATATGAGCTGGACAACGGTGTCCTCTCGCGGCTCCGGAAGGAGGAGTCTCCGTAAGCGTTTACGGTGTGAGGAAGACCTGGGTGACCCCTTACCGTCACCCAAGGTTTCGTCATCTCGACGCGGACGAGGACGCCCGCCCACGGAGGGCAAAGCGGCTTCGAGGGGGCGTGGTCGCCCGGCTACAACCGGGGACTACGTCGGGCTGGCGGCAGCGAAAGCCGCTTTGAACGCCGCTAAAGCGGAGGAAATGCGGCTGCAGGCAGAGGAGGAGCTGGCTGAAGAAAACCGGCGCAAGATGGAGGCGGTGCGGGACACCTTCCGCAAAGTCCCCATCAACATCACCGCGCCGGTTACTGAAGAGGTGGAGGCCCTGGCATCGGACCTGGAGAGACATGTGGTGGAGTCCTTGGCGACTATTGAGAAAGTCGCCAAGACATCCAAAAACTTGAAGGGGACGTATGTGAAGGGCCTCCAGGATGCGGCGCAGACCATAAAGGTTTCAGTCGCGGAGCTGAGGTCCCGATCGGTGTCGGAGGAGGTGTTGCGGCTGGAGGCCGCCAACAAGAAAATGTCAGCCGAGCTGCAGGAGCTGAGAAAAGAGGTCGCGGCGATGAAGGTCACTTTTTCCGTCGCCTCGGCCCTGCCCCCTGCCCCGGCCCTGGCCCCTGCCCCGGCCCCAGCCCCGGCTCCGGCCCCGGCCCCAGCCTCGGCTCCGGCTCTGGCCCGGGCCCCGGCTACGGCCCCAGCTTCGGCCCTGGCCCCGGCCCTGGAGGCCATACTGCGGGAGGTCATGGTGCACGTGGGCACCATGATCAACGCCCGCTTTGAGGGCCTGGAGTCGAGGCTACTGCCCGAGGAGCGCCTTCGGCCACCGCTTGCTGCGGACCGGCGCAACGCGGCTAGGGCGATGAAGGCTCCTCCCACAGCCCCTGCAGTCCCTGGCAGAGCCGCTAAGGGCAAAAGGACGACAGAAGGCCCTCCCGCCCCGGTGTTTGTACCCGCTCCACCACCACCACCTACGCTGGAGGGGTGGAACGTAGTGACGAGGCGGAGGAGGGCGCGAGAGGCTCCACCAGTGGTGTCTGGTACAGCAAAAGCGGCCCCCAGGCAGGCGCGGGAGCTCCCGCCCGCAAGGCCCGGAACAAGGGTGGCCCCCAAGCCAAAGTCAAAGGCGGGGATGGCCAGTCTCCGACCCCCCCGCACAGCAGCTGTAGTTATAACGCTGTTGCCGGGGGCGGAGGAGAAGGGCCTATCATACTCGAAGGTTTTGGCGGAGGCGAAGAGCCGCATCAATCTGGCGGCTCTGGGGGTTCCACCCCTAAGGATGAGGACTGCGGTCACCGGGGCTCGCGTATTGGAGATCCCCGGTGTGGATAAGGAGGAAAAAGCAGACTCCCTGGCGGCCAAGCTGAGGGAGGTCTTCGAGGGGGCACCGGAAGACGTCAGAGTGTCGAGGCCGAGCATGACCTGCGATCTGCGGGTCAGCGGCCTTGACGACTCCGTCACCCCCTCGGAGGTGGTAGAGGCCCTCGCCAAGCTCGGGGGCTGCGGTTCGTCGGACATTAAGTCAGGCGAAATCCGCAAGGGCGCGGCAGGAATGGGTGCTGCCTTTGTTCGGTGCCCCAAGGTGGCCGCCAAAAAAATCATGGCTGGTGGCGGACGGCTGTTGGTGGGATGGGTGGCGGCGCAGGTGCGGATTTTAGAGGTCCGGCCCCGCCGCTGCTATCGTTGTCTTGCACTGGGCCACGTTAGGGCCCAGTGCAAATCCGAGGTTGACCGCAGCGACGAGTGCCATCGCTGCGGTCTAAAAGGCCACAAGGCCAAAGACTGCTCGGCCGCCCCGCACTGCACCCTTTGTGCAGCAGCGGGCAGGGCGGCTGATCACCTCTCCGGGGGCAAGGCCTGTGCCAAGCCCCCGACCAAGACAGGGGCGAGTAGGTTGAAGGCTGGGGCTGAGGCAAAGGCCAAGTCCCAGTTGACTCGCCCCAAAAAGGTTGCGTCGGAGAACATGGAGGAAGGTTAGGATGGCCCTAACCTTCCTCCAGGCGAATATCAACCGCTCCGCCAGGGCCCAGGATCTTTTACTCCAGACTCTGGCGGAGCGGTTGATAAGTGTCGCGGTAGTAGCGGAGCCGTACCGGGTCCCCGCTAGAACCGACTGGGTCGGTGACCTGGACGGCCTGGTGGCCATCACCACTCAGTCTCCTGCCCATTCTCCTCCTTTCGGGGGAGTGGTTAGGGGCAGGGGACTGATCGCTGCGCAGATGGGAGAGATGGTGGTCGTGGGTGTTTACTTCTCTCCGAACCGGGCCCTCGCCGAATTCGAGACGTTTCTCGACGAGGTGGGGACCCTGGTCGGACAGAGTAGACCACGGCCAGTGCTCGTCGTCGGAGATCTCAACGCCAAATCACTGGCGTGGGGATCTTCGAGGACGGACGCGAGAGGCGAAGCCGTGGAGGAGTGGCTGGTGGGGACGAGCCTCTGTATTTTAAATCGGGGTACCGCGAATACGTGCGTGCGTCGGGATGGCGGATCGGTGATAGACATCGCATTCGCCACCCCCGAGATCGCGCCACGTATTCGCGACTGGGAGGTTTTAACGGACGAGGAGACGCTATCTGACCATAGATATGCTCAGTTTAGCGTCTCCCCGTCCTCGACGGTAGCACGGGCCCCCCCGCCTTCGGCGGTCGGTCCGCGGTGGGTGCTTGGCCGGCTCGAGCGGGACGTGCTGAGGGAGGCGGCCTTAGTCCAGTCATGGAACGCCCCTCCCTCGGATCCGGTGGGCCTGGAGGCGGAGGCTGACGCCCTGTGCGGGGCCATGGCGCACGTCTGTGACGCCGCCATGCCACGTGCTGGGGCACCGCATATCCGCCGCCAGGTGCACTGGTGGTCAGAGAGGATAGCTGAGCTGCGGCTGAGATGTGTGGACCTACGTAGGACGTACCAGAGGTACAGGAGAAGGAGACGCCAAGTCGAGGCCGAAGCGGACGCCCTCTATGCCCTGTATAGAGAGGCGTCCAAGGCCCTCCGCCTAGCCATCTCAGAGGCAAAGGCGGAGGCCTGGCTGCAGTTGCTGGAGTCCTTGGAGCGGGACCCATGGGGCAGGCCATACAGGCTAGCGAGGCAGAAGCTTCGCCCCTGGGCCCCCCCCATCACCAGCACTCTGCAGCCTCCGGTTCTCCGGCGGGTGATCGAGGGACTGTTCCCGGGTAGCCCGGGACCCGACTTCGTCCCTCTCACCATGACGGCGCCTCGGGGGGCGGCCGAGGTAGCGGCGGAGGAGGAGGAGGTGCCTCAGACCTCCGAAGGTGAATTAGGCGGCGCGGTACTGAGGATGAGGGCCAAGAACACGGCGCCGGGACCCGATGGGATTCCTGGTCGCGCGTGGGCCCTCGCTCAGGAATATCTTGCACCCCGCATTCGGGACCTCTTCGACCGCTGTATGCGGGAGGGGAGGTTCCCAATGCGGTGGAAGGCCGGCCGGCTCGTCCTGCTCCGGAAGGAGGGACGGCCGGCCGATGAGCCCGGGGGCTATCGCCCTATTGTGCTGCTTGACGAGGCGGGCAAGCTCCTCGAAAGAGTTGTAGCTGCCCGCCTTGTCAAACACCTGGAGGTGGTTGGACCCGACCTGGCTGATGCTCAGTTCGGGTTCAGGAGAGGTCGATCGACGGTAGATGCCATTGCCTACGTCCGAGACCTCTCCGAGGATGCGTGCTCCAGGGGCGGGGTGTTGCTGGCGGTGTCACTCGACATCGCCAACGCATTCAACACCCTGCCGTGGACCACGATCCTGGCGGCACTGGAGTACCATAGGGTGCCCCAGTACCTGCAACGCCTCGTCGGGGACTATCTCTCTGATAGGGAGGTAGTCTACCCGACGATGAACGGAGAGGGCCGAAGCCCGGTTGCACGTGGTGTTCCACAGGGGTCCGTAATGGGCCCCCTGCTTTGGAACATCGGGTACGACTGGGTGCTGCGGGCCGCTAACCTTGATGGCGTCAGCGTAGTGTGCTACGCTGACGACACCTTGGTTACCGCCCGGGGGACGACCTACAGAGAGGCGTCCCTACTGGCCACCGCTGGTGTTGCCTCGGTGGTGGCCAGGATTCGGCGGCTGGGTCTGGAGGTGGCGCTCCGCAAATCCGAGGCCATTTGCTTCCATGGTCCTCGGAGGGCGCCACCTGCGGGCTGCAGCATAATGGTGGGGGGTGTCTCCATCGCTGTCCGGTCGACGCTGAAGTATCTCGGCGTTGTACTGCACAGCAGATGGAGATTCGGCCCCCACCTGGAGGAGTTGGCCCCGAGGCTCGTAAGGACGGCAGCCTCTTTAGGCCGCCTCCTTCCGAACCTCGGAGGCGGAGGAGCGAGCTGCCGCCGCCTGTATATGGCGGTGGTGCGCTCGATGGCCCTCTATGGTGCACCTGTGTGGGCGGGCTCGATTAACTCGAGGGAGACCGCCATGCTACACAGGGCCCAGAGGGTCATGGCGGTGAGAGTGTGTCGGGGCTACCGCACACTCTCGCATGAGGTGGCGTGCGCCCTCGCGGGCTCGCTTCCTTGGGACCTTGAGGCTGAGGTTCTGTCCTCGGTTTATTGGCAAAGGAAGCGGGCCCGCGAGGAGGACCTTCGGCCGGTGGCGCGGGAGGTCGCGCAGTGGAGGTTGGACGCCAGGGAGGAGGCCCTGGAGTCCTGGAGTAGGCGATTGGCCCTAGCCAACCCCCGTCGGGGTGCTGGGGCCAATCGGCTATTGGAGGCGGTTCAGCCCATTCTGAGGGAATGGGTGAACAGGGAGTACGGGGCGCTTTCCTTCCGGCTGACGCAGATCCTCTCGGGGCATGGTTGCCTCGGGAGGTACCTTTGTCGCGTCGCCCGAAGGGAAGCATCCCCGGTATGCCACCAGTGCGGCTGCGCAGAGGAGACGGCGCAGCACGTGCTGGAGGCATGCTCCGGTGTGGATGGACCGCGACAAGCTCTAGTCGCGGTCGTGGGAGCAGACCTCTCGTTGCCGACCATCTTGGATAAGATGGTCCAAGACGAGGGGTCTTGGCAGGCGGTGGTCTCCTTCTGCGAGGTTGTGATGTCGCAGAGGGAGGAAGAGGAGCGTGAGAGGGAGAGAGGTGCTCTCGCTCTCCCGCTCCGGAGGACGCGGACACGGAGGCGAGCTAGTAGAGCTCGCACTCCGTCTCCGCTTGGAGGGCCTGGGGCGATGGATGTTGGGGCACCCGTCGCTCCCTAGAGCAAAGGCCCTCTGAGAGTGGGGTGACGCGCTGGTTTGTCCCGTGTGCGTCGCCCGAGCCGAATGGGGGGGCTTTTCCCCTCCCGAGGCGGGTCCGCCTTGGTGTTTTTAAGGCGGACGTCGGTGGATGAGGCTGCGGAAGAGTGCGAAAGCGGACCCGCGGCCCCGTCTACTATCGTTGTAGAGGGACATCGTGAGGTTTTAGTCGGTAGGGCCGTCTTTAGGCGAGTCCGACATACCCTGCCCGCTTCCCAGGCCGGCGGGGATGCGTAAATGCATTTCCTCACGCTAAAAAAAAAAAAAAAAAAAAAAAAAAGGTTAGGTTAGGTTAGGTTAGGTTAGGTTAGGTTAGGTTCCCCCCCGAGGGTTCCCGCCTTGGCGTGGCGGGGGGGCTCAGTAACCGTGGCTTGGTCTACCACGGTGAAGCGAAGAGGAACCAGAGGTGGACCGCTCCTTGGGCTTTGCCTCCAAGCCCAATATGGAGCGGTAAAAGTAGGTGGCGGTGGTGTGTTGGCGCCATCGCGACTGAGGTGGGCCGCGGTGCCGTATGGGCGGCATCGCGGCTGAAGGATGGAGGCCGCGGCGGGAGAGGACTGCCGGTGTTGCGTTGCCGCTTTCCCTGCCTTCCGCGGCCTTGACGGGGTCGCCACCGTTTGATGGCGGACGCGGTGGGGCCGCAGTGGAAGAGGAGTGACGGTGTGTCATTGCCGCTCTCCCTATCTTCTGCGGCCGAAGTGGCAGGCGATGGGGCCACTCATCAGACCCGTCGCAGGGGGACCTCGAGCGTTCAGTCACGGGGATGGCTGGGCGCTCATTTTGCTGGTTGGGTCCCCGAGGATGTGGTTACGGCACGCCATGGTTGTTCTGGGTGTCGTAACGCAGCCCCTGAGGAGGGTCCGGAGACGGACGGCCGCGGCGGGTTCGCGGATGTGTGCGAAAGCGTTCCCGCGTTCCCGCCACAATGCGGCGGAGAAGGAACACCGTGAGGTTTTAGTCGGTAGGGCGGTTCTTAGGCGAGTCCGACATACCCTGCCCGCTTCCCTCGGGTGGGCGGGGATGCGTAAATGCATTTCCTCACGAAAAAAAAAAAAAAAAAAAAAAAAAAAAAAAGGTTAGGTTAGGTTAGGTTAGGTTAGGTTAGGTTAGGTTAGGTTAGGTTAGGTTAGGTTAGGTTAGGTTAGGTTGGGGTGACGTGGTCGGGTTACCTCCTAGTGAGCCTTGAAGCCGTGTTTCAGTTCCCCTGGGATTCGTCCTGGGAGAACGGAAGCATGGTAGGCCGGTGCACCCTGGTTCCCACCGCTAATAACTTTTCACTTTTGTGGGATCTTGTTAGCGGTGGCCGAAAACCCGACATGAAGGCTCCTCCGGGTGTCTCTATGAGGAGCATAGAGCACTCCGGATGGAGCCTGGCGGAGGAAAGGAGTTTCCTACTCCGCCGGGTAGGTGGGACGTGCTCTTTTGAGCCGTCCAGTATGGTCCGAGGAGGGACCGTAGGAGGAGGTGTCCTAGCGGCTCAGCGGACCTTCGGGTCGTAGGATGGCTGGCCTGCAAGGTCAGCGGCGCGGCAAGGTGGGTCAACCCGGCTACCTTGTCGGGCAGAGGCGGCAGCCTTTTTAGGCTGGTGGCGTGGCAGGGAGGGTCAACTCGGCCACCCTGTCGGGCAAAAACTAGGGCAGCTGTAACGGCAGCTGCAGTGGACCTCCGGGTCGTGGGATGGCGGACCTGCAAGGCCTGCGGCGCGGCAGGGAGGGTCAACTCGGCCACCCTGTCGGGCATATGCGTCTCCAAATCCGAAGGTTTTGGTGCCCGCTGATAGGATGTATGGTCGGGGGGAACCCGGCCGCTAGGGCACTAAAGGGGACCTCACCCCTTTTCAAAAAAAAGGAAAAAACAACATGGAACACACCGCGGAAGAAACTAATCCCCAGGTGGGTAAATCCCACCCTCGCAGAGGCTGCCCCGACGTATCTGGGGGGGGCAACTTTCGCAGCCCCAACGAACATTGCAATCACTCAACGGACCTGATCAAAGTGGAGGTGGAGAAAACTGGTGTCTCTCCCATATCCAATCTGGATGTGGGTGAGATCCCAGTTTTGAACTTGTCGGAGTCGTCGGAGCAAGACTCCGACAATATGAGCTGGACAACAGTGTCCTCTCGCGGCTCTGGAGGGAGGAAACTCCGTAAGCGCGTACGGTGTGAAGAAGACCCGGGTGACTCCTTACCGTCACCCAAGGTCTCTTCTGCTCGGCGCGGAAGAGGACGCCCGTCCACGGAGGGCAAAGCGGCATCGAGGGGGCGTGGTCGCCCGGCTACAACCGGGGACTACGTCGGGCTGGCGGCAGCGAAAGCCGCTTTGAACGCCGCTAAAGCGGAGGAAATGCGGCTGCAGGCAGAGGAGGAGCTGGCCGAAGAAAACCGGCGCAAGATGGAGGCGGTGCGGGACACCTTCCGCAAAGTCCCCATCAACATCACCGCGCCGGTTACTGAAGAGGTGGAGGCCCTGGCATCGGACCTGGAGAGACATGTGGTGGAGTCTTTGGCGACTATTGAGAAAGTCGCCAAGACATCCAAAAACTTGAAGGGGACGTATGTGAAGGGCCTCCAGGATGCGGCGCAGACCATAAAGGTTTCAGTCGCGGAGCTGAGGTCCCGGTCGGTGTCGGAGGAGGTGTTGCGGCTGGAAGCCGCCAACAAGAAAATGTCAGCTGAGCTGCAAGAGCTGAGGAGAGAGGTCGCGGCGATGAAGGCCACTATTTCCGTCGCCTCGGCCCAGCCCCCTGCCCCGGCCCTGGCTCCTGCCCCGGCCCCAGCCCCGGCTTCGGCCCCGGCCCCAGCCCCGGCTCCGGCCCCAACTTCGGCCCTGGCCCCGGCCCTGGAGGGCATACTGCGGGAGGTCATGGTGCACGTGGGCACTATGATCAACGCCCGCTTTGGCTCGTCCTGCTCCGGAAGGAGGGACGGCCGGCCGATGAGCCCGGGGGCTATCGCCCAATTGTGCTGCTTGACGAGGCGGGCAAGCTCCTCGAACGAGTTGTAGCTGCCCGCCTTGTCAAACACCTGGAGGTGGTTGGACCCAACTTGGCTGATGCTCAGTTCGGGTTCAGGAGAGGTCGATCGACGGTAGATGCCATTGCCTACGTCCGAGACCTCTCCGAGGATGCGTGCTCCAGGGGTGGGGTGTTGCTGGCGGTGTCACTCGACATCGCCAACGCATTCAACACCCTGCCGTGGACCACGATCCTGGCGGCACTGGAGTACCATAGGGTGCCCCAGTACCTGCAACGCCTCGTCGGGGACTATCTCTCTGATAGGGAGGTAGTCTACCCGACGATGAACGGAGAGGGCCGAAGCCCGGTTGCACGCGGTGTTCCACAGGGGTCCGTAATGGGCCCCCTGCTTTGGAACATTGGGTACAACTGGGTGCTACGGGCCGCTAACCTTGATGGCGTCGACGTAGTCTGCTACGCTGACGACACCTTGGTTACCGCCCGGGGGACGACCTACAGAGAGGCGTCCCTACTGGCCACCGCTGGTGTTGCCTCGGTGGTGGCCAGGATTCGGCGGCTGGGTCTGGAGGTGGCGCTCCGCAAATCCGAGGCCATTTGCTTTCATGGTCCTCGGAGGGCGCCACCTGCAGGCTGCAGCATAATGGTGGGGGGTGTCTCCATCGCTGTCCGGTCGACGCTGAAGTATCTCGGCGTTGTACTGCACAGCAGATGGAGATTCGGCCCCCACCTGGAGGAGTTGGCCCCGAGGCTCGTAAGGACGGCAGCCTCTTTAGGCCGCCTCCTTCCGAACCTCGGAGGCGGAGGAGCGAGCTGCCGCCGCCTGTATATGGCGGTGGTGCGCTCGATGGCCCTCTATGGTGCACCTGTGTGGGCGGGCTCGATTAACTCGAGGGAGACCGCCGTGCTACACAGGGCCCAGAGGGTCATGGCGGTGAGAGTGTGTCGGGGCTACCGCACACTCTCGCATGAGGTGGCGTGCGCCCTCGCGGGCTCGCTTCCTTGGGACCTTGAGGCTGAGGTTCTGTCCTCGGTCTATTGGCAAAGGAAGCGGGCCCGCGAGGAGGACCTTCGGCCGGTGGCGCAGGAGGTCGCGCAGTGGAGGTTGGACGCCAGGGAGGAGGCCCTGGAGTCCTGGAGTAGGCGATTGGCCCTAGCCAACCCCCGTCGGGGTGCTGGGGCCAATCGGCTATTGGAGGCGGTTCAGCCCATTCTGAGGGAATGGGTGAACAGGGAGTACGGGGCGCTTTCCTTCCGGCTGACGCAGATCCTCTCGGGGCATGGTTGCCTCGGGAGGTACCTGTGTCGTGTTGCCCGAAGGGAAGCTTCCCCGGTATGCCTCCAGTGCGGATGCGCGGAAGAGACGGCGCAGCACGTGCTGGAGGCATGCTCCGGAACGGAGGGACCGCGACAAGCTCTGGTCGCGGTCGTAGGGACGGACCTCTCGTTGCCGACCATCTTAGAGAAGATGGTCCAAGACGAGGGGTCTTGGCAGGCAGTGGTCTCCTTCTGCGAGGTCGTGATGTCGCAGAGGGAGGAAGAGGAGCGTGAGAGGGAGAGAGATGCTCTCGCGCTCCCGCTCCGGAGGACGCGGACACGGAGGCGAGCTAGTAGAGCTCACACTCCGTCTCCGCTTGGAGGGCCGGGGGCGATGGATGTTGGGGCATCCGTTGCTCCCTAGAGCAAAGGCCCTCTGAGAGTGGGGTGACGCGCTGGTTTGTCCCGTGTGCGTCGCCCGAGCCGAATGGGGGGGCTTTTCCCCTCCCGAGGCGGGTCCGCCTTGGTGTTTTTAAGGCGGACGTCGGTAGATGAGGCTGCGGAAGAGTGCGAGAGCGGACCCGCGGCCCCGTCTACTATCGTTGTAGAGGGACATCGTGAGGTTTTAGTCGGTAGGGCCGTCTTTAGGCGAGTCCGACATACCCCGCTCGCTTCCCAGGCCGGCGGGGATGCGTAAATGCATTTCCTCACGCTAAAAAAAAAAAAAAAAAAAAGGTTAGGTTAGGTTAGGTTAGGTTAGGTTAGGTTAGGTTAGGTTAGGTTTTTTTTTTTTTTTTTTTTTTTTTTTTTTTTTTTTTTTTATATGTCGTCTCGAAACGACTCTAAGTTGTCCCTCTGACAGATGTCAGAGCCCTTGTTTATCCTTATTTCTATACTTGTCGTCTTTATTTATTTCTAACATCTCCTACTACGAGGAGGGGAAAAAGGGGGGTTTAAATTTTGTCTAACAATTTTAAAATTTTTTAGGATTTACATGTTTTTACAATCTTATATAATTTAACATGTTTTTTAGAATTTATATATTTTAACATAGGTACACATATACTAACTTTTAATTCTAAACTTTATTACTATTTTATTAATCCTATACTTTATTTTCTTACTGTACTAATTTACATATATTTTCTTAAGCTAATTTACATAAATGCTGTTAATATATATTATACAATATATACGCAACATAACTTATTTATCTATTTATTTCTTATAATAACTTTCTCCGCTATATTAATACAGTAATTTAACAGCTTGTATCTTGTATTTTTGTCATCAAAAATACAAGATACGGTTTCCAAATTCAGTATAAAACCTAATTTTTGTTCTGCCTCATATCTCTGCAGGCCAAAAACGGGACATTCAAATAGCTTCGAGAGCTCTTCCGACCACCACGCGATGGTATGTTTATTATTTGATTTATGGTTAGGTACGCTATTTTTGCTTGCTTTTACTATTTTATCTATATATGATTCTATTCTGTTTTCTAAATGTTCCCTGTTATTAATTTTTTCAATTTCTGTTTTAGTTAGATTATCTGCTTCCAATAATTGGGCCAGTTTCACATGAAACTGGCACCAATTAGCTTTTTTAATATTAAAAATCCGCTTAGTTCTTTTAATGTTGACGCCTTTTGCTTCCTGTAGTTTTATTTTCCATGTGATTGCGTTATGATCGGAATCTTCCACAAGACTAAGCATCTCCGAGGTAGCGTTTATCCGTGACACCACCTTAGCAATATGCCACCGTGGCTCTCGCCAGCGCGTCCCACTTGCGCCGGATCGGACAATCCGCACTGAAAGCATTATGGCCTGTGTTTCCTATCTTGGCTTGTGTGCAGTTGCAGCAAGTTGGGATGTCACCGGCGAGCATCCTGTCACACTCGGTCCTCATATGCCCAGAAATCCCGCAGAAGCTGCATCTAGCCTCCTGTTCCTTGCAGAAGCGTCTGCCGTGCCCATATCCGAGACAGAGCGAACACTGGACCAGTGGGGACTGGTCTGCCACTCGGACGCGCTGGAGGTCGATGCGGATCGATCCCAAGCCGAGTATCCCCTGCCAGATCTTGGGTGACACTCTCATAACTACGTGGTTTGCATTAGGGTTTCTGGTCCGCTTTTTATAAATGATCTCCGTTTTGATCTCATTTTCAGTGATGTTCTTGAAAAGATCTTTATTCTGGTTCCTCAGGGCGTTAAGAATATCAGCGTCGCTATTGAACGCGAAGACATCCTTAAGGATTATGAGGGGATCCTTATTTTTCACGTCTTCGATGTTTAGATCCTGCCCCGATCCCTGTAACCTTTCCTTCAGCTTCCTCCTTTCTTCCTCCGTCCTGCATCCCACTATCACCTTTCTGTCTTTGGCCTTTCTGATCCTTTCTATTTCAATGCCCCCTTCTTTTGCGTTTACCGCTTTCCTTATTTTGTTAAAAACTTCTTCTCCTGTTTCCAGCTCATCCTTGGCGGTGACAACGACTGAGTGCAGCGCAGTTTGCAGTGGAGCCAGGACCTGGACTGGAGCCGAAGCCGAAGCAAGTGGCCTGGTGTATGCTGCTGCCACACTCGCGTAAGTTTTCCGCTCTTCTATTTCTTTTTCTAACGTTTCTTTTAACTTATCCATCTTTTCACTATTTTCTTGTATGCATTTCGTGTGCTCTTCTAGGGCTTTTAAGAATATGGTGTTTTCTTTTTCTCTTTCTGGTTCCTTTTCTTTCACTGTTTCTTTCTCAATCTCTATCTCTTTTACTTGTCTCTTCCCCTTCCAACTCTCCGATTCCTTAATCAGTTCGTATAACCTTTCCACCGCCTGGGTCACCGCCAATTTAATCTCACTTTTTATGTTTCTGGAGTTTCCGAGGTTGAGCTTGGCTTTCGCCACACAGTGCCTGGCCTCCTCCAATCTGTCCAAAGGCTTCCGTTTTTCCTGCTTTAGTGGACTCCTCACTGCCTCCACCGAGACTCTTCGTACTTCCGATCTGCTCTCCTGAGCAGGCGTCGTCTTCGGTATTGACTTTGGGGGGTCCACTAAAACCGCACCCTTGGACGTCGACGCATGTGGGTCAGGTTTCCCGGACTCCCATTCTCCTATACTGCGCCTAACGCTAGGCGATCGGCTTGTCTTTCCCTTTTCCAGGGATGGTCCTGCCTTCCCGGGCATCTGCCTCCCTGCCATCTTGTCTTTGGGGGCCTCGTCAGTGTCTTTTGGTTTTGTAGGTGTGCGGTAGCCGAACATTTTATGAGGGGTCAGAGGGACTTGTCAAATAGGTTGATATGTAAATTTGTAAAAGTTTTAAATACGTCTCCTAATCTAAATGTAAATAATTTAAGGTTTTTTAAAAGGGTCAGATCAATATATTTTTGCTCTATATAAAACGTGCAATTAATTGTAAATGTTATATATATATTTCCAAGCGGAATTTGTCGGTATACAAGATATAAAAGATTTTGAAGTAGTGTTGGGACTATCTAGGGTATTACCGGGCAGTCTACTAAAAAATATAAACCGAACGAAATTACGAATGAATGTAAACGAATTGGTTGCAGAGATATGAAACTCAATACAAAACACAGATTTAAACAAACAATTTTTTGTAGAGCAAAAACTCTACCTTTCACTCTACCATACAAACAATGCTAAATTATCTAATTTTAATAGTTTTCCTAACCCTTTTTTCCTTTGTTACAGATTTAATTAGTCAGCTAACCAACGTCAACACAACATACACAGGTAAGTACATATAATAAAAAATAAAAAATAAAATTTTTTCGGACTACCCTAAAAATTTCAATTAAAAATCCTAACTCAGCCAATTGACGAGCTGGAACTCTGGAGTTTTCTTTATATGATTTCTAGCTGCCTTAAGGTCAGAAAAGGGCTAGGTAACTTTTTCTGTCAGATTGATATTTGAGCAGATATAGCCAGAAAACCGGCCACTCCAAAGTTCGCTGGACCCCCTGCTCCCCAATTGGTGAGCCAGAGACTTGAAACTTTCTGCTGTGAGAATTGTGAGTCTCAGGATTCTAAATATAATTTTGAAATTAACAGAAAAGCCAAATCTGATTTTAAATTTCGAAAAAACCCAAAAATATTATTTCAAACAGGCACAAAATACACTAATCCTATGTTCCTATTTCAGATTTTGGCACCGACGTCACTGCTTCACACAACCAATCAACGTCCGTACTCAGATAAAACAATTTTTAAAATAAAAATAAAATTAAAAATAACATAGATATAACTATGTTACCAAAAAATATACAAAAACGTTAAACTCTATGTTGAGTCTGTCTTACACCCTAAAAAGCTTTAAAACAATTAAAAACAACTCAACAGCCGATTTACAAGAATTCCTAAAAATTTCTTGATATAGAGTCGGGCTCTACTTTTCACTCTACCTGATTAGTAGAGAAATAATAAAGATTTTTACATATACTATCTACGATAGTATATGCAAGCTCTCGTCAAATTTAGCCTAACTCTCTCCGTTTTCGAGATAATCGGACTTTTATGAAATTAAAATTTGAAAAAATTTAATCTGAAAAACTGGTTGATTAAGAATATCTGAATTTTTAACTATAGGTAGAAGACCTGAACGTTTACAATACTAATCAATAAAAAGTATAGGTTGTCGATAGTTACGAAGAGTTACTGAATTTTGAAAAATAAGAAAATTTTTAAAGTTCCATAAGAAGTTCAAAACTTAACTTCCTGAAATTCTTGAAGCGGTTTCGAAGTCCTCTCCGTGTTGTCCAAAAATGTCCTGAAGTCCGTTTTTGTCCAGCGACCCTGGGTCACCGACCTCGTGGTCACGTGGCTTTTGTTTTTTTGCTGATATCTCTGCACTCCTGTGCGAGAAAAATCGGCAAAGTATGTCAAAATGAGCACCATATACATAATATTTTATTGTACCTTCCCAGAGGTACAATAAAATATTGAGGTCACCGCTGAAACGCGTGAGATAATCCACTTTTTGTATTAAAATTTTTCACAAATTTCACTTTTTCACATATAACTTTGTGTGCACATCACTGAAACAAAAAATTTTTTCACTAGCTTGTGCGCCTTTCACTTCCGCAACTTCTGATGTATCGCAAAGGTATAAAAAGCGATAAAAACCAATTTTCGCGATTTTTTCGAGCGTGGAAGGGCCTTGGAACGTGGCGCTCTCGAGTGCGGCTCGAGCGTGACTGGTTAGGTTAGGTTAGGTTAGGTTAGGTTAGGTTAGGTTAGGTTAGGTTAGGTTAGGTTAGGTTAGGTTAGGTTAGGTTAGGTTAGGTTAGGTTAGGTTAGGTTAGGTTAGGTTAGGTTAGGTTAGGTTAGGTTAGGTTAGGTTAGGTTAGGTTAGGTTAGGTTAGGTTAGGTTAGGTTAGGTTTTTTTTTTTTTTTTTTTTTTTTTTTTTTTTGCCATCTCGAAATGGCTCTACGATGTCCCTCTGGCTCAGGCCAGAGACTTTTTTGTGCTCCTTATATTAAAAGACAGGGTTTTAAGATATATTTCTGACCCGTAAAGGGTTACAGGGTGTTCTAAATCTAGTTTTACTTCCTAACATTTTTAATTTATATCTTATTATGTACTTTATTTATATTATATATCTTATTTTTAAACAATTTTTTAGGGAAACTTACGATACAATTTTTTCAAACTTTACTAGTTTCTATTAATCTTAGGGCATAAAATATTTTCCCTTTACTGTTTTTATACACTTTACATATTTGCTATTATCCATTATTCCTATAACTTTATTTTTAATCCTTAACATGTTAAGTATTGTACCTTTACATTTTAATTTCTTAATACTAGTTTACATATATGCTGTTTATATATATTTTTAAATATATATTCATCATAACTTATCTATCTATTTATTTCTTTTTATAACTTTCGATGCTATATCAGTACAATATTTGAGTAGCCGCGCTCTGTTCAGTTTATCTGCCATAATTTCATTTACAGTTCTTACATTTAGTGTGCAATTTAAATGTTGCTCGACTTCATATCTCTCCAAACCATAAATGGGACATTCAAACAAGAAATGCGCCACTGTCTCGTCCACGCCAGGCTCACAGATGCACGACGGGTTCTCCTTACACTTGAACCTGTTCAAGTATTCGGAGAACCCCCCGTGCCCCGTTAAAACCTGGGTAAGTACTCCCGTTGGTTCTATGTGCCGGATTAATTTAAAAGCTTTTATTGGATCGGGGAGGAACATCTTTGTCACAGCCGCGGTTTCACCTGACCTATATCTCCGATTCCATTCCCCAAGCGTGTCCGATCGGATCTGCCGCTTGACGAATGAAATCGGACACTGGTCGTAGTGGTCCCTAGTCTTGCCTTTTAGTGCAGCGTTTTTTGCCAGCTCATCAGCGCGTTCATTCCCCTCATGGCCGGCATGAGCTTTTATCCAATAAAGACTAACTGCCTTGTTATGCTGCTTTGCGACTTTGAGATTCTGGCGTATTTCTGCCGCGAGGGGATGAACTGAGCTCGGATTAGAAATTGTCTCAAGCGATGATCTTGAGTCGCTGTAGATGCCAAACGTGATCTCAGAACTCTTAAGTATTTGCTTCGTGGCCTCACATATGGCCAGTAATTCGGCCTGGTAAACGGTGCAGTAGGACGACAGCTTCAATTTTCGGGTTTCGATCTCAGCCTCACTGTTCCATATGGACAGTGCTGCACCGACCTTGCCCTCAATTTTGCTGCCGTCCGTAAATATGCGTACCCCATGGTCACTGTGGGTACTTACTAGTTCATCGTCTACCAGGCAAGTGAATGTTATGCCCATATGTTCGGCCGGATGACCAGTGCTTGCGAATGCCACCATTTTTTCAATCTCCCTATCTCCCAACCCAAGCCGGGGTACTCCTCGCTTTGCCTCAAACAGGGCGGCTGCCTCCTGAATTCTGAGGTCAAGAGGCAGAATTCCGGCGAGAACGAGTGCTGAATTTAGGGAGACTGTACGGTAGGCCTTGCAAAGTTTTTGCGCAAATCCTCTCTGTATCACGTTTAGCTGCTTTTGTATTCCGAGCTTTTTCACCGCTGGCGCCCAGGCACTAGCTGCATACAGAACGGTGGGCTCCACTACTGCCATATAGATGGTACGTAAGACTTCGGGGTGGAGGCCCCAACTGATCCTGGCGGCTCTAGACAGCTTTTTGTAAAAATTTAACGCCTTTTTGCAAACATTGGCCGCATGACTATTAAATGTGAGCTTATTATCAATAGTTAGCCCCAGAATCTTTATCTCCTTCGACATGCCAATGCTGACCCCGCCCATGTTCAGGAGAGGCGTGTCGTGCTTAAGTTTGCGTGTCACAAGCATCGCATTTGTCTTGTGCGGCGCAAACCTAAGTTTATTCCGGACACCCCACTCCCGAACATACTCGAGAGCAGCATTGGCCTGCCGCTGGACCTCCATCGCCGTGTCTCCATCAAACAGCAGAACCACATCGTCTGCAAAGGCTTGACAATAGACACCGCGCTCTTCTAAACCTTGGAGGAGTGGATCAAGGACTAAATTCCACAGGATTGGGCCTCCAATGGATCCCTGAACACATCCTTTTGTCGTTTCTCTTTCCACTTCCTCACCTGCAAACCGCACTTTCACCCTTCGTTCTGAAAGGTAGCTGTCCACGAGTCGCCTGATGTTGACGGGACATTTTTCCTCAGCCAGTCGGATTCTAATTGCAGGCCACCATGCACTGTCAAAGGCTCCCTCTATGTCCAGTGAAACCATGGTAATGAGTTTCTTTTGTTCCAACTTTAGGCGTATGCGTTGTATCAAGACATAGAGAGAGTCTTCAGTTCCCCTTTGGGGCATGAACCCGTACTGGCGAGTACTCAACCTCGGGAATATGTGCCACCTTATACGGCCAACCATCACCTTCTCCAGGATCTTGCCCATCACTGGTAACAGTCCGATGGGTCTATACGATTTGGGATCTGTGTAGCATTCTTTAGGTTAGGTTAGGTTAGGTTAGGTTAGGTTAGGTTAGGTTAGGTTAGGTTAGGTTAGGTTAGGTTAGGTTAGGTTAGGTTAGGTTAGGTTAGGTTAGGTTAGGTTAGGTTAGGTTAGGTTAGGTTAGGTTAGGTTAGGTTAGGTTAGGTTAGGTTAGGTTAGGTTAGGTTAGGTTTTTTTTTTTTTTTTTTTTTTTTATACAGGCAGGGGGAAATCCTCATGGATACCACTGATGGGAGTGTGGTTATGTCAGACTCCGCCTTTCGGCGACCTACTGACTAAAACCCCCTTCCTGTTTTCCGGTCTCCTCCAACATAATCGGAGTCTTTTGCGTACTCTCTTTTTTAATACAAATAAAACTTATATCTATAGCTTTATATGTTTATATTTCTATTTCTGTAATTTACGGTTCCTTATTATGGCTACGTATTTGTATATATTTAATATATACAATGTATTATCTAACTTATTACTATTTATTTCTTTGCACTACTTTTTTTACTATCTTCTTACAATATTCTATAAAAATATACCTACACTCCTTCTCTTCCATTATTCTAAACAAGTTATCTTTACTTATTTCCATACCTATCTCTATTTCGGTGTCGTATCTTTGGCGACCATACACAGGACACTCTGTTATTATATGTAGCGCACTTTCTTCGACCTCCGGGTCGCAGACACACGATGGACTATCCTTGCACTTGAACCTATGCAGGTATGAGGAGAATCCGCCGTGCCCTGTCATCGCTTGTACAATTATAGGGTCCAATAGCATTTTCTTCACCAATGGGTATGCTTGTATGGCATCTGGGAAGTAGTGCTTTGTTGTTGATGCCGTTTCGCCGTTTTTATACCTTTGGTTCCATTCGTCAAGCGACTCCAGTCGAATTTGTCGCTTGACGAATGAAACTGGGCATTTTTCATAATCTGGCCTAGTTTTTCGATGTAGTGCTGCGTCTTTAGCCAATTTGTCCGCTCTTTCATTCCCCTCCAATCCAGCGTGTGCTTTAATCCAAAATAATTGTAGAGAACCATTTTTTGCAACTATTTTGTTTATATTGGCACGTGTTGCAAATGCCAGGGGATGGAGGGAAGCGTTGTTGACAATCGTTTCAAGAGCAGACCGTGAGTCACTGTAAATGTTGCAGCTCGACACTTCGCTCTGAAGAGCCTGATTCGTCGCTTCAAATAGGGCCAGCAATTCGGCTTGGTAGACAGTACAGCATTGATCCAGCTTAAATTTTCGGGTACATATCTCAACGCCATTATACCAAACGGATAATGCCGCACCAACTTTCCCCTCAATTTTGCTTCCGTCAGTAAAAATGTTAAGACCATCTGTGTTGTAATGCTGATCCAATGCTGCACCGTCCAACAAGCAAATGAATTGCGATCCCATTTGCTGCGCAGGGTGTGGCTTGTCCACAAAAGCCATTTGCAACTCCATGTCTCTGTCTCCTATTACTCGCTGTGAAAAACCCTTTTTGACCTCATAAAGCAAAGCTGCTTCCCGGACTCTTATGTCCAAGGGAAGCAACCCAGCGAGCAATAGTGCCGAGCTGAGTGAAACTGTTCTGTATGCCTTTATTATTTTTTGCGCGAAGCCACGCTGCACAACGTCAAATTGCTTCCTTATTCCTAACTTGTTTGTTGCAGGTGCCCATGCACTCGCTGAGTACATTATGACAGGCTCAACTACAGCTGTATAAATCGTTCTAATTATTTCGGGTTGGAGTCCCCAGTGGATTTTAGCGGCCCTCGAAAGTTGCTTATAGAGGTTTAAAGCTTTACGACAAGTGTGGGCAACGTGTGAGTTAAAAGTTAACTTTTCATCAATAATAAGGCCCAAAACTTTAACCTCCCTAGACATGTCAATGCCGATCCCGCCCATGATCAGGCGTGGTGTGTCATACTTCAGCTTTCGCGTAATTACCATAGCCTTTGTTTTATGCGGAGCGAATTTGAGCTTGTGATTGACACCCCACGCCTGCACATATTCAAGAGCGGCATTGGCACGCCCTTGTACCTCAAGAGCCGTTTTCCCCTCGAAAACCAGGATGACATCGTCAGCAAAAGCCTGACAATAATCACCCCGTCTCTGCAACCCTTTTAAAAGAGAGTCAAGGAGCAAATTCCACAGCATTGGTCCGCCGATAGAGCCCTGAACGCACCCTTTACTCGTATCTCTGACACACTCCTCTCCAGCATACCTAACCCTGACCCTCCTGTGACTCAAGTAGCTGTCGATGACCCTCCTCAAGTTCACCGGACACTTTTCCACCGCCAGTTGAACTCTTATGGCAGGCCACCATGCACTATCGAAGGCTCCCTCTATATCCAAGGACACAAGCGTTACGATCTTTTTATGATCCAGTTCAGTCCGAATATGCTGTATAAGTGTATAGAGGGAGTCTTCGGTGCACTTCTGGGGCATGAAACCATACTGGCGAGTACTCATCCTTGGTAGAAGGTGGTGCTTGATTCGGGTCATCAACATCTTCTCGTACACCTTTCCCAGGACAGGTAAGAGACCAATTGGCCTGTATGATTTGGGCGAGGTGTACTTGTCTTTTCCAGGTTTCCTGATAACAACTACTGTAGCCTCTTTCCATGGAATCGGGAAATATTGATGTGCCAGGCATTTATTCAGAAGTTCCAAAAATAGGCCGGGGTCACTTTCTACAGCATGGCTACATATATCGGCAGTAAAACCATCAGCGCCAGGGGCCTTTTTGGGGTTGAAACTTTCAATCGCTGTTTGGAGTTCGATGAGCGTGAAGGGTGGATCGCAAGAACCATCTTGCTCTCGACCGTTCACGCGTTCCGCTTCCTCCCTAGTACAGTGATGTTCATCGTTATCATCCTCTATGAGGTCTACCGGGTAAAAGGATTCCGCTAATAGCTTGACTGAACCCTTCGCGTCTAACACTGATCCTTCAGACTCCAAGGGCAGATCTTCTTCCCTATTTTTCGTCCTACCAATTACTCTGTAGATTCCTTCCCAGAACCCTTCCCTATCTTGTTTACCACAGAATTCCTTCCAACTCTCGACTTGGGCCTTCTTTGCCTCCAACTCATATTTTTCTTTATGTTTCAGGTATTCCTCGACGACATTCGCTCTCCGGACCATCGCGGCACATCGGATCCTGCGTTTCCAGGTGGTGACTTCTTTTTTCATCTCAGCAAGCTTCTCGGACCACCAAGGCACGGTAAGTTTTTCCTTATTTTTCTTTTTTGGTATTGTTTTTATGCATGATTCTAAAATTGCTTTCGTATAATTTCCTATTGCTATTTCTATATTATCTATGGTATTAATCTGGTTTATTCCCGTTGAAGTTAAATTATAATCTTTAGTTAATTGAGTAAATTTCTTATGAAACATATCCCAATTTGCCTTTTTTGTATTAAAAAGTCTTGTTGTCCTATTTATGTGCATGCCTGTAGATTTTTGCAATTTAATGTTAAAAGTGATACTATTATGATCTGAACTCGTGAGGTTCTCTTCTACTGTCCAGTCCTCCACTAGGTCCAACATATCTGTAGAGCAGGCTGTGACGTCCACATAGCTGTGGTATCGTTGTCCGCCTCTAATGGTATCAAAGGTCGGAATATTCCCTGTATTAAGGATCTCAAAGCCCAACTCATCGAGAGTCCCCGCCATGTCCTCACCTCTTTGGTCTATGATCTTGCTCCCCCACCAAGTGCTCTTTGAATTTGCGTCGCCTCCAATTATCAACCTCGTTGATCCTAGTTCTTCCGTGATCCTGGTCAGGTGTTCGAGGTAAGGGCCTATGGGCTGGTCCGGCTCAAAGTAATAAGATACCAGTGCGATATTCCAGGCACTGGTTCGGACTCCCACCACAACGATGTTATTTGTGGTGAGTTGCGGATACTGTGTAATATCAAGGCTTCGGTCGAAGACCACTACTGCCGCCTTAACAGTTCCTGCTCCTAGTTCAGTGTTCTGGAATACCCTTACACCCCGATGGTATCGCATACTTTTTGCGCCTCCCACATAGGGCTCCTGGAGAAGCGCTACGGCGAACCCGCGCCTCTCCGACTCAACCAGGATCTCATCAGTTGCTAGCTTCTTCCTTTGGAGGTTTGCTTGCACTATCTTGTACAGGGCGCCCTTAGCAGTATGCCACGGTGGATCTCGCAAGTGCTTCCCACTTGCGCCTCACCGGGCATTCATTTGCAAACGCGTTGTGGTCCACCCTGTCCATTTTTGCTTTATGGCAATTTACGCATCTAGGGGTTTCTTCCGCAAGCCAATCAGCGCACTCGGTTTTCAGGTGCGCGCCTCCACAGTGGCTGCACACATCAACAGCATCACGACAAAACCGCTTCCCATGTCCGTACCCTAAACAGCGCGAGCACTGTATAAGAGGGGACTGGTCCGCGACTCTGACCCTCTGCACGTCAACATGTACAATCCCCGCATCAGTAAGGCGCTGCCAGATCAACGGTGATACTCTGGCAACAATATGTGCGGTGAGGGGATTTCTCGCTTTACGTCTAAAGCGAATTTCCATGCGGTCATCATCACCACACACATCGCTCAGCAGATGCTTGTTTTGCATTTTTATTGCTTTCACAATTTCCCCATCAGTGTGGCTTTGGAGAACACCAAAAAGCACTATAAGAGGGTCCTTGTTTTTAATTTCCTCCACGCTAAGTTGTCCTTCATTCTCCTCAATCTTGTTTTTCACCTTCCTCATTTCCTCCTTGTCTCTGCATCCTAAAATTATCTTTCTATCCTTCGCTTTCCTAATCTTGTCAATCTTAAGACCTTCTTCTGTAGCATTCACAAATTTCCTTATCTTCTCAAACACCTGGTCTCCTGTATCTTGGTCGTCTTTGGAGGTGATGACAACGGAATGCAAAGCCGAAGCCTCTGAAGATTGTCTCCTTGGTGACCCGGCTGTGACACTTGCATAAGAGCCCTTTCCCTCACACATTTCTTGGTGTACCTTCATTAACTTTGTTAATGAAGTATGGTTGGCAGTTGTTAATTTTTCCTGTCCTTCTTGATGCTTGGCTATCGCTTCCGTTAGCTTCTCCATGTTTTTGTTATTCTCCTCTATCTGCTTAGCATGCTCTTTCATTCTCTCTATAAGTTCTTTCTCTTCCATTCCTTTCTGCAGCTCACTCTCTCTTGGTGTTTCTATTTCCTTCGCTGGTTCTGTTTTTGATTGACTTTTTCCTTGGCCTTTTATGGTGTCTACTTCTTTCACCAATTGGTAAAGCCTGTCAACAGCACGCAAGACTTCCGTTTTTATCTCATTTTTTGTGTTTCTGGACTGTCCTAGGTGAAGTTTTGCTTTAACTACACACGCTTTTGCCTCCGCCAGTCTGTCCGTGTATTTTTGCCTTGGCGAACTTCCTGCAGCCTCTACCAACAACCCTTGTCCTCCCACTCTCTCGTGCAATATTGCCGGCTTTGGCTTCAGGGTCTCTACCACCGCAGCTTTCTTTGGTGAGTTTGGAGTTTTGGGCAGCATGTCTGCCTTCCCAGCTTCCCTCTCTCCAATGCTGCGCCTAACGTTTGGGTTTTTTGCAACCTCAAGTGTCCGAGATGGTCCTGCCTTCTCTGTCTGGACGGGGGCTTTTTGACATTCTGCGTCCCCTTTCTTTACTGGTGTTCTTATACCAAAACCCATCGCAAAAGTGTGTTTCGTCTTCTAATATAAATCGTCAAAAAAGGGGGGGGGGGGTATTTAAATTTCTAAAATCGAAAAAAATTTTACGCTATTTTTTTTAAACTATTTTTTACTGAATTTAAGTTTTAAATGTATGGAAAAGGTCCAAAAATGCGTCAAAACGTTGGGAACAATACAGGGAAGTTAGACTGAAGGCGTATGTAGCAAAGCGCACCTGGTTTGACTTTGTGTCGAAAGAAAACACAGAGATTTGCAAAACTTAAGATTGATTTCAAAGGAAAAATTCCTTGGGTATATCAACTTTTTGTCCACTGAATTTGCAAATTTTCGTATTTTCGCGTGCTAACTTTCTCTTTCTGTTAGTGATCGACGAGGGGACGCCGAGGGACGGTGTTCAAGCTGCAACAGATGAGAAATCTCGCTCCAACTACGAAAAGTTAGGTCCAAAAAGTGAAAAACCTTAATTTAAACTATTTTTTACTGAATTTAAGTTTTAAATGTATGGAAAAGGTCCAAAAATGCGTCAAAACGTTGGGAACAATACAGGGAAGTTAGACTGAAGGCGTATGTAGCAAAGCGCACCTGGTTTGACTTTGTGTCGAAAGAAAACACAGAGATTTGCAAAACTTAAGATTGATTTCAAAGGAAAAATTCCTTGGGTATATCAACTTTTTGTCCACTGAATTTGCAAATTTTCGTATTTTCGCGTGCTAACTTTCTCTTTCTGTTACAGATCGACGAGGGGACGCCGAGGGACGGTGTTCAAGCTGCAACAGATGAGAAATCTCGCTCCAACTACGAAAAGTTAGGTCCAAAAAGTGAAAAACCTTAATTTAAACTATTTTTTACTGAATTTAAGTTTTAAATGTATGGAAAAGGTCCAAAAATGCGTCAAAACGTTGGGAACAATACAGGGAAGTTAGACTGAAGGCGTATGTAGCAAAGCGCACCTGGTTTGACTTTGTGTCGAAAGAAAACACAGAGATTTGCAAAACTTAAGATTGGTTAGGTTAGGTTAGGTTAGGTTAGGTTAGGTTAGGTTAGGTTAGGTTAGGTTAGGTTAGGTTAGGTTAGGTTAGGTTAGGTTAGGTTAGGTTAGGTTAGGTTAGGTTAGGTTAGGTTAGGTTTTTTTTTTTTTTTTTTTTTTTTTTTTTTTTTTATTATTACTAATTTTCCTCCGATATTGTCGGAGACCTTTTTTAGGTGTACTTTGTACATCTTATAATTTTACTTTTACAATTTAATAATTTTGAATGTTAAAGCCGAATTTTAATATAATTTTAGCAACTTCTGATAAACTATTTTACTATAGAATAACTTTTTAAATTTATAACTATTAATATTTTGTATAATATCTTATGTACTTTTTCTGTTTTTTTGTCAATATAGAATAATTAATATAATATTTATATAATATGTAAACTAATATACTATGTTTTTATATATATATGGATTTAAATATAGTATAATTGATAAGCTTTACTTTTAGTGTTGACCGGATTACTTTTACTGATACTATATATTCTATCTAATTTAATATCTACATGTTTATGTGTGCCCAGCTGTATTCACAATACAACGGTACGCATATTTTCTTACCAATTTCGTCTATTCATCTTGTTTTGTTTCTCAGAACCGCGTTCTTTGCTATTCGCGTGCAGAACGCTTTCAGGTACGGCCTGGAGTCGTTATCCGACATCATTTCTGACAATGTTACCGGAGTCAGCTGTTTATTTGTTGCAGATTCCAGGTCGTACCTGGCAGCGTCATTTTTTGGGCATTCGAATAGCAAATGCTGTACGGTTTCGTCTTTTTCGTCGTCGCAGTCACATGACGGATTCTCTTTGCATTTAAATCTGTTTAAATATGCTGCAAATCCGCCATGGCCAGTCAGCACTTGCGTCAAAAGAGGAGTGAGCCGCAATTTTTTCACTGTCTTGTAAGCCTCTGACACGTTTGGCAGGAAGAGCTTGGTGACTCCAGCAGTCTCCTCATCCAGATATCTACGGCCCCAGATTTCAACCGTTGTGCTCCGTATATCTTTTTTTAAGTGTGAAGCAGGGCATTTATTATAGTGGGCAGCAATTTTACTATAAAGGGCTGCCTCCTTGGCTAATTCATCAGCCCTTTCATTGCCTGGTACGCCAACGTGTGCCTTAATCCAGTACCACTTGATGTTTAAGCCTTCTGCCGCTAGACTTGCAATGTTCTGTCTTACGGCGAAGGCCAGAGGATGGAATGTTTCACAGCTCCGGACAGTTTCCAAGGCAGACCTTGAGTCGCTCAGCACGGCCACCTCCTTGTATTTCGTCTTATGAAGGTGTTCCGTGGCTTGGTATAACGCGTACAGCTCAGCCTGGTAGACCGTGCAGAACGACTCAAGCTTCATCTTTCTTTTACCAACTTCCACTCCATTGGTCCAACAGGTATACGCTGCTCCGACTTTCCCTTGAATTTTACTCCCGTCGGTGTAAATATGGGTTTCAGGTAATTTGTATTTCTCAAGGGTTTCGGGCAGCGTATCACTGAGGGACTCGAATTCCACCTCTGTCTGGCTAGCTGGATGTGGAGCACTCGCAAAGCACACCCGGCCCTCAATTTGCAAGTCGTCTCGGCTGCCCCTCCTAGCCTCGTAAAACTGGGCCGCTTCCTGGATCCTGAGATCCAGAGGCAGCAGCCCCGTTAGCACGAGAGCAGCGTTAAGAGAGACCGTCCGATACGACTTGCAAATCTTTTGGGCGAATCCTCTTTGCACAGCATTTAACTGCTTCTGGACCATTATCTTCTTAGTGGCAGGTGCCCAAGCACTAGAGGCGTACATGATAATAGGCTCTATAACTGCTACGTAAATCGTTCTGACAATCTCCGGGTTCAGTCCCCATTCAATTTTGGCTGTCCTTGCCAGCTGCTTGTAGATGTTGGTGGCCCTACGACAGACATTTGAAACATGGCTATTAAAAGTCAGTTTCCTGTCCATCGTAAGACCAAGCAGCTTGATCTCATCTACCAATCTGATGTCTCTTCCACCCATGTGCACGCGCGGAGCATCGTATTTTAACTTTTTTGTTATTATCATCCCGTGAGTTTTTTGTGTGGAAAATTTCAGTTTGTTTTTGATGCCCCACTCGTGCACATATGCCAGAGTCTGGTTAGCAATTTCTTCTATTTTGGAGACTGATTGTCCGGAGAATATCAGAACGACATCGTCCGCGAAAGCTTGCACATATACCCCCTGCGCCACCAGGTCATCCAACAGCGGGTCCAGAAGCAGATTCCAAAAGGTTGGGCCTGCTATTGACCCCTGCACACAACCTTTGTCGGTCCCTTTTGCATAGGTCTTTCCCGCGTATCCAACTACCACCTTCCTATCTTGAAAGTAACTATTTGTGAGTTGTTTCAGGTTCAGCGGACACTTCTTGATGATCAACTGGGTCTTGATGGCTGGCCACCATGCGCTATCAAAGGCCCCTTCGATGTCCAGAGATACCATTAATGTTATCTCCTTCTTCCCAAGGTTGCCTCCAACACGCTGCATTAGGTCGTACAATGCGTCTTCTGTACTACGCTGCGGAACGAAGCCATACTGACGAGGGTTTGACATGGGAAGTAAGTGCCATTTTATTCTCCGCACCAACATCTTCTCCAGTACTTTACCGAAGATCGACAGGAGACCAATCGGTCGGTACGACTTTGGCAGAGTATAATCAGCTTTTCCTGGTTTACGCAGCACAACTACAGCAGCCTCTTTCCAAGGTGAAGGGAAGCACGACAAGGCTAGACACTTGTTTAGGATCCCCAGGAATACTTGTTTCCCGGCGAATATTGCTCTACAGCAAATATCCGCCGTAAAACCGTCCGGCCCGGGAGCCTTTTTAGGGTTGAAGCCACTTATAGTCCTGTTAAGCTCCGCCTCCGTAAACGGAGGGTCATCAGTGCTATCTTCGGTCGAATTGCTTAGTGTTCCAGCTTTGGCTCTAATAGCTTTGTGGATATCATTATCTTCGCAACTATTATCCTCAGGAAAAAATGTATTAGCAAGCAATTCGACGGATTTTTCAGGACTTAAGATGGCTCCATCGTCCATCAGTAACAAATCTTCGGGTCGCCTTGTCTTGCCTCTGATCACCCTGTATATCGAGTCCCAAAGGCTTTCTCTGTCTTGTTTTGTACAGTGCTCCTTCCAGCTTTCAGTCTGTGCTTTCGATGCTGCTTCCTCATATTTTATTTTCTGTTCCAGGTACTCTGCAACTACGTGACTGCGTCTTCGGGGGGCGGCACAGGACACTCTTCGTCTCAACGTGACTACTCTTCTTTTCAGGCGTTCCAGCTCATCGGTCCACCAAGGTAAGTAATCTTTATTTTTAGGGTTTTTCTTTTTAGGTATTGAGTTTGAGCAGGCAGTGTTAACGCATTCTAGATAAGTTTGGACTGATGATTCTAATTGATCTATTGTTACTATTTTCTCAATATTCTCTGGTGTTAGGTGTTTTTCTACAAGAAGATTCTGGAATACCTCGACAAACCGATTCCAGTCCGCCTTCCGTGTGTTGTATTTGCGAGTTGAAATTGTAGAGTTCGTCATCTCAGACGGTCTCACCAAATTCAGGTCGAAAGTGATTGCGTTATGGTCCGAGCTAGTTACCGACTTGTCCACCCTCCAGTTCGAGATGTACGGTGCCAAGTTGGTTGAAGTCACCGTAATGTCCACGTTGCTTGTGAGTATGCGTCCACCTCTAACTGTATCGAAGGTCGGGTCATTACCCTGGTTCAAAATATGCAAATCATTTTCGTCCAAGAAGCCTCTAAGTACTTCGCCTCTGCTGTCCTCGGTTACACTTCCCCACCAAATACTCCACGCGTTGACGTCTCCTCCCATAAGGATTTTATCAGTTTGCACTGAGTTCAGGATTTCCTTTAGTCGGTCAAGGTATGGCTCAAGAGGTTCGGTGTCTTCAAAATAAACCGAGACCACTCCTACTATCCATTTTTCGGTTTTTAAGCGCGTGGCAACAATGTTTTCGGTAATTGTGGTCTGGTCGTGAAGGATCTCTATGCCTTGGTCGAAGACAACAATGGCCGCCTTTACTGGCTTTGTCCTATTTGAGCCACATTGTATGATCCTGGTGCTACCGTACTGCTTGAGCTCTCCCACAGATCCTACGTAAGGTTCCTGGACCAATGGTTAGGTTAGGTTAGGTTAGGTTAGGTTAGGTTAGGTTAGGTTAGGTTAGGTTAGGTTAGGTTAGGTTAGGTTAGGTTAGGTTAGGTTTTTTTTTTTTTTTTTTTTTTTTTTTTTTTTTTTTTTATACAGGCAGGGGGAGATCCTCATGGATACCACTGATGGGAGTGTGGTTATGTCAGACTCCGCCTTTCGGCGACCTACTGACTAAAACCCCCTTCCTGTTTTCCGGTCTCCTCCAACATAATCGGAGTCTTTTGCGTACTCTCTTTTTTAATACAAATAAAACTTATATCTATAGCTTTATATGTTTATATTTCTATTTCTGTAATTTACGGTTCCTTATTATGGCTACGTATTTGTATATATTTAATATATACAATGTATTATCTAACTTATTACTATTTATTTCTTTGCACTACTTTTTTTACTATCTTCTTACAATATTCTATAAAAATATACCTACACTCCTTCTCTTCCATTATTCTAAACAAGTTATCTTTACTTATTTCCATACCTATCTCTATTTCGGTGTCGTATCTTTGGCGACCATACACAGGACACTCTGTTATTATATGTAGCGCACTTTCTTCGACCTCCGGGTCGCAGACACACGATGGACTATCCTTGCACTTGAACCTATGCAGGTATGAGGAGAATCCGCCGTGCCCTGTCATCGCTTGTACAATTATAGGGTCCAATAGCATTTTCTTCACCAATGGGTATGCTTGTATGGCATCTGGGAAGTAGTGCTTTGTTGTTGATGCCGTTTCGCCGTTTTTATACCTTTGGTTCCATTCGTCAAGCGACTCCAGTCGAATTTGTCGCTTGACGAATGAAACTGGGCATTTTTCATAATCTGGCCTAGTTTTTCGATGTAGTGCTGCGTCTTTAGCCAATTTGTCCGCTCTTTCATTCCCCTCCAATCCAGCGTGTGCTTTAATCCAAAATAATTGTAGAGAACCATTTTTTGCAACTATTTTGTTTATATTGGCACGTGTTGCAAATGCCAGGGGATGGAGGGAAGCGTTGTTGACAATCGTTTCAAGAGCAGACCGTGAGTCACTGTAAATGTTGCAGCTCGACACTTCGCTCTGAAGAGCCTGATTCGTCGCTTCAAATAGGGCCAGCAATTCGGCTTGGTAGACAGTACAGCATTGATCCAGCTTAAATTTTCGGGTACATATCTCAACGCCATTATACCAAACGGATAATGCCGCACCAACTTTCCCCTCAATTTTGCTTCCGTCAGTAAAAATGTTAAGACCATCTGTGTTGTAATGCTGATCCAATGCTGCACCGTCCAACAAGCAAATGAATTGCGATCCCATTTGCTGCGCAGGGTGTGGCTTGTCCACAAAAGCCATTTGCAACTCCATGTCTCTGTCTCCTATTACTCGCTGTGAAAAACCCTTTTTGACCTCATAAAGCAAAGCTGCTTCCCGGACTCTTATGTCCAAGGGAAGCAACCCAGCGAGCAATAGTGCCGAGCTGAGTGAAACTGTTCTGTATGCCTTTATTATTTTTTGCGCGAAGCCACGCTGCACAACGTCAAATTGCTTCCTTATTCCTAACTTGTTTGTTGCAGGTGCCCATGCACTCGCTGAGTACATTATGACAGGCTCAACTACAGCTGTATAAATCGTTCTAATTATTTCGGGTTGGAGTCCCCAGTGGATTTTAGCGGCCCTCGAAAGTTGCTTATAGAGGTTTAAAGCTTTACGACAAGTGTGGGCAACGTGTGAGTTAAAAGTTAACTTTTCATCAATAATAAGGCCCAAAACTTTAACCTCCCTAGACATGTCAATGCCGATCCCGCCCATGATCAGGCGTGGTGTGTCATACTTCAGCTTTCGCGTAATTACCATAGCCTTTGTTTTATGCGGAGCGAATTTGAGCTTGTGATTGACACCCCACGCCTGCACATATTCAAGAGCGGCATTGGCACGCCCTTGTACCTCAAGAGCCGTTTTCCCCTCGAAAACCAGGATGACATCGTCAGCAAAAGCCTGACAATAATCACCCCGTCTCTGCAACCCTTTTAAAAGAGAGTCAAGGAGCAAATTCCACAGCATTGGTCCGCCGATAGAGCCCTGAACGCACCCTTTACTCGTATCTCTGACACACTCCTCTCCAGCATACCTAACCCTGACCCTCCTGTGACTCAAGTAGCTGTCGATGACCCTCCTCAAGTTCACCGGACACTTTTCCACCGCCAGTTGAACTCTTATGGCAGGCCACCATGCACTATCGAAGGCTCCCTCTATATCCAAGGACACAAGCGTTACGATCTTTTTATGATCCAGTTCAGTCCGAATATGCTGTATAAGTGTATAGAGGGAGTCTTCGGTGCACTTCTGGGGCATGAAACCATACTGGCGAGTACTCATCCTTGGTAGAAGGTGGTGCTTGATTCGGGTCATCAACATCTTCTCGTACACCTTTCCCAGGACAGGTAAGAGACCAATTGGCCTGTATGATTTGGGCGAGGTGTACTTGTCTTTTCCAGGTTTCCTGATAACAACTACTGTAGCCTCTTTCCATGGAATCGGGAAATATTGATGTGCCAGGCATTTATTCAGAAGTTCCAAAAATAGGCCGGGGTCACTTTCTACAGCATGGCTACATATATCGGCAGTAAAACCATCAGCGCCAGGGGCCTTTTTGGGGTTGAAACTTTCAATCGCTGTTTGGAGTTCGATGAGCGTGAAGGGTGGATCGCAAGAACCATCTTGCTCTCGACCGTTCACGCGTTCCGCTTCCTCCCTAGTACAGTGATGTTCATCGTTATCATCCTCTATGAGGTCTACCGGGTAAAAGGATTCCGCTAATAGCTTGACTGAACCCTTCGCGTCTAACACTGATCCTTCAGACTCCAAGGGCAGATCTTCTTCCCTATTTTTCGTCCTACCAATTACTCTGTAGATTCCTTCCCAGAACCCTTCCCTATCTTGTTTACCACAGAATTCCTTCCAACTCTCGACTTGGGCCTTCTTTGCCTCCAACTCATATTTTTCTTTATGTTTCAGGTATTCCTCGACGACATTCGCTCTCCGGACCATCGCGGCACATCGGATCCTGCGTTTCCAGGTGGTGACTTCTTTTTTCATCTCAGCAAGCTTCTCGGACCACCAAGGCACGGTAAGTTTTTCCTTATTTTTCTTTTTTGGTATTGTTTTTATGCATGATTCTAAAATTGCTTTCGTATAATTTCCTATTGCTATTTCTATATTATCTATGGTATTAATCTGGTTTATTCCCGTTGAAGTTAAATTATAATCTTTAGTTAATTGAGTAAATTTCTTATGAAACATATCCCAATTTGCCTTTTTTGTATTAAAAAGTCTTGTTGTCCTATTTATGTGCATGCCTGTAGATTTTTGCAATTTAATGTTAAAAGTGATACTATTATGATCTGAACTCGTGAGGTTCTCTTCTACTGTCCAGTCCTCCACTAGGTCCAACATATCTGTAGAGCAGGCTGTGACGTCCACATAGCTGTGGTATCGTTGTCCGCCTCTAATGGTATCAAAGGTCGGAATATTCCCTGTATTAAGGATCTCAAAGCCCAACTCATCGAGAGTCCCCGCCATGTCCTCACCTCTTTGGTCTATGATCTTGCTCCCCCACCAAGTGCTCTTTGAATTTGCGTCGCCTCCAATTATCAACCTCGTTGATCCTAGTTCTTCCGTGATCCTGGTCAGGTGTTCGAGGTAAGGGCCTATGGGCTGGTCCGGCTCAAAGTAATAAGATACCAGTGCGATATTCCAGGCACTGGTTCGGACTCCCACCACAACGATGTTATTTGTGGTGAGTTGCGGATACTGTGTAATATCAAGGCTTCGGTCGAAGACCACTACTGCCGCCTTAACAGTTCCTGCTCCTAGTTCAGTGTTCTGGAATACCCTTACACCCCGATGGTATCGCATACTTTTTGCGCCTCCCACATAGGGCTCCTGGAGAAGCGCTACGGCGAACCCGCGCCTCTCCGACTCAACCAGGATCTCATCAGTTGCTAGCTTCTTCCTTTGGAGGTTTGCTTGCACTATCTTGTACAGGGCGCCCTTAGCAGTATGCCACGGTGGATCTCGCAAGTGCTTCCCACTTGCGCCTCA
Organism: Epirrita christyi; assembly: GCA_951392215.1. NCBI lineage: Eukaryota > Metazoa > Arthropoda > Insecta > Lepidoptera > Geometridae > Epirrita > Epirrita christyi. Next base: position 16,327,941 of record OX595844.1, read on the forward strand.
CCGGGCATTCATTTGCAAACGCGTTGTGGTCCACCCTGTCCATTTTTGCTTTATGGCAATTTACGCATCTAGGGGTTTCTTCCGCAAGCCAATCAGCGCACTCGGTTTTCAGGTGCGCGCCTCCACAGTGGCTGCACACATCAACAGCATCACGACAAAACCGCTTCCCATGTCCGTACCCTAAACAGCGCGAGCACTGTATAAGAGGGGACTGGTCCGCGACTCTGACCCTCTGCACGTCAACATGTACAATCCCCGCATCAGTAAGGCGCTGCCAGATCAACGGTGATACTCTGGCAACAATATGTGCGGTGAGGGGATTTCTCGCTTTACGTCTAAAGCGAATTTCCATGCGGTCATCATCACCACACACATCGCTCAGCAGATGCTTGTTTTGCATTTTTATTGCTTTCACAATTTCCCCATCAGTGTGGCTTTGGAGAACACCAAAAAGCACTATAAGAGGGTCCTTGTTTTTAATTTCCTCCACGCTAAGTTGTCCTTCATTCTCCTCAATCTTGTTTTTCACCTTCCTCATTTCCTCCTTGTCTCTGCATCCTAAAATTATCTTTCTATCCTTCGCTTTCCTAATCTTGTCAATCTTAAGACCTTCTTCTGTAGCATTCACAAACTTCCTTATCTTCTCAAACACCTGGTCTCCTGTATCTTGGTCGTCTTTGGAGGTGATGACAACGGAATGCAAAGCCGAAGCCTCTGAAGATTGTCTCCTTGGTGACCCGGCTGTGACACTTGCATAAGAGCCCTTTCCCTCACACATTTCTTGGTGTACCTTCATTAACTTTGTTAATGAAGTATGGTTGGCAGTTGTTAATTTTTCCTGTCCTTCTTGATGCTTGGCTATCGCTTCCGTTAGCTTCTCCATGTTTTTGTTATTCTCCTCTATCTGCTTAGCATGCTCTTTCATTCTCTCTATAAGTTCTTTCTCTTCCATTCCTTTCTGCAGCTCACTCTCTCTTGGTGTTTCTATTTCCTTCGCTGGTTCTGTTTTTGATTGACTTTTTCCTTGGCCTTTTATGCTGTCTACTTCTTTCACCAATTGGTAAAGCCTGTCAACAGCACGCAAGACTTCCGTTTTTATCTCATTTTTTGTGTTTCTGGACTGTCCTAGGTGAAGTTTTGCTTTAACTACACACGCTTTTGCCTCCGCCAGTCTGTCCGTGTATTTTTGCCTTGGCGAACTTCCTGCAGCCTCTACCAACAACCCTTGTCCTCCCACTCTCTCGTGCAATATTGCCGGCTTTGGCTTCAGGGTCTCTACCACCGCAGCTTTCTTTGGTGAGTTTGGAGTTTTGGGCAGCATGTCTGCCTTCCCAGCTTCCCTCTCTCCAATGCTGCGCCTAACGTTTGGGTTTTTTGCAACCTCAAGTGTCCGAGATGGTCCTGCCTTCTCTGTCTGGACGGGGGCTTTTTGACATTCTGCGTCCCCTTTCTTTACTGGTGTTCTTATACCAAAACCCATCGCAAAAGTGTGTTTCGTCTTCTAATATAAATCGTCAAAAAAGGGGGGGGGGGGGGGGGGGGGGTATTTAAATTTCTAAAATCGAAAAAAATTTTACGCTATTTTTTTTAAACTATTTTTTACTGAATTTAAGTTTTAAATGTATGGAAAAGGTCCAAAAATGCGTCAAAACGTTGGGAACAATACAGGGAAGTTAGACTGAAGGCGTATGTAGCAAAGCGCACCTGGTTTGACTTTGTGTCGAAAGAAAACACAGAGATTTGCAAAACTTAAGATTGATTTCAAAGGAAAAATTCCTTGGGTATATCAACTTTTTGTCCACTGAATTTGCAAATTTTCGTATTTTCGCGTGCTAACTTTCTCTTTCTGTTACAGATCGACGAGGGGACGCCGAGGGACGGTGTTCAAGCTGCAACAGATGAGAAATCTCGCTCCAACTACGAAAAGTTAGGTCCAAAAAGTGAAAAACCTTAATTTAAACTATTTTTTACTGAATTTAAGTTTTAAATGTATGGAAAAGGTCCAAAAATGCGTCAAAACGTTGGGAACAATACAGGGAAGTTAGACTGAAGGCGTATGTAGCAAAGCGCACCTGGTTTGACTTTGTGTCGAAAGAAAACACAGAGATTTGCAAAACTTAAGATTGATTTCAAAGGAAAAATTCCTTGGGTATATCAACTTTTTGTCCACTGAATTTGCAAATTTTCGTATTTTCGCGTGCTAACTTTCTCTTTCTGTTACAGATCGACGAGGGGACGCCGAGGGACGGTGTTCAAGCTGCAACAGATGAGAAATCTCGCTCCAACTACGAAAAGTTAGGTCCAAAAAGTGAAAAACCTTAATTTAAACTATTTTTTACTGAATTTAAGTTTTAAATGTATGGAAAAGGTCCAAAAATGCGTCAAAACGTTGGGAACAATACAGGGAAGTTAGACTGAAGGCGTATGTAGCAAAGCGCACCTGGTTTGACTTTGTGTCGAAAGAAAACACAGAGATTTGCAAAACTTAAGATTGGTTAGGTTAGGTTAGGTTAGGTTAGGTTAGGTTAGGTTAGGTTAGGTTAGGTTAGGTTAGGTTAGGTTAGGTTAGGTTAGGTTAGGTTAGGTTAGGTTAGGTTAGGTTAGGTTAGGTTAGGTTAGGTTAGGTTAGGTTAGGTTTTTTTTTTTTTTTTTTTTTTTTTTTTTTTTTTTTGCCATCTCGAAATGGCTCTACGATGTCCCTCTGGCTCAGGCCAGAGACTTTTTTGTGCTCCTTATATTAAAAGACAGGGTTTTTAGATATATTTCTGACCCGTAAAGGGTTACAGGGTGTTCTAAATCTAGTTTTACTTCCTAACATTTTTAATTTATATCTTATTATGTACTTTATTTATATTATATATCTTATTTTTAAACAATTTTTTAGGGAAACTTACGATACAATTTTTGCAAACTTTACTAGTTTCTATTAATCTTAGGGCATAAAATATTTTCCCTTTACTGTTTTTATACACTTTACATATTTGCTATTATCTATTATTCCTATAACTTTATTTTTAATCCTTAACATGTTAAGTATTGTACCTTACATTTTAATTTCTTAATACTAGTTTACATATATGCTGTTTATATATATTTTTAAATATATATTCATCATAACTTATCTATCTATTTATTTCTTTTTATAACTTTCGATGCTATATTAGTACAATATTTGAGTAGCCGCGCTCTGTTCAGTTTATCTGCCATAATTTCATTTACAGTTCTTACATTTAGTGTGCAATTTAAATGTTGCTCGACTTCATATCTCTCCAAACCATAAATGGGACATTCAAACAAGAAATGCGCCACTGTCTCGTCCACGCCAGGCTCACAGATGCACGACGGGTTCTCCTTACACTTGAACCTGTTCAAGTATTCGGAGAACCCCCCGTGCCCCGTTAAAACCTGGGTAAGTACTCCCGTTGGTTCTATGTGCCGGATTAATTTAAAAGCTTTTATTGGATCGGGGAGGAACATCTTTGTCACAGCCGCGGTTTCACCTGACCTATATCTCCGATTCCATTCCCCAAGCGTGTCCGATCGGATCTGCCGCTTGACGAATGAAATCGGACACTGGTCGTAGTGGTCCCTAGTCTTGCCTTTTAGTGCAGCGTTTTTTGCCAGCTCATCAGCGCGTTCATTCCCCTCATGTCCGGCATGAGCTTTTATCCAATAAAGACTAACTGCCTTGTTATGCTGCTTTGCGACTTTGAGATTCTGGCGTATTTCTGCCGCGAGGGGATGAACTGAGCTCGGATTAGAAATTGTCTCAAGCGATGATCTTGAGTCGCTGTAGATGCCAAACGTGATCTCAGAACTCTTAAGTATTTGCTTCGTGGCCTCACATATGGCCAGTAATTCGGCCTGGTAAACGGTGCAGTAGGACGACAGCTTCAATTTTCGGGTTTCGATCTCAGCCTCACTGTTCCATATGGACAGTGCTGCACCGACCTTGCCCTCAATTTTGCTGCCGTCCGTAAATATGCGTACCCCATGGTCACTGTGGGTACTTACTAGTTCATCGTCTACCAGGCAAGTGAATGTTATGCCCATATGTTCGGCCGGATGACCAGTGCTTGCGAATGCCACCATTTTTTCAATCTCCCTATCTCCCAACCCAAGCCGGGGTACTCCTCGCTTTGCCTCAAACAGGGCGGCTGCCTCCTGAATTCTGAGGTCAAGAGGCAGAATTCCGGCGAGAACGAGTGCTGAGTTTAGGGAGACTGTACGGTAGGCCTTGCAAAGTTTTTGCGCAAATCCTCTCTGTATCACGTTTAGCTGCTTTTGTATTCCGAGCTTTTTCACCGCTGGCGCCCAGGCACTAGCTGCATACAGAACGGTGGGCTCCACTACTGCCATATAGATGGTACGTAAGACTTCGGGGTGGAGGCCCCAACTGATCCTGGCGGCTCTAGACAGCTTTTTGTAAAAATTTAACGCCTTTTTGCACACATTGGCCGCATGACTATTAAATGTGAGCTTATTATCAATAGTTAGCCCCAGGATCTTTATCTCCTTCGACATGCCAATGCTGACCCCGCCCATGTTCAGGAGAGGCGTGTCGTGCTTAAGTTTGCGTGTCACAAGCATCGCATTTGTCTTGTGCGGCGCAAACCTAAGTTTATTCCGGACACCCCACTCCCGAACATACTCGAGAGCAGCATTGGCCTGCCGCTGGACCTCCATCGCCGTGTCTCCATCAAACAGCAGAACCACATCGTCTGCAAAGGCTTGACAATAGACACCGCGCTCTTCTAAACCTTGGAGGAGTGGATCAAGGACTAAATTCCACAGGATTGGGCCTCCAATGGATCCCTGAACACATCCTTTTGTCGTTTCTCTTTCCACTTCCTCACCTGCAAACCGCACTTTCACCCTTCGTTCTGAAAGGTAGCTGTCCACGAGTCGCCTGATGTTGACGGGACATTTTTCCTCAGCCAGTCGGATTCTAATTGCAGGCCACCATGCACTGTCAAAGGCTCCCTCTATGTCCAGTGAAACCATGGTAATGAGTTTCTTTTGTTCCAACTTTAGGCGTATGCGTTGTATCAAGACATAGAGAGAGTCTTCAGTTCCCCTTTGGGGCATGAACCCGTACTGGCGAGTACTCAACCTCGGGAATATGTGCCACCTTATAGGTTAGGTTAGGTTAGGTTAGGTTAGGTTAGGTTAGGTTAGGTTAGGTTAGGTTAGGTTGCGGCGATTTGGGTCGCTGACCTTCCGATTGGTGCAGGTGCTTTCCGGACACGGATGTTTCGGTAAGTACCTGCATCACATCGCAAGACGTGAGGCGACCCCCGCCTGCCACGAGTGTGGAGCGCCGGAGGACACGGCGCTCCACACGCTTGAGGAGTGCGCCGCATGGGGTCCCATGCGGCACACCCTCACAGCGGTCATAGGCGCAGATCTGTCTCTGCCGAGCGTGGTTAATGCCATGCTCGGGAGTGACAGATCGTGGCAGGCGGTGGTCTCTTTCTGCGAAGCGGTGATGGCGCAGAAAGAGGCCGCGGAGCGGGCAAGAGAGGACAACGTCCTCTCTGACCCGCTCCGGCGAAGACGAACTGGGGGGAGGAGGAGGCGGTTCGGGCGCCTCCTCTCTCTCTCCTAGTGCTGTGCGGATCACTGGTGGAGAGTCGGGGGATTCTCCACTGGCTTGCACGATCCCACACGTCTGAGGGATGGCCCTAGTGAGCCGGGTCATCCCTCCTTTGGCCGGGGCCCGTCACCGGTGACGGGCCAACCGCCGGGGCGAGATGGTGAATGCTAGCGCGACCCCATCTCGCTCCGACTACGCGGCGGACTGCTCATCCCGGGTTTTTAGTGGGTAACCTCGTTACTATCCCCCCGTGGGGGTAGTAAGGCCCTTCAGGCGAGGACTCCCACATAACCACCCCGCCCCCCCCGGGGCTGGGTGGTATCCATAAAGGATTTTCCCGGGTCAAAAAAAAAAAAAAAAAAAAAAAAAAAAAAAAAAAAGGTTAGGTTAGGTTAGGTTAGGTTAGGTTAGGTTAGGTTAGGTTAGGTTAGGTTAGGTTAGGTTAGGTTAGGTTAGGTTAGGTTAGGTTAGGTTAGGTTAGGTTGGGGTGGCGTGGTCGGGTTACCTCCTAGTGAGCCTTGAAGCCGTGTTTCTTGTCCTTTGGGATCAGTCCTGGAGGAACGGAAACATGGTAGGCCGGTGCACCCTGGTTCCCACTGCTAATAACTTCTCACTTTTGTGGGATCTTGTTAGCGGTGGCCAAAATCCCGACACGGTGGGCCTCTCCGCGTGTGCATAGGGCACAGTGGACGAGGCGGGAGAGCCTTAGGGGCTCAGCAGACCCGTTGGGTCGTAGGATGGCTGGTCTGCAAGACCAGCGGCGCGGCAGGGAGGGTCAACGCGGCCACCCTGTCGGGCAGAGGAGGATTGCGAGCCGCAATGTACCATCAGGTTGAGGGATTGCGGTTTGCAGTGGACCTTCGGGTCGTAGGATGGCGGGCCTGCAAGGCCTGCAGCGCGGCAGGGACGGTCAACTCGGCCTCCCTGTCGGGCGTAGGATAAATCTCCGAATCCTAAGGTTTGGTGCCTGCCGAGAGGATGCATGGTCGGGGGGAACCCGGCCGCTAGGGCACAGTAGGTAGGTGAGACGCGCTCAAATGAGCCGTCTACGTTAGATCCGAGGATGGATCAGAGGAGTGGAAGGGCGGGCTAGGTGTGCACTTACCCTGCCACCGGGCAGGCAGTGGGAGATTTGTCTTCCTTGCCACCGCCCGACAGTCGTAATCCTGCAACACTGTTGCGGTCACGTCTCGTGACATGAGTAGGACCGATGGCCTTGGCTTGGCCGCCTGGGCTACGAGGAAGACAACCTCTATAAAAATCACTCGAAGACAAGCGGAGGCGCAGCGTGAGGATCTGGATGGCTGATCGGAGTTTCAGTCGCTACTGTGTCCCCCGCCAGGGAATCGCCGTCACCCTGAGCGGGTTACGCTAGGCCTCCCCGGTTACAGTGGGCACTGTCCGGGGTGACCATTTGTTCCCACGTACTCGTGGGATTTGAATGGAAACTGATAAAAACATTGGGAAGGGGAGGGATATAGACGATAGAGGGTCTACCAGTGCTTTGGCACAGGAGACGGACAAAGGCATGAATATGGACACTGATTTAGATTTGGAGAAAGGTGGCGCTTCAGCGCACGTTAACGCCAAGAAGGCGTACGAGGAAGATTTGGTTCGTGCACGCAGCGCCTCAGGGAGCAGCGGGAGTATGCCGATAGCAAGGGTGAGCTTGGAGAGGTTGCCGAACCTCTCTGACACGGACTCTGATACGAGCTTCCGATCGGTATCTTCACTTCGGTCACAGCGGTCGTCACCTGAAGGAAACCGCTTCTGGAAGCGTGCTAGGATCGATAGTGGTGGTACCGACGAAGGTAATACGGGAAAGCCGCTGAAGATGGTAAAGGCTAAGAGAGGGCCCGGACGTCCCCCCAGTACTGGAACGTACGTTGGTCTGAAGAAAGCCCAGGACGAATTAAATAAGGCAAAGGCGGAGGAGCTTCGGCTCAATGCTGAATTGGAGATGGCTGAGGAAGTTAAGCGGAAGAGAGAAGCAAAGGCTGCCACCTTCCGCCATTCTCCAATAACGATGTCTGGCGATGAATGCCAAGACTCCCCGGATCTAGCTAGACTGGTGTCGGATTCGGTGGAAACAATAATAAAGGTTGCCGGGACGTCCGGTCACCTAAAAGGGACGTATGTTCGTGCTCTGAAGGAAGCAGCTGAAACTATAAAAGCTGCCTTCGCAGAGCAGCGGTCCCGGACAATGACGGAGGAGGTTGCCCGCTTGGAGGCAGCCAATGCTAAACTCGCAAGAGAGTTGGGTGAGATGCGCAAGGAGATGGCGCAAATCCGTGTACAAGCACAAAAGTCGATACCAACTCCAGGGCCAACCTCAGTCCCAGCAGTCGAAGAGATAGTGCGCGTTGTCATGGACCAATGCGGGACCATGGTCAACGCACGATTTGCAGGGCTGGAAGACCGCTTGCTGCCGGAGGTGCGACTGCGTCCACCATTGGCCGCAGACAAAAAGAAGAAAAGTGTAGCTGCTGCATCGTATGCGACCACTGTTCGAGCCCCTCCTCCTAATCCAGAGGCTGTGGCTAACAACAGCGGAGCAACCAAAGCTCCAAAGGAGCAGAATAATAAAAAGAAGGAGACCAATGAGCCGCGCCCTCCGGGACCTGCTCCTAAGTCCACAGAAGAGGGTTGGAGTAAGGTGACTCGTAAGGGTGCCAAAACCTCCGCCAAAGCCGCCAAAGCTACCAAAGCCGCCCAGACAGCGAAACCGGCAGCCAAGCCCGCCAAGGCGCCAGCCAAACGGCAAAGAAGGCCAAAGGCTCCTCGTTCGGCAGCGGTGATTTTAACACTCCAGCCGGACGCAGTCAAGAAGGGCATCACCTATGCTAAGATCCTCTCCGATGCCAAAGAGAGCGTTGATTTAAAGGCTCTGGGCATAGAGGGTGTTAGGTTCCGGACAGCTGCCACTGGCGCGCGAGTACTAGAGTTGCCCGGAGCTGCAAGTGCGGAGAAGGCCGACTCCCTAGCAAACAAACTCAGGGAGTCCTTCAGTGGAGACCTTTTAAAGGTCTCCCGACCACAAAAGATGGCGGAGCTGCGGCTCTCGGGCCTTGACGACTGCACCACCAAGGAGGATATTTCAGCGGCTGTTGCCAAAGTGGGAGGCTGCTCTGTGGAGTCCCTCAAGGTCGGCAATATTGTTCGGCCACCGGGGCGCCAGGGAACAGTTTGGCTGAGCTGCCCCGTTGCCGCAGCGAAGAAAGCCGCAGCTGGTAGGATACTGGTGGGTTGGACCTCGGTATCAGTGAAAGTGCTAGAGCCCAGGCCCTTGCAGTGTTACCGATGCCTGGAGATCGGGCACCTGGGGGTGAAATGCCAGTGTACTGCAGACCGTAGTGCACTGTGCTTCCGCTGCGGCAAGTCTGGGCACAAGGCAGCAACGTGCGAGGACAAACCGCACTGCCCGGTTTGTGAAGCGGCTGGCAAAAATGCCGATCACCGCGTTGGGGCCAAGGCTTGCAAAGGCCCGGCCTCCAACAAAAGAAAAGAAAGAAAGACGGCTAGCGTAGGCCCTGCGGCCCCCTCGCAGCCATCTACGCGCCCAAGGGCGCAACCGGAGGATCGGATGGACACTAGTTAGATGGCCATCCGATTCCTACAGACAAATATTAACCGCTCCGCCAGGGCTCAGGATCTCTTGCTCCAAAGCCTGGCGGAGCGGTCAACTCAAATTGCAGTTGTCGCCGAGCCTTACATGGTTCCTTCCCGAAATAACTGGGTGGGGGACCGCGAAGACTCGGTGGCTATTATTTCGTCGTCCACTGGCTCCCTGCCCTTCGAAAAAGTATCGACGGGTCAGGGATGCGCGTTAGCCGTCTTAGGCGGTGGCTGTGGTATAGCAGTGATTGGGGTCTACTGTTCCCCGAACCGGAGCCTCGTTGAATTTGAACGAGTGCTTGCCGAGGTCGGAGTTCTGGCGGGAGCAGTATGCCCCAGTCCAGTGTTGGTTGCTGGCGATTTCAACGCAAAATCAACGGCGTGGGGATCTCCAGCAACCGACGCACGTGGAGAAGTTTTGGAGGAGTGGGCGGCATCCCTGGGTCTCCTCATTTTGAATAGGGGCTCGGAGAACACGTGCGTGCGACAATATGGTGGGTCTATAGTTGACATAACGTTCGCTTCCCCCATCGTCGCGCGCCGTGTTCTCGATTGGACTGTAGAAACGGATGAAGAGACGCTGTCAGATCATCGGTACATCCGATTCAGCGTCTCTTCTGTAGGACAGGCTTCACCACCTTCGGCTAGTGTAGGCCCACGGTGGTCCCTAAGAGGGCTTAATAAGGAGGCCGCGACCGAGGCGGCAATTGTGGAGGCGTGGATGGCGACCCCAGACATGGGCGATGTGGATGCCGCGGCGGAGAGGCTTGGAGAAGCCCTCGCCCGGGTCTGTGATGCCTCCATGCCACGCGTGAAGACGTCATCGCCACCACGCAATATGTATTGGTGGAGACCAGAGTTTCGCCAGCTCCGGAAAGCCTGTGTCGCCAAGCGGCGACTATACAGCCGTTGTCGTCGATGGCGTCGGAGAGATGAGGCAGTGGAGCATGAGCGCTACGCTGATTATAGGGCCGCCTGTAAAGATTTACAGGTGGCCATTAAGGAGGCGAAGGAGTCAGCGTGGCGCGAGTGGTTGGAATCCCTGGACCGGGATCCTTGGGGTCGCCCGTACAAGTCGGTGACAGGCAAACTCCGTGCATGGGCCCCCCCACTGACTGCGACCCTGGAACCGGAGTTACTTAGACAAGTGGTGTCCACGCTCTTCCCTCAAAGGAATGCGTGGTTCCCGCCTCCCATGGCACTCGGGCCAGAGCTGCCCGAACAGGACGACGAGGAGGTCCCTCCAGTAAGTGAGGTGGAGTTTGATCTGGCTGTTTTGCGGCTCCGGGCCAAGAACGCGGCCCCTGGACCGGATGGTGTGCCAGGCCGTCTGCTCGTCCACGCAACGAAAGAACTTGGGGAAGAAATAAGGGCGCTCTTCTCAGAGTGCCTGGCGCAGGGCCACTTCCCGCAGTGTTGGAAGCGCGGGAAGTTGGTTCTGCTAAGGAAGAATGGGCGCCCAGCCGACTCTCCGTCTGCTTACCGCCCCATTGTGTTGTTGGGTGAGACGAGCAAGCTTTTTGAGCGGGTGCTCGCCGCACGTCTCGTCCGGCACTTGGTTGAAGTGGGACCAAATCTAAGCGACGGGCAATTTGGTTTCCGCCATGGGCGTTCGACCATCGACGCCATTGCGAAATTACGGGAGCTAGCGGATGAGGCGGTCTCGGAGGGTGGGGTGTTGCTGTCGGTGTCGTTAGACATCAAAAACGCCTTTAATACCCTACCCTGGGAGACCGTAATAGAGGCCCTCGGGTACCACCGCGTCCCTCAGTACCTGATGAACTCTGTTCAGAGCTACTTTGCTCAACGGGCCGTGATTTATCCGGCCCGGGAGGGCAGATATGAGGAAAGGAGAATGTCGTGCGGTGTTCCACAGGGATCGGTCCTAGGACCGCTCCTGTGGAACATCGGGTATGACTACGTATTGCGCGGGCAAAACCTACGGGGGATCGGCGTACTATGCTACGCCGATGACACCCTCGTTACAGCCCGCGGCAAGACGCACAGGGAAGCGGCGATATTAGCTACGGCAGGAGTCGCCCAAATTGTGCGCAAAATAAAAGCGCTTGGGCTGGATGTGGCCCTAGAGAAATCAGAGGCCCTCGCTTTCCATGGGCCTCGGAATGCTCCACGGAGTGGCCAGACGGTCATTGTGGGTGGAACCTCCATCGCCGTCAAGTCGACGATGCGGTATTTAGGCCTTGTCCTCGATGGTCGATGGAGATTCGAAGAGCACTTCCAGCAATTGGGCCCAAAGCTCATTGCTTTCGCCGGAGTGCTCGGGAGTTTGATCCCAAATGTAGGAGGGCCCAGTGTGGCGTGCCGCCATCTATTTGCCGGTGTGGTTCGCTCAAAGGCGCTCTATGGAGCGCCCATATGGTCGGGTGCCCTGAACGCTCCGAACCAGACCCTGCTGCGACGTCCGCAACGGGTCATAGCGGTCAGGGTGGCTAGGGCGTACCACACCGTCTCTTTTGAGGGGGCGTGTTTACTGGCCAGTACACCGCCGTGGGATCTCGAAGCTGGGGTATTATCGGCGGTGTACTGGCGCAGCGTGGAAGTAAAAAAGGGTGGAGGCTGGCCAATGCAGGAGGAAATCAAGCGGTGGAGAGAGTTGGGCCGTGAAGACCTCTTCCAGCAATGGTCACACAGGTTGGAGTCTCCGGCTGCTAGCCGGGACATAGTGGCTGCGATTCGACCAGTTCTTTTAGAGTGGGTCGATCGCCGTCACGGTGCTCCGACGTTTCGCTTGACGCAGATCCTCTCAGGGCATGGATGCTTTGGGAGGTATTTGTGCCGAGTGGCGCGTCGGGAGCCGTCAATGGTGTGCCACCATTGTGGAGCCGCGGAAGACACGGCGCAACACACGAGAGCTGAGTGTCCCAAATGGACAGCGCAACGTGCCGAACTAACGGACGTAATAGGTGGAGGTCTCTCACTATCGGCCATCATTAGCTCAATGACTGATAGCGAGAGAAACTGGAGAGCGGTTGCCGACTTTGCGGAGGCGGTGATGCGTGAAAAGGAGGCAGCGGAAAGGGACCGAGAGGACGATCCTCTCTCGGACCCTCTACGCCGTAGAAGAATAGGTCGCAGACGGCTGGCTTTTGCCAGTCGTCAACCACCATAAATGGGGATCTTCGGGTAATAGTTCGGGGGAATTATTACCCGACCTAAGAGGTCCCGGGCTGTAAGGCACCTCGTCTGTGTTCCGAGGTGCCTTAAGCGGAGTTTTTAGAGAGGGAGCTTTACACCCCCTCCAATGAAGGGCCCAAACGGGCAACCGCCGAGGAAGTTGCGGAGGCGCAACGCGATCCCGTGGCTTCCCCCAATTGCGGAGATGTGGAACACCCCAGGTTTTTAGTGCGTATGCTGCCTACAAGGTCGGTGACTCGTACATAACCATCCGGCCTCCCCCCGGCCGGTGGTACCTATAAAAGGTTTTCCTGGGTCAAAAAAAAAAAAAAAAAAGGTTAGGTTAGGTTAGGTTAGGTTAGGTTAGGTTTTTTTTTTTTTTTTTTTTTTTTTTTTTTTTTTGTCGTCTCGAAACGACTCTAAGTAGTCCCTCTGACAGATGTCAGAGCCTTTGTGTATCCTGATTTCTATACATGTCGTTTTTATTAATTTCCTATATCTCTTACAATGAAGAAGGGGGGGAAAGGGGATAGGTTAACAATTTTATTTTTCAATTTACAACTTTAAGGATTAACATGTTTGTGAAAGCTTATATAATTTTACATGTTTTTTAGAACTTTATATATTTTAACACAACAGGTATATACTTATTTTTATTTCTTAACTTTATTACTATTTTATTAACCCTATACATTATTTTCTTACTGTACTTTACATATATTTTCTTATTCTATTTTACATATATGCTGTTTATATATATTAAACAATATATACTCAACATAACTTATTTATCTATTTATTTCTGATAATAACTTTTTCCGCTACTTTAATACAGTAGTTTAAAAACTTGTATCTTGTATTTTTGTCTGCAAAAATTCCAGATACGGTTTCTGTATTTAATATACAACCTAATTTTTGTTCTGTTTCATATCTCTGCAGACCATACACGGGACATTCAAATAACAAGTGTGGCACTGTCTCGTCCACTCCGGGTTCACAGACGCACGATGGGTTCTCCTTGCACTTGAATCTATGCAAGTACCCGGAGAAACCACCGTGGCCCGTCATAACTTGGGTAAGTATTCTATTTGGCTCTATTTTACGAATTATTTTAAAACATTCTATGGGATCGGGAAGGAACATCCTCGTTACAGCTGCGGTCTCACCTGATCTATATCTCCGGCTCCATTCATCAAGCGTGTCCACTCGGATCTGTCGCTTGATGAATGAAACCGGACACTGATCATAGTTGTCCTTCGTCTTGGACTTAAGAGCAGCGTCCTTCGCCAACTGATCAGCCCGTTCATTCCCTGCTAGTCCGGCATGAGCCTTGATCCAGAAAAGACTAACGGCCTTTTCCTGGTATTTTGCTGCCTTGAGATTTTCGCGGACTTGTTTAGCAAGGGGATGATTTGAGCTCGGATTTGCGATTGTCTCAAGCGACGACCTCGAGTCGCTGTAAATGCCAAACGTGATGTTGGAGCTTTGGAGGATTTGCTTTGTGGCCTCACATATGGCCAATAATTCGGCCTGGTAAACGGTACAGTGGGACGACAGCTTCAATTTTCGGGTTTTGGTCTCTGCCTCACCGTGCCATATAGACAGTGCTGCACCGACCCTACCCTCAATTTTACTGCCGTCCGTAAATATTCGCATCTCATGGTTACTGTGAGCGCTAACTTGTTCCTCGTCTACCAGGCACGTGAATTCAATGGCCTCATGCTCAGCCGGATGACCAGTTTTTGTAAATGCTACCCTTTTTTCCATCTCCCTGTCTCCTACTTCCGGCCGGAAAACTCCTCTCTTTACCTCATACAGGGCAGCTGCCTCCTGTATTCTGAGGTCAAGAGGAAGAATCCCAGCCAGAACCAGTGCCGAGTTTAGGGAGACTGTGCGGTAGGCTTTGCATATCTTTTGCGCAAACCCTCGTTGCACCACGTTCAGCAGCTTTTTAATTCCGAGCTTTTTGGCTGCTGGTGCCCAGGCGCTGGCTGCATACATCACGATGGGTTCCACTACTGCCGTATATATCGTACGTATGACTTCGGGATGGAGGCCCCAGGTGACCCTGGCAGCTTTTGATAGTTGCTTGTAAACGTTCAAAGCCTTCTTGCACACGTTTGTCGCGTGTGCATTGAACGTCAGCTTATTGTCAATCGTGAGCCCCAGGATCTTGAACTCCGTCGACATGCCAATGCTGATCCCGCCCATGTTCAGGTGTGGCGTGTCATACTTAAGTCTGCGTGTTATAAGCATCGCATTTGTTTTATGCGGCGCAAACCTAAGCTTGTTCCTGACACCCCACTCCCGAACATACTCAAGAGCAGCATTGGCACGTCGTTGGACCTCCATCGCCGTATCCCCGTCGAACAGCAGAACCACATCGTCTGCGAAAGCCTGGCAATAATCTCCGCGCTGTTCGAGACCGTGCAGGAGTGGGTCGAGGACCAAGTTCCACAGGATTGGGCCTCCAATGGACCCCTGTACGCATCCTTTCTTTGTTCCTCTGGTCACTTCCTCTCCTGCATACCGCACTCTAACGCTCCTATTCGTGAGGTAGCTGTCTATCAGCCGCCTGATGTTAATGGGACAGTTTTCCTCAGCCAGTCGGACTCTGATCGCAGGCCACCATGCGTTGTCGAAAGCTCCCTCTATGTCAAGTGAAACCACAGTAACCAGTTTCTTCTGTTCCAACTTTTGACGTATATGTTGAATCATGACATAGAGAGAGTCTTCAGTGCTCCTTTGGGGCACGAATCCGTACTGACGAGTACTAAGTCTTGGGAGTAAATGCCACCTTACGCGGCCGATCATCATCTTCTCCAGGATCTTACCCATGACCGGCAACAGTCCGATAGGTCTATACGATTTAGGATCAGTATAGTTCTCCTTTCCGGGTTTCCGCAGTACCACAACTGTTGCCTCCTTCCAGATGGTTGGGAAGTGGCTTTGTTCTAAGCACTTGTTTGCCAGTGACAGGCATAGGCTGGGATCCTGGAGAATAGCATGTTTACATATGTCGGCCGTTAGACCGTCTGAACCTGGGGCTTTTTTAGGGTTGAAGCTGTTCACAGCAGATCTTAGCTCCTCGGCGGTAAACGGCGGGTCATGGCTTCCATCATGGGTTAGGTTAGGTTAGGTTAGGTTAGGTTAGGTTAGGTTAGGTTAGGTTAGGTTAGGTTAGGTTAGGTTAGGTTAGGTTAGGTTAGGTTAGGTTAGGTTAGGTTAGGTTAGGTTAGGTTAGGTTAGGTTAGGTTAGGTTAGGTTAGGTTAGGTTGGGCGGGTCTGTGTTTATCCATTAATAGTTGGTTTGGCCTAGCAAGTATGCCTTGCGCTGCTTGTCTTGGATAAACTCAGGCCTTCCTTACTCATCCCGCGATGGGTTCGGAGGCAACGGTCTTGGGGGAGAGCGCAGGTCGTGATGATCCCCAAGGCAAGTCTGGCGGGTACCTTCCCGTGGTGCTGCCCGTTATTGGTTTATTTCCTTCCGAAATAAACGTAACAGAACACCGTCAGGCGCCGCGTCATTTTATCTCATTTCATCCTTTCATCTTTTCATCATTTGTTTTACTCTTCTTTTCTTAGTTTTGTTTTATTTGTTTCTTTCGTTTTTCCCGTCTTTTCATCATCTCATCTAGTTCACAGGGCTATTCAACCCCTTATTAGTAACAAAATATTAAATACTCGGTACAGACCGGGGCCGTATTTCTGTTTGTCATCTATGTTATAAGTGTTTTTGCTTATGATACGGATGACAAATTAGACTTACGGTGTATAAATTGTATAGTTTTTAGTATAGTTCACAGGGCTATTCAACCCCTTATTAGTAACAAAACATTAAATGCTCGGTACAGACCGGGGCCGTATTTAACTGTTTGTCATCGGTATTGTAAGTGTTTTCACTTATGTTACGGATGACAAATTAGACTTACGGTGTAAAAACAGTGTTAGTTTTAAGGCAAGGCTACAAATATTGTTATATGTTTATGAGTAGATGAAAAACAGTTTGACAGTGTGTGTGTTAAAATAGGGACCCCTCTAACTGGCCAACACCAGCGCCTACTACTGTCAAACATATTGTTACATAATCGAAAATAACCGCTATATCATATTTGGTAGTGACCCCTGTTCTGGTAACTAACGTTACTGGAGGCAGGGATAAACTGGCTGGACTGGATCCAAAACCCCGATGACAAGTGTATCCTTGGACTTCGGGAAAATACCTCTAAGGTATTGTCAGTCGTCTGAACTCTAAACTTCCGGAGGCTTGAGTAGAAAGAATGAAGCCTGTCCACTCCCAACAAATCTCTTTTATGGTGACAACTGAATTGATAATTATTCTGCCTTCACAGTTTTCACGTGCCGATACAGCGATAAAAGACGAGATGCCTAAGCAAGTAAGAGATACGAAAGGAAAGTCCGTAAAAGGCCCTTTTCAGGGCCAACCGAGTGGCCCTTCTCGGGACCACCCAGGGGGCCCTTCCCAGGGCCATTTGGGTGGCGATGACATTGACCACGAAAACGGCCCTTCTCAGGGCCAAACTTCAGCTGATCCCTCGCGGGATTCATCGGAGGTCCACATTGTGGAAATGGGGGTATCGGACGTTGAGTCCGTAGTAGAGGGGGGAGAGTCCGGCGGTTGCGAGACTGCGGACGAAGAAAACAGCCGAAGGAAGCGGCCTTACTCCACGTTCGACGTGCCCGGCTATTCCGAGTCGGACACGGAGACCGAGGGGACGGCGGCCGCAAAAGTAAATACGGCGCGAAGAGGGAGAGGGAAGGGTCCAAAGGCGGGCCATTCCCGCGAAGAATTTTTAAGGCCTCACCCAGTTTCTCTGGATGGAGAGTTGGAGGAGGCTATGCAAAGCCGCAAGTTTAAAAAGAGGCCGGCCACTGTGGCCGCCGAAGCTTTGCTCAACACCGGAAGCGATTCCGATGTCCTCGCGAGGTTTGGTGACCTCAGTGGGCTGAACGCCCAGGAGCTGAGGGCACAGGCGGGCGAGATGCTCGCCTGCATTTTGGAGGTTGCCAAAAAATCTGGCAACCTCAAAGGCGAGTTTGTCGGTCGCCTGAAACGGTCGGCGTCGACTCTACGAGAGGTTGTAGATGCTCTCGCATGCCGGAGCGAGGCGGAGGAAACGCGGCGACTAAGGGCGGAGTGTAGCCGCCTGCGTCTCGAAGTCAAGGCCAGTAAGGAGGAGGTGAAGGCGCTACGCCGCGGCTTCACCGAAGCAAAGACGCAGGCGGCTGCTGCTACCTCTGCTGCGGCTGTTGCTGCCGCTGAGACGCCGGCGCCCCCTGCATTCCTTCAGGGGGCGGAAATAGTGGAGGAGCTGAGGCGCTCCTTGACAATGACTTTCGGGGACATGCTCAATTCCCGACTGGCGATGATCGAGGAACGCCTTTTGCCTAAGCCGATCTCGCCGCCTCGCCCGCCTCTCAAGGTGGACGCTAAAACGGCGGCGGCGGTAACCGCGCCTTCAAAACCGACGCCAAGGAAACGGGTCGGCCAGGCCTTGCAGGCTGCTGCCCCTCCCGTGACCCCGTCTGCGGGTCCCTCCACCGTGCGGGGAACCCAAGGTTCCCAGAGGGTTATCCCTGCTGCTGCTCCCTCCACTGTTGCCCAGGTTTGTGAATGGGCAACGGTGGTAAAAAAGGGCAAAGGCAAGGGTAAAGGGAAGGGAGGGTCTACCTCTCTCGCCACGCCTGCACCTGCACCTGCCCCTGTAGCTCGTGCAGCCCCCGCCGCCACGAAACCGACGCCAAAGCCAAAGGCCTCTGGGGCTGCCGGCTCAAAGACGGTGCTGCCGAAATCCCCCCAATCTGCAGTAGTAGTTCTGTCGCTCCAGCCCGAAGCGGCGGAAAAGGGGGTGACCTACAGTGCCGTCCTCCAGAAGGCGCAGGAAATGGTTGATCTCCAAGAGCTGGGGATCGACCAACTACGTTTCCGTCAGACGGCCACCGGAGCCAGGATGTTGGAGATCCCTGGCTCCCAAAACAAAGAGAAGGCGGACAGGCTCGCGGAGAAGCTCCGCGGTATCCTGTCCGAGGTGGCCAACGTCACCAGGCCCTTTAAGTCCGTGGAAATAAACGTGACGGGTCTGGACGATGCCGCCACGAAAGAGAAAGTGGCGGCGGCGGTCGCCAAGGAGGGAGGGTGTGACGTACTTCACGTCAAGGTCGGTGAAGTGCGTCACGGCTACGGCGGAGCCGGCTCCTGCCTAGTCTCCTGCCCAGTTCCAGCAGCAAAAATGCTTGTTGGTAAGGGCAGGATTCTGGTAGGGTGGAGCTCGGTGCGGGTGGTGGCACTGGCAGCGCGTCCCATGCGCTGCTACAGATGCATGGGACTAGGGCATACGCGCCCAATGTGTCCCGCTTCTGCCGACAGGGGGGACCTGTGCTTCCGGTGTGGGGGCACAGGACATCGGGCGGCCAACTGCGAAAGGACCACCCCGCGCTGCACGATATGCTCAGAGTCGGGGCGGCCCTCCGGGCACAGAATGGGGGGACGCAGCTGCGTTCCCCCGAAGACGACGGGGAAGGCCACCAGGACCCAGGCCACCCCCCCTGCTGCTGCAATTCAGGCCGCATCCGAGGTCGTTCGCCGTGTGGCGAGCATGGAGGTTGTGATGCCCGATTAATATGGATCAAGTCGGACATCACAACCTCCTCCAGACGAATTTGAACCACTGCGTCAGGGCTCAAGACTTGCTAATGCAGTCCCTGGCGCAGTGGCGAATTGATTTGGCAGTCGCCGCGGAGCCATACTACGTTCCCCAGTCCCATCCCTACTGGGCGGGGGATCTGGATGGCTCCGTGGCCATAATTGGACGAGCCGGTGGCGGCCCACCCCTCTCGTTGTTGGAGAGGGGTTCGGGGTACGTGGTGGCCAAGTGGGAGGAGTATGCGATAGTTGGCGCATACTTCTCCCCCAACAGAACCGTCGCGGAGCTGGAGGTGTTTGTGGACCTCCTGGCCGCGGCGGTGCGAAGACAGGCGCCACGTCAGGTCCTCCTCATGGGGGACCTGAACGCCAAGGCCCGGGCCTGGGGCAACCCCTTCACTGACACTCGCGGGGAGGTTGTCAGGGAGTGGGCGGTTGCCACAGGGCTGACCCTCCTCAACAGAGGGTCGGTCCACACGTGCGTGCGGCACAACGGGGGGTCCGTGGTGGACCTTTCGTTCGCCACCCCGGCAGTCGCAGCACGTGTGCAGGCCTGGAGGGTGGTGTCGGAGGTGGCGACTCTCTCGGACCACAACTACATACGGTTCGAGATCGCCACCTCCTACACAGGAGGGACTCGGCGCGTGGCGCGAGCGGATTTCCCGCGCTGGACGATCAGTCGCCTCGACGCCGAATTGGCGGAAGAGGCGGCGATCGTCCAGTCGTGGCTTGCCGCCCCCACGCACCCGGAAGTGGACGTCGCAGCGGACCACTTCCGCGAGGCGGTGACGGCGGTGTGTGACGCCGCCATGCCGAGGTCCCGACGCCGCCCCGAGCGCCGCCAGGTTTTCTGGTGGTGCTCGGAAATTGAGGATCTCCGAACACAGTGTTCGGAGACGCGGCGTCGCTACGGGCACTGCAGGAGGCGGCGTCACGGCCGGACAAACGAGGAGCTGCCTGCGGAGCAGCTGGTGGCCGAGCGGCTCCTGTATGGCAATTTCCGGCTAGCCAAACAGGAGTTGCAGCTGGCCATCGGCCGGGCTAAGGCCCAGGGCTGGAGCGAGGCCCTAGACGGCCTCGACAGGGACCCCTGGGGGCGTCCATATAAGGCTGCCCGGAATAAGTTCCGGGGCCGAGCGCCCCCAATCGCGGAGTCCCTGGAGCCGGAGCTCTTGGAGAGGGTGCTGGGGGGGCTATTCCCCGACAGCGACCCCCACTACACCCCTCCACCGATGGCCATGCCGTCCTTCCAGGAGGAAGAGGACCCGGCCTCCATCCCGCCTATTTCAGAGGCGGAGATGGAGGTAGCAGTCGATCGCCTGCGTGGCAAAAGGACTGCCCCGGGACCAGATGGAATTCCCGGGCGGGTCCTCAGGATCGCCCTTAGGGAGATGGGCGGTCGGCTTCGGGAACTGTTCGACGCGTGCCTCACGTCGGGACAGTTCCCGAAGCTATGGAAGGACGGGCGATTGTGCCTGTTGCGGAAGGAGGGGCGAGACGTTAGCTCGCCTTCCGCATACAGGCCAATCGTGTTGCTGGATGATACGGCTAAGCTGCTGGAGAAAATAGTGGCTTCCCGTGTCATCCAGCACTTGGGGGGAACTGGGCCTGACCTCTCTGAGGCCCAGTTCGGATTCAGGGCAAGGCGGTCGACGATAGACGCCCTGCTCTGGATCAAAGGGTGGACGCAGGACGCAGTCAGTGGGGGGGAAAAGGCGTTGGCTGTCTCGCTGGACATAGCCAACGCCTTCAACAGCCTACCGCATGGAACAATACGGGAGGCGCTCCGCTATCACGGAGTGCCCCTGTATTTGCGTAGGCTGTTGGCTGACTATCTCCAGGACCGTGAGGTCCTGGTGGAGGGACGCGACGGTCTGAGGCGACGTTGCGTGTCCTGCGGGGTTCCACAGGGGTCGGTGCTGGGACCGCTCCTGTGGAACATTGGCTATGACTGGGTGCTCCGCGGCACGTTTCCCGCAAGTATGCGGGTTGCGTGCTACGCGGATGACACCCTGGTCGTAGCCAAGGGGAGGGACCTCAGGGAAACGGTGCGACGGGCCACGGTGGCCACAACACTCGTGGTCAGTCGCATTCGTGCCCTGGGGCTGGAGGTTGCCC
Source organism: Epirrita christyi (assembly GCA_951392215.1). Lineage (NCBI taxonomy): Eukaryota > Metazoa > Arthropoda > Insecta > Lepidoptera > Geometridae > Epirrita > Epirrita christyi. The sequence continues at coordinate 16,349,069 of OX595844.1, forward strand.
TCTCCAAGACCGAGGCCCTAATGTTCCATGGGCCTCGGGGGGGACCCCCTCCAGGAACGACGTTAGACCTGGATGGGGTCCCGGTCCGGGTTGGGACTCAGATGAGATATCTGGGTCTCATCCTGGACGGGCGGTGGACTTTTGGGGCCCACTTTACTCTTCTGGCCCCAAAAGTCATAGGCGCCGCAGCCGCCCTGGGGAGGCTGCTGCCCAACGTGGGTGGCCCGAGCGCCACATGTCGTCGCCTGTACTCCGGAGTGATCCGGAGTATGGCCCTGTATGGGGCACCCGTCTGGGTGGACGCCCTCGGTCGCGCGAACAAGGCTCTGCTGCGACGTCCGCAGCGGGTCATCGCGACGAGGGCGATACGCGGATACCGGACGGTGTCCTGGACGGCGGGCTGCGTGCTGGCCGGTGATCCCCCCTGGGAGCTCCAAGCGGAGATCCTCGCCGAAGTTTACCACTTTGTGGCGGCGAGGAGATCCCGCGGGGAGCCCACAGCGTGGGAGGAGGTCACGCGCATGCGGCGACGGGTGCGGGCTGCCCTGTTACGGCGGTGGACGGAGGACCTGGCTCCACCGGTCCCTGGACAGAGGACGGTGGATGCCATTCGCCCGGTCCTCCGGAGGTGGGTAGGGCGGCGATTTGGGTCGCTGACCTTCCGATTGGTGCAGGTGCTTTCCGGACACGGATGTTTCGGTAAGTACCTGCATCACATCGCAAGACGTGAGGCGACCCCCGCCTGCCACGAGTGTGGAGCGCCGGAGGACACGGCGCTCCACACGCTTGAGGAGTGCGCCGCATGGGGTCCCATGCGGCACACCCTCACAGCGGTCATAGGCGCAGATCTGTCTCTGCCGAGCGTGGTTAATGCCATGCTCGGGAGTGACAGATCGTGGCAGGCGGTGGTCTCTTTCTGCGAAGCGGTGATGGCGCAGAAAGAGGCCGCGGAGCGGGCAAGAGAGGACAACGTCCTCTCTGACCCGCTCCGGCGTAGACGAACTGGGGGGAGGAGGAGGCGGTTCGGGCGCCTCCTCTCTCTCTCCTAGTGCTGTGCGGATCACTGGTGGAGAGTCGGGGGATTCTCCACTGGCTTGCACGATCCCACACGTCTGAGGGATGGCCCTAGTGAGCCGGGTCATCCCTCCTTTGGCCGGGGCCCGTCACCGGTGACGGGCCAACCGCCGGGGCGAGATGGTGAATGCTAGCGCGACCCCATCTCGCTCCGACTACGCGGCGGACTGCTCATCCCGGGTTTTTAGTGGGTAACCTCGTTACTACCCCCCCGTGGGGGTAGTAAGGCCCTTCAGGCGAGGACTCCCACATAACCACCCCGCCCCCCCCGGGGCTGGGTGGTATCCATAAAGGATTTTCCCGGGTCAAAAAAAAAAAAAAAAAAAAAAAAAAAAGGTTAGGTTTTTTTTTTTTTTTTATACCCTACCCGTACCACCATCTAGAAATGGCACTATGAAGAGACTATCAAAACCTGTTACTATGATTATGCAACATCCTTTAATACTTTGCCCCCCCATTAATACTATTCCCATCTTTATTTAAAAACATCCCTAGCTTACACAAAATTCCAACAACTTACATTTTTAACTATTACAGTTCAATACACAAAAGTTTAAAAGAAATAAATACCCCCAACAATTACACATAACAATTTAAACATATAAACTATTTCCGTAGAAATACAAAAGATAAAAACTAAACATTTCAATTTAACAATATAACCAATTTATATACATTACAGGCGTCCATTGCAACAACAACGGTTAACCCTCAAAAATAATAAATATAATTAAAAATAAATACAAACTGAATTATCAATAAATGAAAAACATATTTCAATACAATCACACAGTAAACTTTTTTTTTTTTTTTTTTTTTTTTTTTCCTCCATTTTCTCCTTTAAAACAAATTGTAAATATTACATTCATTTATCAAACTACTTGCTACCAATCAATTTCTAACATTAACAAATAAATTGAATTAAATTAATTAAATTATAACACAATTTAATTAACCCCCCCAACTTATATTCCAAATTAACACTAAAGAACTCATTACAATAATTTTAAAACACCTAGAAAAAACCCTACCCTCATATTCTAAAATAATCAAATTATAATCATAACATATTTTCAATTAACTTAATTATAACAAAATTCAATTTAACTACCAACTTCTAATCCAAATTAATTACAATAATATAACCAAAATTTACCCAATCGAAAACCCTGAACACAACCCCAACCCCCCAGACAGTAGCTTCAGCAGTATCGAACAGCCAACCTGGCTATCCGATCCCACTTCCTCCAATCTGGACAATCGGAACTATATGCAGGGTGAACAACGTCCTGAAGGTGCTTAGAGTGGCAATTAGCACAGAACGGAGGCTGACTTCTATTCGGGCATTCCCTCGTATCATGGCTTCCCGAACAATACCCGCAATGAAGCTCAGGAGCTCTGCACTCCATTGCTTTGTGCGAAAAACCATGACACCGGTAGCATTGCACCAAGGGTGACTGATCAACCACTGGCACCACCTGATATCCCAGCTTTACTCTACGACCCACCAGACTACCCCACACTTTGGGGCTAGCCTGAACCGAAACATTAACCAGCCCAGCCCTCCTCCCCTTAACTCTCCCAACAACCTTCACCCCGCAATCCTCAGGAGGCATATGCAATAAAGGCTGATTCTGGCGAATAAGTGCCTCCTCGATCTTAACATTGCCCATCTCCGCAATGACTCCAACAAGACGCAACATCGGATCTTTAACCCGAGGCTCAGTCACATTGAAGTCATCACCCAGATTCTTAATCGCTTCCCCCATTACAACCCTTTCCCGCTCTGACTCCAAAGAAATTGCCACCCTTCCATTCTTGCACTTGCGCACCCCAGATATCCCCACACCCAAACTGACAACATCCACACCCCTCTTAATGGTAGAAATTATTTGGTCTCCCGTATGAATGGGGTTTTTAGACTCCACCATTAGAGGAAATGTGGCACCCGCAACAGCTGCATATGAGAGGCCTGAGCCTCGGATCCATTGACCACCACCAGCTGGTCCTTGACTAGATGTCAAACCGTCTACCCTATTACAGAGCCGAGGCGTCCCTACTGACTCCAAAAAAGAGTCAATGGGAGCCCCCGCAACAGGTACATTAGGACCTAACAAAGCTGGGGCAATGATAGGTGATCTAGGTCGGCAGCACTCTTCCCGAAGAGCACATACCTCCTCAACCAGCCTACCAATCTCACTGGGACCCGAAGCCGCAGCACTGAGCTGTGCAACGCTAACTTTGAGCTCATCCTGGAGCTCACGAATAAGCTGACGCGATCCTTCAGCCTCCTTCAAGGCTTCCTCATTCGCACGTCGCAAATCTTCAAAGTTAGACTGCATGCAGGTGACCATAGTTTCCAATTTGCCAACCTGAATACCCCAGTGCACTCCCCCCAGTTTCTCATTATCAAGTTCGAACACATCCAGTTCCCAGAAATGCCTATGAGCAAGCTGCTTTACCAAAGAATTAAGGCAATTAAAGTTAACCATTATAACTCTCTTAAGGTCCCGACTTAAATTCCGCGACCTATTGACAGCCAACTGACCCCTATGAAAAAATTCATTGGCTAATTGAGGAGCTTCATAGAAACTCGGTCCATAATCCACATCATGAGAACGAGCCGGGGAGGGCACAGGTGAAGTACACGTACTTCGGTAATCACCATCACCAGATAAAGGCGAACCACCACAGGGCTCAACAGGTGTGGATCGCTCTGGTGGGGTGGAATCCGGCAACACAACAGGCACCTGCCGAGAACGCAACCCCCTATCGCGAAGAGTCACCCCACCCGACGAAGCCCCCACAGGAGAATCCTCCCTAGACCTTGCCTCCCGGAGCACACCTGCTGCAAGCGTAGCACTCCGAAATGTACAAGGTAAACCTACCCCCAATGACTCCTTAACCATAGAAAAGGTCCCAGGTTGCTTATCCCCAACACTCTCCTCACTACCCGTGGCACCCTCCACATAATCTAACGACCTTGAACCCATAATACTAAAAACCCAAATTAACCCAATAATTTTTAATAAAAATAAAAACGTACTACCCGCAAAAAATTAACAATAAAAATTCTATCTCAGCCAAATGAGGAGCTAGAACCTTGGATTTTTCTTCACATGAATTTTGACTGTATTGAGCTCAAAAAAGGGCAAGGTAACTTTTTCTGTCAAAGTCACCGTTTAGAAGATACAGCCAAAAAACCGTCCGCTCCAAAGTTCAAAGGACCCCCTGCTCCTCAAATGGCTAGCTAGAGAGATCAAACTTACTGTTGTGAAAATTGTGCCCTGTATAATAATATTAACCTTAAAAAATATCCCAAAAAAGATTTTAAACTAAGGTTAAAACACAAAAAACCAAAAATAAATAAAAATTTTGGCCCAAAAATTCAAAAATAAAGTGAAGTTATAATTAAACCCCCATTTACATATTTAATTAAACATAAAAACTACCCATTAAATTTCAGGTACCACGTGTAAAACCTAAATTTTCAAAAATTTATAACTCTAAAACTGGCTGATAAACCTAGCCCAATTTTTTTTATACTAATACCTTAATATAATATTAATCTAATTATAATTAAAAAACTATATGTAACAGATCTTTTTAACAAAATAAAATTAATTTAAAATTCCCAAAAAATTAAAAAGTCTATAACTAAGCCAAAAACTAACTTTTTGAATTTTCAAAACTGCCTCCAGAGCGCCCACCAAATAGTCCTCCTGATGCAATGGTCAGATCCAGTACAACTCCTCCAGAAGACCAACCACGTGACCACGTGGCAATGGTTTTTTGCCCTTATCTCCACAGTTGTGGGTAGGAAAAAATCCGTAGAAATCCCAAAAAGTAGACCTTCAAAAGACCCTTCTTCTGGCAGTTCAAAAAGAGTAGGTCACCGCTGCAGATCTTGAGAAAATCCAATTTTAAAAATTTAACCTCTCAAAATTTTCACTTTTACGCCAATAAAATTGCGTACACTTCACTTTTTGAAAATCTAAAAACACGAGCGTGTGCACCTCGTAAAACCGCTTCTTTTAACACATTGCACGACTGTTAAAACACAATTTTCACTATTTTCGCGAATTTTTGACCGCGGAGCAGGGTCACTTCGTGGCGCTTCCGAGGGCGGGTGAAGCGTGACTGGGTTAGGTTAGGTTAGGTTAGGTTAGGTTAGGTTAGGTTAGGTTAGGTTAGGTTTGGTTAGGTTAGGTTAGGTTAGGTTAGGTTAGGTTAGGTTAGGTTAGGTTAGGTTAGGTTAGGTTAGGTTAGGTTAGGTTAGGTTAGGTTAGGTTAGGTTAGGTTAGGTTAGGTTAGGTTAGGTTAGGTTAGGTTAGGTTAGGTTAGGTTAGGTTAGGTTAGGTTAGGTTAGGTTAGGTTAGGTTAGGTTCTGCGGGGTTCCACAGGGGTCGGTGCTGGGACCGCTCCTGTGGAACATTGGCTATGACTGGGTGCTCCGCGGCACGTTTCCCGCAAGTATGCGGGTTGCGTGCTACGCGGATGACACCCTGGTCGTAGCCAAGGGGAGGGACCTCAGGGAAACGGTGCGACGGGCCACGGTGGCCACAACACTCGTGGTCAGTCGCATTCGTGCCCTGGGGCTGGAGGTTGCCCTCTCCAAGACCGAGGCCCTAATGTTCCATGGGCCTCGGGGGGGACCCCCTCCAGGAACGACGTTAGACCTGGATGGGGTCCCGGTCCGGGTTGGGACTCAGATGAGATATCTGGGTCTCATCCTGGACGGGCGGTGGACTTTTGGGGCCCACTTTACTCTTCTGGCCCCAAAAGTCATAGGCGCCGCAGCCGCCCTGGGGAGGCTGCTGCCCAACGTGGGTGGCCCGAGCGCCACATGTCGTCGCCTGTACTCCGGAGTGATCCGGAGTATGGCCCTGTATGGGGCACCCGTCTGGGTGGACGCCCTCGGTCGCGCGAACAAGGCTCTGCTGCGACGTCCGCAGCGGGTCATCGCGACGAGGGCGATACGCGGATACCGGACGGTGTCCTGGACGGCGGGCTGCGTGCTGGCCGGTGATCCCCCCTGGGAGCTCCAAGCGGAGATCCTCGCCGAAGTTTACCACTTTGTGGCGGCGAGGAGATTCCGCGGGGAGCCCACAGCGTGGGAGGAGGTCACGCGCATGCGGCGACGGGTGCGGGCTGCCCTGTTGCGGCGGTGGACGGAGGACCTGGCTCCACCGGTCCCTGGACAGAGGACGGTGGATGCCATTCGCCCGGTCCTCCGGAGGTGGGTAGGGCGGCGATTTGGGTCGCTGACCTTCCGATTGGTGCAGGTGCTTTCCGGACACGGATGTTTCGGTAAGTACCTGCATCACATCGCAAGACGTGAGGCGACCCCCGCCTGCCACGAGTGTGGAGCGCCGGAGGACACGGCGCTCCACACGCTTGAGGAGTGCGCCGCATGGGGTCCCATGCGGCACACCCTCACAGCGGTCATAGGCGCAGATCTGTCTCTGCCGAGCGTGGTTAATGCCATGCTCGGGAGTGACAGATCGTGGCAGGCGGTGGTCTCTTTCTGCGAAGCGGTGATGGCGCAGAAAGAGGCCGCGGAGCGGGCAAGAGAGGACAACGTCCTCTCTGACCCGCTCCGGCGTAGACGAACTGGGGGGAGGAGGAGGCGGTTCGGGCGCCTCCTCTCTCTCTCCTAGTGCTGTGCGGATCACTGGTGGAGAGTCGGGGGATTCTCCACTGGCTTGCACGATCCCACACGTCTGAGGGATGGCCCTAGTGAGCCGGGTCATCCCTCCTTTGGCCGGGGCCCGTCACCGGTGACGGGCCAACCGCCGGGGCGAGATGGTGAATGCTAGCGCGACCCCATCTCGCTCCGACTACGCGGCGGACTGCTCATCCCGGGTTTTTAGTGGGTAACCTCGTTACTACCCCCCCGTGGGGGTAGTAAGGCCCTTCAGGCGAGGACTCCCACATAACCACCCCGCCCCCCCCGGGGCTGGGTGGTATCCATAAAGGATTTTCCCGGGTCAAAAAAAAAAAAAAAAAAAAAAAAAAAGGTTAGGTTAGGTTAGGTTAGGTTAGGTTAGGTTAGGTTAGGTTAGGTTAGGTTAGGTTAGGTTAGGTTAGGTTAGGTTAGGTTAGGTTAGGTTAGGTTAGGTTAGGTTAGGTTAGGTTAGGTTAGGTTAGGTTAGGTTAGGTTAGGTTAGGTTAGGTTAGGTTAGGTTAGGTTAGGTTAGGTTAGGTTAGGTTAGGTTAGGTTAGGTTAGGTTAGGTTAGGTTAGGTTAGGTTAGGTTAGGTTAGGTTAGGTTAGGTTAGGTTAGGTTAGGTTAGGTTAGGTTAGGTTAGGTTAGGTTAGGTTAGGTTAGGTTAGGTTAGGTTAGGTTAGGTTAGGTTAGGTTAGGTTAGGTTAGGTTAGGTTAGGTTAGGTTAGGTTAGGTTAGGTTAGGTTAGGTTAGGTTAGGTTAGGTTAGGTTAGGTTAGGTTAGGTTAGGTTAGGTTAGGTTAGGTTAGGTTAGGTTAGGTTAGGTTAGGTTAGGTTAGGTTAGGTTAGGTTAGGTTAGGTTAGGTTAGGTTAGGTTAGGTTAGGTTAGGTTAGGTTAGGTTAGGTTAGGTTAGGTTAGGTTAGGTTAGGTTAGGTTAGGTTAGGTTAGGTTAGGTTAGGTTAGGTTAGGTTAGGTTAGGTTAGGTTAGGTTAGGTTAGGTTAGGTTAGGTTAGGTTAGGTTAGGTTAGGTTAGGTTAGGTTAGGTTAGGTTAGGTTAGGTTAGGTTAGGTTAGGTTAGGTTAGGTTAGGTTAGGTTAGGTTAGGTTAGGTTAGGTTAGGTTAGGTTAGGTTAGGTTAGGTTAGGTTAGGTTAGGTTAGGTTAGGTTAGGTTAGGTTAGGTTAGGTTAGGTTAGGTTAGGTTAGGTTAGGTTAGGTTAGGTTAGGTTAGGTTAGGTTAGGTTAGGTTAGGTTAGGTTAGGTTAGGTTAGGTTAGGTTAGGTTAGGTTAGGTTAGGTTAGGTTAGGTTAGGTTAGGTTAGGTTAGGTTAGGTTAGGTTAGGTTAGGTTAGGTTAGGTTAGGTTAGGTTAGGTTAGGTTAGGTTAGGTTAGGTTAGGTTAGGTTAGGTTAGGTTAGGTTAGGTTAGGTTAGGTTAGGTTAGGTTAGGTTAGGTTAGGTTAGGTTAGGTTAGGTTAGGTTAGGTTAGGTTAGGTTAGGTTAGGTTAGGTTAGGTTAGGTTAGGTTAGGTTAGGTTAGGTTAGGTTAGGTTAGGTTAGGTTAGGTTAGGTTAGGTTAGGTTAGGTTAGGTTAGGTTAGGTTAGGTTAGGTTAGGTTAGGTTAGGTTAGGTTAGGTTAGGTTAGGTTAGGTTAGGTTAGGTTAGGTTAGGTTAGGTTAGGTTAGGTTAGGTTAGGTTAGGTTAGGTTAGGTTAGGTTAGGTTAGGTTAGGTTAGGTTAGGTTAGGTTAGGTTAGGTTAGGTTAGGTTAGGTTAGGTTAGGTTAGGTTAGGTTAGGTTAGGTTAGGTTAGGTTAGGTTAGGTTAGGTTAGGTTAGGTTAGGTTAGGTTAGGTTAGGTTAGGTTAGGTTAGGTTAGGTTAGGTTAGGTTAGGTTAGGTTAGGTTAGGTTAGGTTAGGTTAGGTTAGGTTAGGTTAGGTTAGGTTAGGTTAGGTTAGGTTAGGTTAGGTTAGGTTAGGTTAGGTTAGGTTAGGTTAGGTTAGGTTAGGTTAGGTTAGGTTAGGTTAGGTTAGGTTAGGTTAGGTTAGGTTAGGTTAGGTTAGGTTAGGTTAGGTTAGGTTAGGTTAGGTTAGGTTAGGTTAGGTTAGGTTAGGTTAGGTTAGGTTAGGTTAGGTTAGGTTAGGTTAGGTTAGGTTAGGTTAGGTTAGGTTAGGTTAGGTTAGGTTAGGTTAGGTTAGGTTAGGTTAGGTTAGGTTAGGTTAGGTTAGGTTAGGTTAGGTTAGGTTAGGTTAGGTTAGGTTAGGTTAGGTTAGGTTAGGTTAGGTTAGGTTAGGTTAGGTTAGGTTAGGTTAGGTTAGGTTAGGTTAGGTTAGGTTAGGTTAGGTTAGGTTAGGTTAGGTTAGGTTAGGTTAGGTTAGGTTAGGTTAGGTTAGGTTAGGTTAGGTTAGGTTAGGTTAGGTTAGGTTAGGTTAGGTTAGGTTAGGTTAGGTTAGGTTAGGTTAGGTTAGGTTAGGTTAGGTTAGGTTAGGTTAGGTTAGGTTAGGTTAGGTTAGGTTAGGTTAGGTTAGGTTAGGTTAGGTTAGGTTAGGTTAGGTTAGGTTAGGTTAGGTTAGGTTAGGTTAGGTTAGGTTAGGTTAGGTTAGGTTAGGTTAGGTTAGGTTAGGTTAGGTTAGGTTAGGTTAGGTTAGGTTAGGTTAGGTTAGGTTAGGTTAGGTTAGGTTAGGTTAGGTTAGGTTAGGTTAGGTTAGGTTAGGTTAGGTTAGGTTAGGTTAGGTTAGGTTAGGTTAGGTTAGGTTAGGTTAGGTTAGGTTAGGTTAGGTTAGGTTAGGTTAGGTTAGGTTAGGTTAGGTTAGGTTAGGTTAGGTTAGGTTAGGTTAGGTTAGGTTAGGTTAGGTTAGGTTAGGTTAGGTTAGGTTAGGTTAGGTTAGGTTAGGTTAGGTTAGGTTAGGTTAGGTTAGGTTAGGTTAGGTTAGGTTAGGTTAGGTTAGGTTAGGTTAGGTTAGGTTAGGTTAGGTTAGGTTAGGTTAGGTTAGGTTAGGTTAGGTTAGGTTAGGTTAGGTTAGGTTAGGTTAGGTTAGGTTAGGTTAGGTTAGGTTAGGTTAGGTTAGGTTAGGTTAGGTTAGGTTAGGTTAGGTTAGGTTAGGTTAGGTTAGGTTAGGTTAGGTTAGGTTAGGTTAGGTTAGGTTAGGTTAGGTTAGGTTAGGTTAGGTTAGGTTAGGTTAGGTTAGGTTAGGTTAGGTTAGGTTAGGTTAGGTTAGGTTAGGTTAGGTTAGGTTAGGTTAGGTTAGGTTAGGTTAGGTTAGGTTAGGTTAGGTTAGGTTAGGTTAGGTTAGGTTAGGTTAGGTTAGGTTAGGTTAGGTTAGGTTAGGTTAGGTTAGGTTAGGTTAGGTTAGGTTAGGTTAGGTTAGGTTAGGTTAGGTTAGGTTAGGTTAGGTTAGGTTAGGTTAGGTTAGGTTAGGTTAGGTTAGGTTAGGTTAGGTTAGGTTAGGTTAGGTTAGGTTAGGTTAGGTTAGGTTAGGTTAGGTTAGGTTAGGTTAGGTTAGGTTAGGTTAGGTTAGGTTAGGTTAGGTTAGGTTAGGTTAGGTTAGGTTAGGTTAGGTTAGGTTAGGTTAGGTTAGGTTAGGTTAGGTTAGGTTAGGTTAGGTTAGGTTAGGTTAGGTTAGGTTAGGTTAGGTTAGGTTAGGTTAGGTTAGGTTAGGTTAGGTTAGGTTAGGTTAGGTTAGGTTAGGTTAGGTTAGGTTAGGTTAGGTTAGGTTAGGTTAGGTTAGGTTAGGTTAGGTTAGGTTAGGTTAGGTTAGGTTAGGTTAGGTTAGGTTAGGTTAGGTTAGGTTAGGTTAGGTTAGGTTAGGTTAGGTTAGGTTAGGTTAGGTTAGGTTAGGTTAGGTTAGGTTAGGTTAGGTTAGGTTAGGTTAGGTTAGGTTAGGTTAGGTTAGGTTAGGTTAGGTTAGGTTAGGTTAGGTTAGGTTAGGTTAGGTTAGGTTAGGTTAGGTTAGGTTAGGTTAGGTTAGGTTAGGTTAGGTTAGGTTAGGTTAGGTTAGGTTAGGTTAGGTTAGGTTAGGTTAGGTTAGGTTAGGTTAGGTTAGGTTAGGTTAGGTTAGGTTAGGTTAGGTTAGGTTAGGTTAGGTTAGGTTAGGTTAGGTTAGGTTAGGTTAGGTTAGGTTAGGTTAGGTTAGGTTAGGTTAGGTTAGGTTAGGTTAGGTTAGGTTAGGTTAGGTTAGGTTAGGTTAGGTTAGGTTAGGTTAGGTTAGGTTAGGTTAGGTTAGGTTAGGTTAGGTTAGGTTAGGTTAGGTTAGGTTAGGTTAGGTTAGGTTAGGTTAGGTTAGGTTAGGTTAGGTTAGGTTAGGTTAGGTTAGGTTAGGTTAGGTTAGGTTAGGTTAGGTTAGGTTAGGTTAGGTTAGGTTAGGTTAGGTTAGGTTAGGTTAGGTTAGGTTAGGTTAGGTTAGGTTAGGTTAGGTTAGGTTAGGTTAGGTTAGGTTAGGTTAGGTTAGGTTAGGTTAGGTTAGGTTAGGTTAGGTTAGGTTAGGTTAGGTTAGGTTAGGTTAGGTTAGGTTAGGTTAGGTTAGGTTAGGTTAGGTTAGGTTAGGTTAGGTTAGGTTAGGTTAGGTTAGGTTAGGTTAGGTTAGGTTAGGTTAGGTTAGGTTAGGTTAGGTTAGGTTAGGTTAGGTTAGGTTAGGTTAGGTTAGGTTAGGTTAGGTTAGGTTAGGTTAGGTTAGGTTAGGTTAGGTTAGGTTAGGTTAGGTTAGGTTAGGTTAGGTTAGGTTAGGTTAGGTTAGGTTAGGTTAGGTTAGGTTAGGTTAGGTTAGGTTAGGTTAGGTTAGGTTAGGTTAGGTTAGGTTAGGTTAGGTTAGGTTAGGTTAGGTTAGGTTAGGTTAGGTTAGGTTAGGTTAGGTTAGGTTAGGTTAGGTTAGGTTAGGTTAGGTTAGGTTAGGTTAGGTTAGGTTAGGTTAGGTTAGGTTAGGTTAGGTTAGGTTAGGTTAGGTTAGGTTAGGTTAGGTTAGGTTAGGTTAGGTTAGGTTAGGTTAGGTTAGGTTAGGTTAGGTTAGGTTAGGTTAGGTTAGGTTAGGTTAGGTTAGGTTAGGTTAGGTTAGGTTAGGTTAGGTTAGGTTAGGTTAGGTTAGGTTAGGTTAGGTTAGGTTAGGTTAGGTTAGGTTAGGTTAGGTTAGGTTAGGTTAGGTTAGGTTAGGTTAGGTTAGGTTAGGTTAGGTTAGGTTAGGTTAGGTTAGGTTAGGTTAGGTTAGGTTAGGTTAGGTTAGGTTAGGTTAGGTTAGGTTAGGTTAGGTTAGGTTAGGTTAGGTTAGGTTAGGTTAGGTTAGGTTAGGTTAGGTTAGGTTAGGTTAGGTTAGGTTAGGTTAGGTTAGGTTAGGTTAGGTTAGGTTAGGTTAGGTTAGGTTAGGTTAGGTTAGGTTAGGTTAGGTTAGGTTAGGTTAGGTTAGGTTAGGTTAGGTTAGGTTAGGTTAGGTTAGGTTAGGTTAGGTTAGGTTAGGTTAGGTTAGGTTAGGTTAGGTTAGGTTAGGTTAGGTTAGGTTAGGTTAGGTTAGGTTAGGTTAGGTTAGGTTAGGTTAGGTTAGGTTAGGTTAGGTTAGGTTAGGTTAGGTTAGGTTAGGTTAGGTTAGGTTAGGTTAGGTTAGGTTAGGTTAGGTTAGGTTAGGTTAGGTTAGGTTAGGTTAGGTTAGGTTAGGTTAGGTTAGGTTAGGTTAGGTTAGGTTAGGTTAGGTTAGGTTAGGTTAGGTTAGGTTAGGTTAGGTTAGGTTAGGTTAGGTTAGGTTAGGTTAGGTTAGGTTAGGTTAGGTTAGGTTAGGTTAGGTTAGGTTAGGTTAGGTTAGGTTAGGTTAGGTTAGGTTAGGTTAGGTTAGGTTAGGTTAGGTTAGGTTAGGTTAGGTTAGGTTAGGTTAGGTTAGGTTAGGTTAGGTTAGGTTAGGTTAGGTTAGGTTAGGTTAGGTTAGGTTAGGTTAGGTTAGGTTAGGTTAGGTTAGGTTAGGTTAGGTTAGGTTAGGTTAGGTTAGGTTAGGTTAGGTTAGGTTAGGTTAGGTTAGGTTAGGTTAGGTTAGAGTTAGGTTAGGTTAGGTTAGGTTAGGTTAGGTTAGGTTAGGTTAGGTTAGGTTAGGTTAGGTTAGGTTAGGTTAGGTTAGGTTAGGTTAGGTTAGGTTAGGTTAGGTTAGGTTAGGTTAGGTTAGGTTAGGTTAGGTTAGGTTAGGTTAGGTTAGGTTAGGTTAGGTTAGGTTAGGTTAGGTTAGGTTAGGTTAGGTTAGGTTAGGTTAGGTTAGGTTAGGTTAGGTTAGGTTAGGTTAGGTTAGGTTAGGTTAGGTTAGGTTAGGTTAGGTTAGGTTAGGTTAGGTTAGGTTAGGTTAGGTTAGGTTAGGTTAGGTTAGGTTAGGTTAGGTTAGGTTAGGTTAGGTTAGGTTAGGTTAGGTTAGGTTAGGTTAGGTTAGGTTAGGTTAGGTTAGGTTAGGTTAGGTTAGGTTAGGTTAGGTTAGGTTAGGTTAGGTTAGGTTAGGTTAGGTTAGGTTAGGTTAGGTTAGGTTAGGTTAGGTTAGGTTAGGTTAGGTTAGGTTAGGTTAGGTTAGGTTAGGTTAGGTTAGGTTAGGTTAGGTTAGGTTAGGTTAGGTTAGGTTAGGTTAGGTTAGGTTAGGTTAGGTTAGGTTAGGTTAGGTTAGGTTAGGTTAGGTTAGGTTAGGTTAGGTTAGGTTAGGTTAGGTTAGGTTAGGTTAGGTTAGGTTAGGTTAGGTTAGGTTAGGTTAGGTTAGGTTAGGTTAGGTTAGGTTAGGTTAGGTTAGGTTAGGTTAGGTTAGGTTAGGTTAGGTTAGGTTAGGTTAGGTTAGGTTAGGTTAGGTTAGGTTAGGTTAGGTTAGGTTAGGTTAGGTTAGGTTAGGTTAGGTTAGGTTAGGTTAGGTTAGGTTAGGTTAGGTTAGGTTAGGTTAGGTTAGGTTAGGTTAGGTTAGGTTAGGTTAGGTTAGGTTAGGTTAGGTTAGGTTAGGTTAGGTTAGGTTAGGTTAGGTTAGGTTAGGTTAGGTTAGGTTAGGTTAGGTTAGGTTAGGTTAGGTTAGGTTAGGTTAGGTTAGGTTAGGTTAGGTTAGGTTAGGTTAGGTTAGGTTAGGTTAGGTTAGGTTAGGTTAGGTTAGGTTAGGTTAGGTTAGGTTAGGTTAGGTTAGGTTAGGTTAGGTTAGGTTAGGTTAGGTTAGGTTAGGTTAGGTTAGGTTAGGTTAGGTTAGGTTAGGTTAGGTTAGGTTAGGTTAGGTTAGGTTAGGTTAGGTTAGGTTAGGTTAGGTTAGGTTAGGTTAGGTTAGGTTAGGTTAGGTTAGGTTAGGTTAGGTTAGGTTAGGTTAGGTTAGGTTAGGTTAGGTTAGGTTAGGTTAGGTTAGGTTAGGTTAGGTTAGGTTAGGTTAGGTTAGGTTAGGTTAGGTTAGGTTAGGTTAGGTTAGGTTAGGTTAGGTTAGGTTAGGTTAGGTTAGGTTAGGTTAGGTTAGGTTAGGTTAGGTTAGGTTAGGTTAGGTTAGGTTAGGTTAGGTTAGGTTAGGTTAGGTTAGGTTAGGTTAGGTTAGGTTAGGTTAGGTTAGGTTAGGTTAGGTTAGGTTAGGTTAGGTTAGGTTAGGTTAGGTTAGGTTAGGTTAGGTTAGGTTAGGTTAGGTTAGGTTAGGTTAGGTTAGGTTAGGTTAGGTTAGGTTAGGTTAGGTTAGGTTAGGTTAGGTTAGGTTAGGTTAGGTTAGGTTAGGTTAGGTTAGGTTAGGTTAGGTTAGGTTAGGTTAGGTTAGGTTAGGTTAGGTTAGGTTAGGTTAGGTTAGGTTAGGTTAGGTTAGGTTAGGTTAGGTTAGGTTAGGTTAGGTTAGGTTAGGTTAGGTTAGGTTAGGTTAGGTTAGGTTAGGTTAGGTTAGGTTAGGTTAGGTTAGGTTAGGTTAGGTTAGGTTAGGTTAGGTTAGGTTAGGTTAGGTTAGGTTAGGTTAGGTTAGGTTAGGTTAGGTTAGGTTAGGTTAGGTTAGGTTAGGTTAGGTTAGGTTAGGTTAGGTTAGGTTAGGTTAGGTTAGGTTAGGTTAGGTTAGGTTAGGTTAGGTTAGGTTAGGTTAGGTTAGGTTAGGTTAGGTTAGGTTAGGTTAGGTTAGGTTAGGTTAGGTTAGGTTAGGTTAGGTTAGGTTAGGTTAGGTTAGGTTAGGTTAGGTTAGGTTAGGTTAGGTTAGGTTAGGTTAGGTTAGGTTAGGTTAGGTTAGGTTAGGTTAGGTTAGGTTAGGTTAGGTTAGGTTAGGTTAGGTTAGGTTAGGTTAGGTTAGGTTAGGTTAGGTTAGGTTAGGTTAGGTTAGGTTAGGTTAGGTTAGGTTAGGTTAGGTTAGGTTAGGTTAGGTTAGGTTAGGTTAGGTTAGGTTAGGTTAGGTTAGGTTAGGTTAGGTTAGGTTAGGTTAGGTTAGGTTAGGTTAGGTTAGGTTAGGTTAGGTTAGGTTAGGTTAGGTTAGGTTAGGTTAGGTTAGGTTAGGTTAGGTTAGGTTAGGTTAGGTTAGGTTAGGTTAGGTTAGGTTAGGTTAGGTTAGGTTAGGTTAGGTTAGGTTAGGTTAGGTTAGGTTAGGTTAGGTTAGGTTAGGTTAGGTTAGGTTAGGTTAGGTTAGGTTAGGTTAGGTTAGGTTAGGTTAGGTTAGGTTAGGTTAGGTTAGGTTAGGTTAGGTTAGGTTAGGTTAGGTTAGGTTAGGTTAGGTTAGGTTAGGTTAGGTTAGGTTAGGTTAGGTTAGGTTAGGTTAGGTTAGGTTAGGTTAGGTTAGGTTAGGTTAGGTTAGGTTAGGTTAGGTTAGGTTAGGTTAGGTTAGGTTAGGTTAGGTTAGGTTAGGTTAGGTTAGGTTAGGTTAGGTTAGGTTAGGTTAGGTTAGGTTAGGTTAGGTTAGGTTAGGTTAGGTTAGGTTAGGTTAGGTTAGGTTAGGTTAGGTTAGGTTAGGTTAGGTTAGGTTAGGTTAGGTTAGGTTAGGTTAGGTTAGGTTAGGTTAGGTTAGGTTAGGTTAGGTTAGGTTAGGTTAGGTTAGGTTAGGTTAGGTTAGGTTAGGTTAGGTTAGGTTAGGTTAGGTTAGGTTAGGTTAGGTTAGGTTAGGTTAGGTTAGGTTAGGTTAGGTTAGGTTAGGTTAGGTTAGGTTAGGTTAGGTTAGGTTAGGTTAGGTTAGGTTAGGTTAGGTTAGGTTAGGTTAGGTTAGGTTAGGTTAGGTTAGGTTAGGTTAGGTTAGGTTAGGTTAGGTTAGGTTAGGTTAGGTTAGGTTAGGTTAGGTTAGGTTAGGTTAGGTTAGGTTAGGTTAGGTTAGGTTAGGTTAGGTTAGGTTAGGTTAGGTTAGGTTAGGTTAGGTTAGGTTAGGTTAGGTTAGGTTAGGTTAGGTTAGGTTAGGTTAGGTTAGGTTAGGTTAGGTTAGGTTAGGTTAGGTTAGGTTAGGTTAGGTTAGGTTAGGTTAGGTTAGGTTAGGTTAGGTTAGGTTAGGTTAGGTTAGGTTAGGTTAGGTTAGGTTAGGTTAGGTTAGGTTAGGTTAGGTTAGGTTAGGTTAGGTTAGGTTAGGTTAGGTTAGGTTAGGTTAGGTTAGGTTAGGTTAGGTTAGGTTAGGTTAGGTTAGGTTAGGTTAGGTTAGGTTAGGTTAGGTTAGGTTAGGTTAGGTTAGGTTAGGTTAGGTTAGGTTAGGTTAGGTTAGGTTAGGTTAGGTTAGGTTAGGTTAGGTTAGGTTAGGTTAGGTTAGGTTAGGTTAGGTTAGGTTAGGTTAGGTTAGGTTAGGTTAGGTTAGGTTAGGTTAGGTTAGGTTAGGTTAGGTTAGGTTAGGTTAGGTTAGGTTAGGTTAGGTTAGGTTAGGTTAGGTTAGGTTAGGTTAGGTTAGGTTAGGTTAGGTTAGGTTAGGTTAGGTTAGGTTAGGTTAGGTTAGGTTAGGTTAGGTTAGGTTAGGTTAGGTTAGGTTAGGTTAGGTTAGGTTAGGTTAGGTTAGGTTAGGTTAGGTTAGGTTAGGTTAGGTTAGGTTAGGTTAGGTTAGGTTAGGTTAGGTTAGGTTAGGTTAGGTTAGGTTAGGTTAGGTTAGGTTAGGTTAGGTTAGGTTAGGTTAGGTTAGGTTAGGTTAGGTTAGGTTAGGTTAGGTTAGGTTAGGTTAGGTTAGGTTAGGTTAGGTTAGGTTAGGTTAGGTTAGGTTAGGTTAGGTTAGGTTAGGTTAGGTTAGGTTAGGTTAGGTTAGGTTAGGTTAGGTTAGGTTAGGTTAGGTTAGGTTAGGTTAGGTTAGGTTAGGTTAGGTTAGGTTAGGTTAGGTTAGGTTAGGTTAGGTTAGGTTAGGTTAGGTTAGGTTAGGTTAGGTTAGGTTAGGTTAGGTTAGGTTAGGTTAGGTTAGGTTAGGTTAGGTTAGGTTAGGTTAGGTTAGGTTAGGTTAGGTTAGGTTAGGTTAGGTTAGGTTAGGTTAGGTTAGGTTAGGTTAGGTTAGGTTAGGTTAGGTTAGGTTAGGTTAGGTTAGGTTAGGTTAGGTTAGGTTAGGTTAGGTTAGGTTAGGTTAGGTTAGGTTAGGTTA